>CM052702.1:81921359-81992195 GCA_028551405.1 Uromys caudimaculatus
GTTCATAGCAGCCATATTTATAATAGCCAGAAGCTGGAAACAACCCAGATGTCCCTCATCAGAGGAATTGATACAGAAAATGTGGTACATTTACACAATGGAGTACTACTCAGCTATTAAAAACAATGACTTCATGAAATTGGCAGGCAAATGGATGGAACTTGAAAATATCATCCTGAGTGATATCCTCAGTCACAAAAGAACGAGCATTGTATGTACTCACTGATAAGTGGATATTAGCCCAAAAGTTCGGAATACCCAAGGTTCACTTCACAGTAACCGTTGGACTGAGCGTGAGGTCCCAGATGGAGGAGTTGGAGAAGGGACTGAAGGAGCTGAGGGAGTTTGCAGCCCCATGGAGGAAGCAACAGTGTCAACTGGCCTGACCCCCCCACCTCCCAGTCCTCCTGGAGGCTGAACCACCACCCAAAGAATACACATCGAGGGACCCATGGCTAGGATCACAGATGTGGCAGAGGAGGGCCTTGTTGGCCATCAGGGGGAGGAGAGGCCCTTGGGCCTGAGGGTGTTAGAGGCCCCAGTACAGGAGAATGTCAAAGTGGGAAGACTGGAGTGGGTGGGTGGATGGGGGAGCACCCTCATAGAGGCGGGGGAGGGGGAGGGGATAGAGGGTTTCCAAGTGGAGACCTGGAAAGGAGGAAACATTTGAAATGTAAATAAAGTATCAAAAAATTAAAAGAAAAAAGAAAAAAAAAAAAAAAAAAAAAAAAAAAAAAGGAATGGCTTGCTCCCCATGGTTTGCTCAGTCTGTGTCCTGGCTAGTTTTATGTCAACTTGACACAAGCTAGAGTCAGAGGGAGCCTCAGTTGAGAAAAGCCAGCACACTGACTTTATTGCACACTGACTTTTTAAAGGGTCTCTTAGTTTTAACTTTTATTCATATGTATGGTGATGTGCCTGTGGGTATCCATATGTACATACGGGTAACACTGGAGGCCAGAAAAGGCTGTGTCTTAGTCAGGGTTTTACTGCTGTGAGCAGACATCATGACCAAGGCAACTCTCATAAGGACAACATTTAATTGGAGCTGGCTTACAGGTTCAGAGGTTCAGTCCATTGTTATCAAGGCAGGAACATGGCAGCATCCAGGCAGGCATGATGCAGGAGGAGCTGAGAGTTCTACATCTTCATCTGAAGACCAATAGGAGAAGACTGGTTCCCCTGTGGTTAGGAGGAGGGTCTTAAAACCACATCCACACTTCCAACAAGGCCACACCTCCAAATAGTGCCACTCCCTGGGCCAAGCATATTCAAAGTACCACAGGGTGTTAGATACCCTGAAGCTGATTGTTGTGAGCCTCAGGACAGGGTGCTGAGAATTCAATGCTGGTCTTCAAGAAGAGCAGCAAGTACTCTGAAATGCTAAGTCATCTCTCTAGCATCCACTCTTCAGATTTACAGGTACCAAAGATGGGGTTGGGGAGAAAGGGAGGCACTTTCCAGGCATGATATGCATCCATCAGAGCTAGAGATCCAACCTAGAGTCTCACTCTAGCTAAACAAGCTCTCTCCCATTAAGTTAAACCCATCGTTCTGTTTAAATACTTTGAAAGTATTCGTTTTTATATTGGTGAGGAAGTACAAGAAGTCCACAAGTTAGGTTTTCAGATATGAACGTGTCCTTAACGTTTCTGCTGTCTGAACTGTTGGTATTAGGATGCTTCCATGGTCCCAGACCAAGTCCTAACTATTGCTAAGTATTTCTTCTTGAATCAATTCTGACTGCTAATGTGGCTAGGAAAATGGCGTCTGTTACAGAAGTCAAAAGCCAAAAAATGTTCAGACCTGCAGTTAACTTCAGAAATAAATCGACAACCAGGCATGCATCAACCAGACTTAACATTACACTTGTTAGCAATAGTGAGCAAACGAAAGAGTGATTCTCAGCAAAATGACCATTATGCACATGGGTGCTCACCAGTTATGCACAAATCTTTAAAATAATTCAATGAACTTTTAAACAGCATACAAAGAAACAGGCTTCATTAAGACATGCTCACACACATCAGTCATGGTTGTTCTACACGCCCAGCCCCCCACCATCTTATCAGTTCTAATTTCAATCAGCTGCAGCTCATCAGCCAATCCCTCTTTTGCTAGGAGGATACCTGGCAAAATAGTTGTAACTTATTTTAAGCTATTTGTTCTTTGAAAAATTGATACCTTAAAAAAATTGTCACCAAGTGGTGGCACAAGTCTTTAATTCCAGCAATGGAGGGTGAGTGTTTAAGGCCAGCCTGGTCTACAAATAAGACTTGCAGGAAATGCCAGGGCTAAATAGTGAGACCCTGCGCACCACCCCCTCCGCCAAACAAAACAAAACAAGTCAGAAATATTTTGCCAAAATTGCATTACAGCGAAGATTCTTCAACCCCATTCTTCCGTACCTGCAAAACTGAAAAATGGGTGCTAAAGAGATGCCTCAGTATTTCAGAGTACTTGCTGCTCTTCTTGAGGACCAGAGTTAAACCTCAGCACCATGTCCTGAGGCTCACAACCAACAGCTTCAGAATGCTTACTTCTAGATCTAGGTTACCTTTGGGAGGCAGCCGACTACTATTATGTAAATAAAAGAGTTACTTGTTCGGCGTTATCAAAATCTGGGCAGAAGTAGAGAAAGCCAACGCAGCTAAAGCCTCTCCAGAGGTCTTTGGATGGCTTAGAGAAAACCATCTCCAGTGTCACTCAGACTTTGGGGTCACACAGTTATGGGTGGGACTTCCAGCCTCTACTAAAGGGAAACTGCAAGTCTCGCTTGGCTTTTTTTTTTTCATTGACCTTGAGCTTTTCTGTGTCACTTTCTCAGTCTTTGAAAGCCGGAGCCTGGAGAGGCGGTTAGTCACCTGCACAGGCCACCGCAAAAAACGCAGAACAAGCAGAAAGGCTGCAACTAGCGCCCAGAGAGCTGGCGGTCTGTCGCTTCGGGGTCCGGTAGGCCAGTGTCGGGATTCTAAGGAGCGCCCCGAGGTCGGCCGGAATGGGTCCCTCGGCCAGGAGGAGGGCGCCCACGGGGCGGAGCACAAGAACAGAGGCGTGGCCTGAGCGTGAGGCTTGGTGGGAGTCTGGGGGCGTGGGTCAACCTCTGGGCGGAGCCCAACTACAGGGGCGTGGCTATAGCGGGGCGGGTCCGACCTCGGACCCCACCCCCCGCGTCCTTTCTACCGCCTCCGCAGAAGGAAAGGGAGAGGGACGGAGGGAGGGAAAGTAGTGTTCTGTGGAAAGGAGCGGAAGAGGGGAAGGCAAAAAAGAAAAGGGAACAGAAACATGGCGGTCTGTGGTCCGGACAGTCTCACCGCGGGCAGTGCCTAGACGTCGGTCCTCCCGCAGCCCGCGAGCCCCTCGGTCGGCAGTTGCCCTCGCTGCAGGCTGTGCCCCTGGAGACCCGGCCGCGCGGAGGCGCAGGCGCAGAGGGGTCACCGGAGTCCCGGCCCTGCCAGCGAAGGGTGCCCAGGCCGCGTAGCCGGCGCTTTCTCGCCCCAGGAAGCTACAGTGTCAGACAGTCGCCGACTGGGCCGGCGCAGGTGAGTCCCCACAGCCGCCCTGCCTAATTCTTCCCGCGCCGCCAGGCTGCTCAGGTAGCGTGCGGGACCGCTCCGGAGGAGGGGAGCGGCCGGCTGGCCTAGTCGCCAAGCGGGCGGGAGATTCCCAGAGCCTGCGGGCTGCTGTGCGGAGAGGCTGCGGCCGGAGGGCCTCGTGAGGATCGCCTCGGTGCAGGGACAGGGCCTGGCCTCTGCCGCCGGGGTGAGGCGGGAACCAGGCTCTCGGGCCCCGGCCGGGCCGGTGGAGCGTAAGGATCCGCGGACGCTGCGGAGGTGGAGGTACCGGGGTGCAGGCAGGTGCCGCAGGTGAATCCAGGGCATTTCCTCCTCTTTCGGACCGTGGCCGATGTTTAGGGCTGCTTTGTTGGGTATAACTTATAGGAAGGCTCCATTCAGCTCCGGAGTGACTAAACTCAAATAAAGCCAACTAATGAGCCCCTAGTGCTGACTCTTGTAAGAGCCGTAACTTTAAAGCATTGGAGATGCTGTCACGTCTTCCCCCTCCCCTTTTTGTGATTCGTAGGCCGTTTCCCTCCTGAAGAATGTGCTTGGAGAGAACAAATAAGGAATGACCTAGATTTTAAAATGCTCCCACTCTCTCTTCCCTTCAAATTTCCTTGATTTCACACGGGAAAATTTAGGGCAGTTACCGTAGTTACTTGAGCAAATGTGAGAGGTGCCATCCGTCCCCCCCCTACTGAAAGCTCAACTTGCTGTGCGATTGTGTCTAGAGAGGTCATGCACTGTAGTCTGAGCAGTTGACATACTGAGGCTACTTAATTGTGTGCAAACTCGAGTCCAGTTAACCCTAGAAATAGGTCTTTCCGTCTATCTCCATGCTTCCAAGAAGTAAGATAGAAAAGATCCTTAGATGTAATGTCAGGTTTTCAGTAAACATTTGATTTGATAATCATGTATATATACTAAACTCTCTTAAATCTAGAACTCATTATGTGACTTTTCTGTTAAAAAGTAATTGCAAAAGGAACCCCCTTTTTTTGTATTACAGCCATTATAACCATAAAAACCCCCTATATTTTCTGCTTTGTTCTCAATGTTAATGTTAAAAAGTTGGCAAACTGCCTTCTTGATGTAAGACTGGAAACTCAGAAATCTCAGACATAATCTTAGATTTATGCTCATGAACATGACCTGCCTCTTACTGGATTGCTTCGAATTGTTTTTTAGTTAGTGGCAAAAGGTTTTCTGCTATTCAGTCCACTCCTTTGACTATTTACTATTTATAAAGTAATGGATTGAGATTAAGGGGTCTAATCGTCTTTATTACCGGTTTTAGTGAAATGATCCCATGTCATTTGATTTTTGGCCAATAGTACCTTGCTTAGAGTATAATTGTTTGTTTATTTGAATAATAGAAAAGATGTGTCAGAAATACTGATGTTTTGTATTTTACTAATTTACTCTGTAATTTGTAAATGGGTGCATTCAGTTGGGAATAAATACAGCGTTTTATAGTGTAAACTTGAGCTTGTAGCTGAAGAAATTTGTGGAAAAGTTGTGTGTGGAGACTTTTCTTAAAAGCATATGTTTTAAATTACAAGGAGCTGCCAGGTTGTGTAGGCTGTGACAATTCAGGATGGCGGATTTGTATGCTTATTTGGGCAGGAGACCTTTCTAAGGAAACACGTTAAGCATCTGTGGTAAAAGGCAGTTTGTAGCTTACGCATGAAGGGTTTTGCATGGTAAATAATGACAAGGCACCTTTGCTTTTTTGTATATCTGCCAGTTAAGACTGAAGCATCTCATATTTTCATTGGTGTTCCCTGCTAAGACAGATACCACACTGGCTTTGCTGCTCACTTTGAAAGTTGCGTTTTTGCCTTGTTCTGGAACCTTAAGTACAGGTCGTAAAGGGAAAAGGAAAGCAGCTGAGTCAGTTGCAAGTTGTCTGCCTCATCCGACTGCTCTGATTTGAAAACCGAAGGTCTGTTATAACTTGAATTTCTATTAGAAAATGTTTGCAGAAAATTAGGACACAGGTTTTCATAATGTATGAATTAAACTGTTATTGTTTTTAGGACTGTGCTGCACAAGCCATAGCTTCTTTCAGGTTGTCAGTTTTATAGATTTATATCAATGGGATGCAATGGTGGAATGGGAAGTTTCTCAATCAGTTAAACTTTGGGAAGCCAGGTGTAGTGTTGCATACTTGCAATCCCCCCAGCACTTGAAAGGCAGAGGCAGGATGACTGTGGAGAAGTGAGGCCAGCCTTCCTACTCAGCATTCCCTGTCAGCTTGGGTTAAGTGGTGGTACCTTGTTTAGAAGAAACAAAACAGAGCACCAAAAAAGAGAGTTGAAAATCAAGGAGGAATGCCGTGTATGATAGCCTAGTAAAGGAGGTCTTTCAGCATCATGTAAGGAATTCGAAATTTAGATACTTTGTTATTTAAGATTTATAATAGTATTTGTGGGAAGAAGGCCTTGAATTTTCTATAATCCTCCTGCTTTTGCCTTAGTGTGGGACTAAAGGCATGCCTACTTTTTGGGGGGGAGGGGGGCGAATACAAAGTCCTGGTATATATTTTAGGTATGCCTAGAACTTGCTGTGCTTGCTGGTGTCTTAAATGCTGGAAGAGGTAAATGCCTAGGTAACCTTGAACTTACTACACAGCTAAGGATTACCTTACACTATTCTGTCTCCTACTCCCAAGTGTAGGGCTTGCAGGTCATCCTCACTATGGTCTGCTCAGACTTTCATTTTACCTCCAATTGCTCTTATATTTCTTTTTTTTTTTTTTTTTTTTCTTTTTTCCCCAAGTACATTCATAGTGTTTGCTAAGAAAGCTGGTGATACTTTCTCCTTTCAGATTGAATGACTTTTATCTTTCCCTGTTTTACTGCTGCTGCTTGGATTACTGTCGTGGAGGATAGGCAGTATAATTCTCACTCATAACTTCTGTATGTTACTGTGATTTTTCAGGTTGAACTCAGAGCCTTATGCATAATGAACATTCTCTTGACCACTAAGTCATACCTTCAGCTCACATATGTAGTTTAGAAATTTAGTGGCCCTACACTAAAACGGGTAATAATAAGTGGAATTAAATAGCTGGGCATGAATGCACATACCTGTAATCCCCAGTAGTTAGAACGTGGCAACAGGAGGATCAGGACTAGCTGGAGCTTCAGAGTGAGGTTGAGGCCAGCCAGGCTATTCAAGATCCTGTCTCAGAAAACAAAATAAGGGTCACTGAGACAGCTGAGCATGTAAGGCACTTGTTACCAACCCTAATGACCTGAATTTGATCCCTAGGCCCCACATGGTAGGAGCAAAGTGACTCCTGCAAGTTGTCTTTTGATCTTCATAAGTGTGCTATACCATGTGCTTCACCTACATATGCAAATAAATAAAAAATAAAAAATTAGACAAATGAAAACAAAACAAAAAAACCCAAAGCCCCAGGAACAACCAAGTATGTTTTTCGTGCATGCCTGTCATCCTTGGGAGACTGCAGTGGGAAGATTATGAGTTCAAAGCCAATTTGGGCCATGAGACCCTGTTTCAAAAAAGCAATAAGGAAAAGAAATACAGCAACAAAGGGGGGTAGGTAAAGGAAGGAGAAAAAAGGCAAAGCACAGAAAATACTTGTGAAACTGTAATAGTAGATGTGTGGACATAGCAGATTCCCTAGTTATTATCAACACAGCTAACACTCTGAAGGGGGTGTTTATAGTGGAGGTGGCTATGCACTGGTGAGATTATATGGGAACTATAGTATGTGTAGCTGGGCTAATCGATCATCACAGTCTGGCCTTGGAGTCCAGACCCTCCTGCCTGCCACTGATTCCCGAGTGGTAGAATTACAGGTGTGTGGCACCATGCTGGCTCTTGATTTTTTTGTTGCTCTAGGTTTCTCTCTGTTAAAATTGCTTGTACATTTAGTGATACCTGAGGAGGTTGAAGGAACAGTTTAGATCTGAAGGATGTGGTGCTGGGAACTCAGCTTGGGTCCTTTGGAAAAGTGGCAGGTGTTAACTGTTGAGCCATCTCTCCAGCCCTTTCTGCCACTTGTCCTTCCTGCTTCCTAATGGTTAAGCTTGCCTTTCTTTTTGTCTTAAAGCTTTATTTTTATTATTTTTGATCATGTATATGTATGTGTCTGTGTGTAGGTGTGTGTATGTGAATGTCGGTGCTGCAGATGCCAGAGGAATGTTGCCATCAAGCCTCAAGTTCATGTACTAGTAGCTGTCCTGCTCCTTTTTGCTTTCCAAGTGATGGACTGAATGCCCAGTTGTGTTGAGTATATTTGTTGTTCTAATTCTTAACATTTTGGACAAAGCTTACCAATAAGCCTCTTTACTCGTGGAGCTATCTCCTTGATTCCCCTGTACTGTGCTTTAAAGTAGTCCTGGGGCTGTAGATGTGGCTCGGCAGATAGGAACACTTGTTCTTGCTAAGGACCTGGGTTTGGTTCCCGACACCCACATGTAACCTCCAGTTCCAGGACATTGTCGGGTCTTCTGACTCTTCTGACCTTGACAAGTACAAGGTTGCATTTGGTGCATATACATATAGGGAGTAAGACACTCAGACACATAAATAAATGTTTTTTTAAAAAAAGCAGTTATGAACAAAAATCTCCACTTGAGTCCCTCTAAAACGTTTTACTGTTATTTGTTTAATGAATGAGATTTTGCTGTATGTCCCAAGCTGGCCTGCAGTGCACAGTATGGCCTGGATGGGCCTCAACCTCATGGCAGTTCTTCCTTGAGCCTCTTGAAGGCCGTGTTAGAAGGATGTGCCACTAAACAAGCCCCACTTTCCTCCTCAGTGAATAACCCTGAAAAGTTTTGTTTTGTTTTGGAAAGAGTAAAGAGAGGGAGTTTACAAGATCAAAACACAGACCTATCACAATTAACTGGATGTTGCTTGGGAATTGGCTACTGGAACAAAACAGAAGGTATATATATTTCAAAGAGTGCTGTATATTGAATTTGGAGCCTTCTTTTACATGGTGATCTTGAACGTCAGCATTTAGCTAGATTCCCAGCCCCTACATAGGAGATTTTAATATATAGAAAGGTGGATTATTCAGAGGATAGTGAGATGGCTCAGTGGATAAGGCTACTTGCTGCCAAGCCTGCCAAGCTGAGTTTGATCCCCAGCTCCTGCATGGTAGAAAGAGAAACTGGTTCCTGCAAAGTTGCCATCTGACTTCCTCGATGCTGTGTGCTTCCCTCCCACGTAAAATAGACAGATGCTACATATGTGTTTAAAAACAGAATTATTCAGTATTTAGTTTTTCCGTGATCAATGAGATACCATGGTTGCACTGTAGACTGTAACACAGTGGTAACCATAAGATGTATTGGAGATGTGGGCTCTTCACTTTTCAGGTAAGAGACTTAGTTAACTGGCCTTAGGCTTTCTTCTCTTAATAAAACTGTCCCCTTGTTACATGACAGTTCAAGTTTTTTTCTGAAGGACTATTCTCACCTGTATCCCAGCATTTTCTTTTTTTTTTTTTTTAGATTTATTTATTATATTTATATGAGTACACTGTAGCTGTTTTTAGACATACCAGAAGAGGGCACCAGATCCTATTACAGATGGTTGTGAGCCACCATGTGGTTGCTGGGAATTGAACTCAGGACCTTTGGAAGAGCAGTCAGTGCTCTTAACCGCTGAGCCATCTCTTCAGCCCCCCAGCATTTTCTTTAATTTTTAAATTTTATGTGTATGGGTCTTTTGCCTGAATGTATATCCCCTGGACTTGAGTTACAGATGGTTGTGAGCTGCCATGTGGGTGCTGGAAATCCTCTGGAAGAGTAGTTGGTGCTTTTAAACACTTAAACACAGAGCCCTCTCTCCAGCCTGTATGTTTTTCTTTCCTTTTTGAGGCAGGGTCTCACTCTATAGAGTAGGCTGGCCTTAAACTTGTTAAAAAATTTTCTGCTTAGCCCTTATACCTTGCTTGAAGTGTTACTTTCAATTATTTGGAGAGTTCCTTTCCCCCCACAGACAGGATCTTTTACTGTAGTTCTGTTTAACCTGGCCTTGAACTTACAGATATCTAACAGCCTCTGTCTCCGGAGTGCTGAGATTAAAGATAAACCTGGCTCTTTTGTGTGTGTGTTTTTGTTTTTCCATGTCACTATTTTAAAACTTTTTTCATGTGCTTGTGTGTGTGTGTATATAATATGTGTTTACATGTGCTTCACACATGTCATACATACATACATACATACATACATACATACATACATACATACAGGCATGTGGGTGTGCATATGGAGGACTGAGGTTGATATCAGGGAATCTCCCTCAATCTTTCTCCCACTGTTTTTCCAGGCAGGATCAAGCCAAAAGCTCACCTACAACAAGTCTCAGAAGCTCGCTTATTCTGGGATCCCCATCTCTGCCTTCAGAGTTGGAATTACAGGAACGCTACCAAACCTACTCAGAATTTGCATGGGTTCTAGGGATTGAACACTTGCTTGTGGGGCAAGAACTGTAATCACTGGGCCATCTCTGTTTTTTTGTTTTGTTTTTTTTTAAATAAACATTTGTGTGTATGTTTGTGTGTGTGATTGCCATGATACCTGTGTGGTGGTCAGAGGACAACTTGCAGGAATTGGTTTCTCCTTCTAGAGGCCTGGAGACAGGTTGTCAGGTATAGTGGTAAGTACCTTTATCTACTGAGCCATCACTGACCTATCTGTTTTGATTTGTAAGACATAGTCTTTCTTGGTAGTCCAGCCTAGCCTGGAGCTCCATATCTATTAGTCCAGGCCACCCTTAATCTCAGGATCCTCCTGTCTGACTAGGCATTTTGAGTGCTGGAGTTCCAGGTATAACTTCTCTCACCAGACTAACGTTTTATAGCTGTACAGTTTCTAGTGGACTTTTGCTCAGTGTTCTTTGAATGAAAAAGAAATTGTTGTGTTTTATAAAAAAGACCAGGCTATGTTTTATAGAGCACAATATGGTGAGGTGGGAGGGGCGCCTCTGTGAGCCCACGCTGAGGCATCTCTTTCCCCTGAGGTGCCAGCATAGATGGTGTGCGTGGGAAGGGGAGTTGAAAAGGGAGTAGAGACAGAGAAGGACAGAGGGGCAGGGGCAGCCAGGAACACATGGAGAAGGAGGGGAGAGGAGAGAAAGAAAAAGGGGTCAGGGAGAGAAGAGACTCTGAGAGAGAGAAGGGTCAGAGTGAGGAGGGGTCTAACAGCTCTTTTTATAGCAAGGCAGGTGTATCTGGCTGTTGCCAGGTGACTGTTGGGTGGAGCCTAGAAGGGATGCCAACATCAATAAAAAAGGAAAGGCTGTGACTGCTCCTAGGAGAAAGTTTATTACAGATTAAAAGGAGCGTGTAGCCAGGGACAGGGACATCTGGGAGAGCCCAGAGTGGACATGACTCTGAGCCATGTGAGGAGAAGGGGAAGGGAAGGGGGAAGAGGAAGGAGGGAGAAGAGAGAGGAGAACCAGGTGCAGCAACCAGGAGGCCCCAAAGTGAAGAATGGCTGGATTACATCGGAAAGGGCCGCTAGAGGACCGGAGGCCCAGTCCCGTCACTGGACTGGAATTGAGGGTAGGGGGCCAGGCTGTGCTAGCCAGGAAGATCCTGTGTTAGATAGGGACTGCGGGATGCAGAGAGAACCTGGTAGCCAGGTCCACTTGGATATGTTGTAGGGCACTCAGCCCTTTGTCCCAGGTAAAACATAACACTTAGTCTCCTTAACTCTGAACATGTGATTATAAAATGGTTATTTTCTGTCATTCCTTCTCCCCACCTATACCAGTTTACATTCATTCTATTGTGAAGTCTTCTGACTTCATTTTGTAGCACCAGAGTAGGCTCACATTTTGAAAACATAATGTATTATAATCTATTGTTAAATGTATTGCAATCTATTGCTACCATTCTTTGTCTTTTTGTATGCAGTTTACTCCTGAGTCACGCCCCCAGTTTCTGCCACACATTTTGATTCACAGATGATCCCCAGTTTGAACTATGGGAGACTCATTAACCTAGTACCTATGACTACTGACAAGACTCCATTAATCTTTAAAGTGCCTTTTGTCTTTCGCATGTGGCATTCTGGATGAACCATATATTTTCCTTGCTTCGTTTCAGCCTTGTCATTTCTCTAAGGGACCCTGCCCCAGGGTGTTACTGTAGGGGGAGTTGTTTTTGGTGATGCTGCTTCTGGGCTTGTGGGGTTTTTTTGTTTTGTTTTTTGTTTTTTTTTATTTGTTTGGTTGGTTGATTGGTTGGTTTTTGATTTTTCAAGACAGGGTTTTTCTGTAGCTTTGGCTGTCCTGCAACTCACTCTGTAGACCAGGCTGCCTTCGACCTTAGAGATCCATCTCCCTCTGTCTCCCTAGTCCTGGAATTAAAGGAGTAAGCCACCACCTTCTGGCTCTGGGTGTGTTTTTAAGCAATCAGAACTAGGAAGGACACACACACACACAGTTTTTAAAAAATTTGTTCCTATGTGTATCTGTATTTGGCTATGTACAAACGAGTATAGGTACCCACAGAGGCCATGAAAGGATGTTGGATCTTCTGGAGCTAGAGTTACAGGTGGTTGTGAACCTCCTCACATGGGTTCTAGGAATTGGAGTCAGTTCTCTGGAAAGCAGCAAGCACTCTTCATCTGCTGAGCCATCTCTAGCACAGTGGTTCTCATCTTCCTACTCCTGCAACCCCTTTAATATAGTTCTCACGTATGTTGACCCCAGTCATAAAGTTATATTTGTTGCCCCTTCATAACTGTAATTTTGCTACTCTTATGAATCATAATGTAAATATCTGATATGTGACCCCCAAAGGGGTTGTGACCTCCAAGTTGAAAACTGCTCTAGTACCTGTTAATTGTTTTGAGACAGGCTCTCATTTCCCCAGTTGGCTGCTACATCTCCAGCTCTCTCTTCTTCTCTCTAGTGCTGGGACGTAGGCATGTGCCCCCCATCCCTGGCTCTCGTGGAAGACCGTCATCTGAACAGGAGCCTCCTATCCATTAGCAGTCCTTCTGCATTTTCTTGACTCCCTGCCTGCCTGAGTCTGCTATTCATCCACTTCTGCTTCATTTTACTGAAATAGAGCCATATTGCATATGTTTGTCTGTGGCTAGCTTATTCCACTTAGTGGAATGTTTTTAAGCATCATTTTTGTGTAAGCATGTGTTGTACTTTATTCCTTCTTATTGTTGAACAGCACTCAATTGTGTAAATAGATAAATATATCACATTTTGGGCATATGGTACCGATGGATATTGGTACCAATTGATGGGCATGTGGACTATTTTATTGCTGTATCAATACTGTCCATATACATATGTAATAAGTTAATAAAACTTACATATATTTAAATTATTGGAGCAGGGATATTGGCTCATTTGTTAAAGTGTTTGCTGTGCAAACAGGAGTACTTGATTCCCAGCACCCACATTAAAAAGTCAGGTGTGACGTTGTGCTCCCATAATCCCAACACTGAGAAGGTAAGGAGACAGTAGGACCCTGGCACCCTGCAGGCCAGTGTACTGAATTGGTGAGCTCTAGGTTCAGTGGCAAACCTGGACTCAAAGATAAGGCAGAAAAACACTTGAGGAAGATGCCCAGGTTCTGCTTCTGGCCTCCACAGGCTTGTGTTCACAAACTCATGGTCAGTTCCTTTTCCCTCAATAAAAAAATAAAAGAAAATCAAATTATTTTAATTTTTTCTAGTGATGCTGTAGATTGAACTCAGTACTTCTTCCAAGCTAGGAAAGTGATCTATCGCTGAGATATGTCCTTAACCTTAACATAATTTTGAATACTTTTAGATTATAGAAAAGTTGAAAAGATGGTATGAAGTTTTATATTTTTCTCTTGATAACATTTTATGTTACTAGTTGGGTGTGGTAGCTCACAATTCAGCTCCCAGCACTGTTGAGGCAGAGGCAGGGGGATTGCCATGGTTTCCATACCAGACTGGGCCACATAGTGAGTGGCAAAGTGAGACCTTGTCTCAAAAAACAGATTTCTCCAAAATGAGACATTTTGCAAAAATGAAACTATGCGTAGTTGTCCTACTAATGAGATTCATATCCATACATACTTGGTTTTACATGAATACACGTTTATTTTTCCTTAAAAATTTTAATGTTTCTATGGGCATGTATTATTTATACATAATGATGTTTAATTCTGACATCCTCATATGTGTCTGTAGTGTATTTAATCCTATTCACCCCTTACTCTCTCGTTCCCCTGCTATTCCTCATCTCTTAACTTGCCCTGCATCTGTTCCCACCTTTTTAGTGACCTAATGAGTTTTATTAGGGTTGTTTACAGGGGCATAGGGAACAGGTTATTATTATAGGAACAGCATTGGAGAAAATGTCCCTCTTTCTCTAACGCCTGTTAACTGTCTATAGTTCCCCATGGAGTGGGTGGGATCTTGTCCCTCCCTCATCCCTCCACCCAGGATGTTGATGGCTGTAGTCCTGTTCAGGACATCATTTCTGCTGAGGCTTCACATCAGGCTTTACCTGGGCAATGGATGAGCTTTCACAACATTCCATTCCAAACGTTGTCTCTTAGTTTCTTTCTACTCTCTCTTTCCTGCTGTCTAAAGGAAACCACTAACCCCCTCTTTTGCATTGTTTAAATGTAGCCAATAACTGATAAAATGGTACTTTCCTTGATTAAAAACATATCGTTCATTTTGCATGATGTGGGAACATGCAGATAAATTTTGGAATTTTGATAACAGTGAGAGGAATTGTGTGGATGATATTTCGTTGTGCAAGTTGAATTGTGTTTTGTCTACATTAATGAATTCCTTGGGCGCCAGGCATTATACCATGTGCCTTTAATTCCAGCACTCAGGAGGGAGAAGCTGTTATAAAATAGAATGTGGTGGTAGGCAGGGTACCTGACTTGGCATGGGCCAAGGTGTCTTTCTGAGAAATTAGGCCATGTGACAGACCTGGTATAAGGGAAGTTTATTTGGGGGAAAGGGAGGGTGAGGACCTGAAGAAGGGGTAGAGGCAGACAGAATTCATCAGAGCCATGGGGGTGGGGGCGGAGCAGAGAAGGACAGAAAGAGAGGCCATCCTGGAACACCTGGGAAGGGGGGGAGGAGGAGGAGGAGGAGGAGGAGGTACATATTAAAAAAAGTTCTGTTAAAGCTAAGCATGATGACTTATATCTGTAATCCCTTCAGCAGGAGGACTAATGAGAGTCTGAGGCTACCCTGAGCTACATAGTGAGTTCTAGCTAGCGTGGGTTTCAGAGCGAGACCCTGTCTTTTAAAAACAAACAGAAAGAAAAGCTTTTGCCACACAAAGTTGTGAAGGTTTAGAGCAAAGAGAGTCATGGAACACTATTTGTGGAAATGTAAATTGGTACAAACATGGAAATTAATTAGGGAGATTTCTCAAAAATTATATTAAAAATAGAACCACTATATGGTCTGGCAATCAAACGTCTAGTTATCTAGCCATCGTAAAATTTCTGTCTTGAGGTGATGATACCTGTACCCCCAGGCTCATTTCAGCTTTATGATATAGCAGCAGGGTATAGAGATAACTTAGTGTCATTAAGTAGATGAATGAATAAAAAAAGTGAGGTACACATACACAGAGAACTAGTGTTCGGCCATAAAGTAGCTGCAGTATGAAGTCATGGTAAAGCAAGTTAAATGTCCAGTATTTGGACATTTCAGAGGGTGAGGCAAAAGGATGAAAGGATTGTTGTGCCCGAGTCCCACTCCTCTACCACCCCCACTGGTAAAAAAGCAAAAACAAACATAAATAAGTACAGGACTGGAGAGATAGCTTAGCAGTTAAGAGCATTGACTTTTCTTTCAGAGGACCTAGGTTTGGTTCCCAGCACCCACATCGGGCATCTCAAAATAGCCTGTAACTTCAGCTTCAGGGGAATTCAAACACTCTAGCCTTTTAGGGTCTTTTAAGCTCATGCACACATAACCCTACACATATACATATATTTTTAAATGATTTTTAATTTTTATGTGTATGGATGATATGCCTGCTTGTATATTTGTGCTTTACATGCATTCAGTGCCTTCAGAGGCCAGAAGAGAATCTAGGATCACTTGGGACTGGAATTAGACAGCTATGAGCTGCCCCTATGTATGCTGGGAATTGAACCCAGGTCCTCTGTAAGAGCAGCCAGCTCTCTCAATCTCTGAGCATCAGCCCAGTCCCCAAAACACATAATTTACAAACAAAAATAAATCTTAAAAAAAAAAAAAAAAAAAAAAAGAGAGGCAGAGGCAAGTAAGTAGATCTCCAGGAGTTCAAGGTCAGTTTGGTCTACCAGCAAGTTCCATGCTGGCCAGGGATACATACTGAGACTCTGTTTCAAAAAAACCAGCAGCAACAAATCCCTTTTAACCTCCCATTATCCTCCTGTCTCCCTACCTCCTCTCTCTGATCCCTTTTGTTTACTGCTCTAGTTGGCACTGAACCTGGGAGAGCGGGACTAAAAATGAGGCTGACTAAACACTAGTGCAATAGCCAGCTTTATTCAGAGCATCAGGCAATTTATACTCTGACGGTTAAGAAGAATCACAGGAGTAAAGTGTTGAATCACAAAACAAGCCACACATGGCAAAAACATAGTTTTCCATACAGGCATATGAATTAACAACAGCTGAAGCAAACTCATTCCTATTTGCTACACCTGCCTGGTAGGAACACAAAAACACATTCCAGGAACAATTCTCTCTTTTGAAGAAACTGAGGTCACAAGACTTTTGTTTTCTTAGAATTGTCTCAAGACACTCAGAATTCTCACATGACTCCATTTTCAGACTGTGTTCCCTCTTCCAAATTAGTACCCCTTTTATTTTGTTTTTTAAAGACCTATTTGTGTGTGTGTGTGTGTGTGTGTGTGTGTGTGTGTGCATGTATGTATATGCATCATGCATGTGCCTGGTGCCTACAGAGGTCAGAAGAGGGTATCAGGTCCCCTGGAACTGGAATAGTTACACACAGTTGTGAGCCACCATGTGGGTGCTGGAAACCAAACATGGGTCTTTTAAAAGAACATCAAGTGCTCTTAACTATTAAGCCATTACTCCAAGTGCTCCTACACCTTATTGCTGTTGTCATAATGCTAACAAGAACACAGGCTGCAGGTATCATCTCAAGATAGCAATTTTACCCTGCCTAGATAACTAGAAGTGGAATTTATTATTTAATATGTTGTTATATGATAGGTATTGAATGCAAAATATATGTGATTTGAGGATATAATAAGAAATACGAAGTAATTGGAAGAAATTCAATTATGCAAAATATTTGTCTTACAACCAGTTGGAAATAAAAAAAAAAATTGAATGACATATAGAAGAGACCCACATGGTTAGAGATTAACTAATGCATTTTTTAAACAAAGTGTGGGCTAGGTGGTGGTGGCACATGACTTTAATCCCAGAATTCAGAGGCAGTGGTCAGCCTGGTATACAAAATGAGTTTTAGGACAGCCAGGGTTACACAGAGAAACCCTGTATCGAAACCAAACCAAACCAAACAACAACAACAAAAACCAAAGTGTGTGTCACTAAGGGGTTCAAAAAGCAATTTAGAAGACATTTGGAATAGTCTAAAAATGAAAATAAAACATAATAGAATTTAAAATGCACTTAAATTAGTAGAGAAATGAAGTATTTATCATCAAATTACTCTATTAAAAAGTTCTGTACTCTTATTTCCAGCAAGGCGTTTTAAATAAGATCAAAACATATTATATACATTTATGAAAGGGCCATAATGAAACTCATTTTGTGTATAATATGTGCTAATAAAAAACTTGAGCCGGGCAGTGGTGGCGCACGCCTTTAATCCCAGCACTTGGGAGGCAGAGGCAGGTGGATTTCTGAGTTTGAGGCCAGCCTGGTCTACAGAGTGAGTTCCAGGACAGCCAGGGCTACACAGAGAAACCCTGTCTCGAAAAAAAAAAACCAAAAAAAAAAAAAAAAAAAAAAACCAACTTGAAAAAGACAACAATAAAATGGATAAAGTGTACTCATGCTTAAAATGTACAAATCTTAGAGGGGCTAGTGGTTTAAAAACTCCTTACTCTTAACTGAGGGGGTCTTGACAGTTGATGGCTTCTGGTGGAGAGAGACTCAATTTTCTTTAGGGGTTGTGGCACCTGGTAGGGTAACACAGGAGGTCAGCACACTGCGGTGGATGGCCTCACTTCCCTTAGTATGTGGGCACCACAAATTAGAGTTAGTGTTTTTATTTCTTTAAAACAAAACAGAAGACCAATTGTGGGATGGAAAGGATGGTCTGGGTAGAGCTGGGAGGAATCAAAACAATATCCGGGGGTAAATATGGTCAAAATATGTTGTATGGTTGTCTTAGGGTTGTATTGCTGTGAGAAGACACCAAGAACAAGGCAACTCTTAAATTTAATTGGGGTTGGCTTACAGTTTCAGAGGTTTAGTCTGTTATCATCATGGTGGGAAGCATGGCAGTGTACAGGCAGACGTGGTGCTGGAGAAGGAGCTGAGAGTTCTATATCTTCATCCGTAGGCATCAGAAGGGGACTGTGTACCACACTAGGTGTACCTTGAGCATAGGAGACCTCAAAGCCCACCCCACAATGACACACTTCCTCCAACAATGGTACACCTAATAGTGCCATTCCCAATGGGCCAAGCACTCAGACATATAAGTCTGTGGGGACCAGACCTATTCAAACTACCATAATGATATCCTGAATTAATTAAATCAAATATTACATTAAAAGACACAAGTCTATACACTTGGGAAAACATTGTCAAATCAAGATAGTGAAAATATCCATCAATATTCTAAATTTCCTTCTACCTCATTATTATCTCCTGATACTGTCTGTTACCAATATAGTTTCTAACATACATTCATTCATTCATTCATTCATTCATTCATTCATTCATGAGACAGGGTTTCCCCGGGTAGCCCCAGCTGGCCTTGAACTCTGAGATCTGCCTGGCTCTACCCTTCCCAAAGTGTTAGAATTAAAGGCATAGGCTACCATGCCTGGCTTTTTTTTTTATTTTTCTGTTTTTTTAATGTGTGCTCCATCTGCATATACACCTGTATGCCAGAAGAGGGCATTAGATCTCTTTATAGATGGTTATGAGCCACCCTGTGGTTGCTGGGAATGGAACTCAGGACCTCTGGAAGAGCAGCCAGTGTTCTTAACTGCAGAGCCATCTCAAAGTCCCCTGCCTCCCCTTTTATATATGTGAGTGTTTTGCCTACATGTATGCCTTTGCAGTACATTTATGCAATGCCTTTGGAGGCCAGAAGAAGGCGTCAGATCCCCTGGGACTGGAGTTACAGATGGTTTTGAGTCTCCCTGTGGGTGCTGGGAATGGAACCTGGGTCCTTTGGAAGAAGGGCAGTTAATGCTCTTAACTGCTAAGCCATCTTTCTAGTCCAGAATGATTTTGTTTATTTTTATTATATATGTATGAATGTTTTGTGTACATGTATGCATATGTCCCATGTATACATGATACTCAGAAGGCTAGGAGAAGGCATCAGATTCCCTAAAACTGGAGTTACAGACAGGTGTGAACTGACATATAGGCACTAGGAATTGAACCCATCTTTTCTGGAAGAGTAGCCACTGAGCTATCTCTGCAACCAGTATTTAAAATTTATATGGTCCTAGGCATGGTGGTGCATGCCTTTAATCCAAGCAGTGGGGAGGCAGATGCACGTGTATCTGTGACTTTGAAGCCAGCTTGGTCTGCAGGGTCAGTTCTGTGCCAGCTGGGGCTACATAGTAGACCTTGTCTCAAAACACACACACACACACACACACACACACACACACACAAATAAGAACAACAGCAATACAAATGGAATCATATATGCATTCTTTTGGGGGAGTACTCTGGTTGCTTCTAATCATAATTTCACATCATTTTATTATTCATGGTATTACCTAGATCAACATTGCATAAATCTTTACCCAATAGTAGTGTGTATATGTGCATGTATGGACTGAATAGTTGTGTGTGTGTGTGTGTGTGTGTGTGTGTGTGTGTGTGTGCGCGTGCGCGCGCCACATTGTGAGTGTGAAGGACAGATTGCAGGAGCGCTGGCTCTCTACTTTTGTGGGTTTCAGGTATCAAGCTGAGGTCATTAGACTTTTGAGGCAGATTATTTTACCCCTTGAGCCACCTCAATGCCCCCTTTTTCAGGTTTTGAAACAGGATCTCACCGTGCAGTGCTGGTCTCAAACTCAGAATCCCCCTGCTTTGTCTTCCCAAGTGCTGGATTGCGGGTTGAGCCACCATACTCAGCTGATGATCTTAAAGGAAGAGCTGTAGGTACATGAAATGAATATAGTTGGGTTGCAAATGTGCTAGACTTTTTTGTAGGTAAAAGCTGACAAGATGATAAAATGCTTCTACAGAATAAAGTTTGATTACAAATTTGAGAAATGTAGTAGCTGATTATTCCTAACTCAAGAATGTCTTAATTTTTTTGATCAGTATAAAGTATTTCCAACCAATGATACATTTTCTTCTCTTTTAGGAAGTAGAACAGCCATCATGATAGAAGACAAAGGACCAAGAGTGACAGATTACTTCGTTGTGGCAGGTCTCACTGATACATCCACTCTTTTGGATCAAGAAATAAATCGTATAGATACTAAATCGATTGGACCTAAAGCTCCAATCACAGATATTGCTGTTATTATCAAATCAGCTGGGGAAACTGTACCTGAAGGTTACACCTGTGTTGAAGCCACTCCGTCAGCACTCCAAGCAAACTTGAATTATGGAAGTCTGAAAAGCCCAGAGCTTTTCCTGTGTTATAGGAGAGGGAGAGACAAACCACCTCTTACAGATATTGGGTATGATCACTTTCTTTTGCTATGGTAAAGGGAATTAAATTTATTTAAAGGTAAAAAAGGTACATAATAGAAATTTGAAGTTTCTGATAGTTTTATTATTTTTTATTTCAAGATTAAATTTAAGGATATATTGTATATCTATACGTATTCTTAATTAGATATAAAAACATGAGTTATGATAACAGTTATGATTGTGTTTTTAAGAGATGGTAAGTGTTGAATGATGAATGGCTATAAACGTGAACATCTTAGGCAAGGGCATTCCTTTTTAAACTATGTATTTGGAAGCTAAGGTGGCTCATGCCTGTATCCAAGCACTTGGGAGGTGGAAGCAGGAAGATTAAAACATTGAGGCCATCCTTGTCTGTATATCAGGTTCAGGACCAACCTAGGCTACATGAGATCCTATCTCAAATATTGGGGTTGGGGGAAGTCTTTTCTTCTCCCTCCTTGGAGATGGGCCTGCTTTGCTTAACATATAAACTTCTGGGTTCAATTCCTAGCACTGCTATACACATATATATTTGAGTTCCAGGCCAGCCTGGTCTACAGAGTGAGTTCCAGGACAGCCAAGGCTGTGTCAAAAACCAAGTCAACCAACCAACCAACCAAGAAAACCAAAAAACTTTTTTCTGTAGCTGTTGTGGGAGGCTGAGAGATGGCTTAGTAGTTAAGAGCACTGGCTGCTTTTTCAGGGGACCTGGGTTCAATTCCCATAACCCATATTGCAGCTCATGACTGTCTGAAAATCCATGGGATCTGGCACCCTCATATAGGCATAAATAAAAATAAATCATTAAAAAAATATCAGTAGTTGTAGTTTGTTAATTGCTCGTTAAGATTTCTTCTTTGTAACTGCTGCAAAGACTTTTAATTTCAAAATTTTGTGTTGATATTTTTCTTTGAAAATGATGTTACTTTTATAATCCCCTGATGATTTACTATGTGTGGGTATTATATTGAAGTGTCACGTTTATTATAACTACTCCTATAAAAACTGATGGTAGAACCCGGTGGTCATAGCGGTGAGCTTGGCAGGGTCAGTACTCAAGCCTGTTTGGCTGTATATCTAGTTTGGTAGACTACTTGAAAGCCTGTCTTAGAACCACCCCCATCCCCAACACACACACATGCACATGCACACATGCACACACATACGCACACACATGAATTGTGGCTTTGGCCATCTGCATGTCTGTTTTGAATGTCTATTTACATTCTCTGCCTACTTTACTTACTTGGTTTCTGGAGACATGATCTAGCTGCACAGCCCAGTCTGCTCTAGAGCTTTCAGTCCTGCTTAGATGTCCTGAGTCCTGGCAAAAACCAGTTTAGTTGAAAACATATTTATCTTGACAGAGAAACTGCAAGGGTAACAGAGTTCTCATATGTCCTTCACAAGCTTTGTGCCTTTTTATTAATTTATATATTTTTTAAAATTTTGCTTATTTTTAAAAATATTTATTGTTTATTTTATGTGTGAGGGTGTTTTGTGTTATGTATGTCTATACACCATGTGGGTCACCTGGAAGAGCAGCTGTGCTCTTAACTACTGAGCCATCTCTCCAGCCCTCCTTGGCTTATGTTTTTGAGACAGGGTTTCACTATGTAGCTCTGACTGGCCTGGAACTCATACGTACATTATGTAGAGATCTGTTTGCCTCTCCCTCCTGAATTCTGGGAGGAAAGGTGTGTACCACCACACCTGGCGCCCTTTATTTTCCTGAGGCAGTCTAATTATACATGGTGTGCCATCATGTCCTCCTGTTGTGTGAACATTTAAAAATTGTATTATCTTGTGTGACTTGCAGATTTTTTTCACATTTTGTATAAATTTTTTTTACTTACTTTTTTTGAAATTACATTTTAAAAATTACTTTGTGTGTTTGCAAATATGTCTGCAGGGTAGAGTTCAGCCTACAGGAGTCATTTCTCTGTTTTCACCATGTGGGTCTCAGTGATCAGAGCTAAGGTTGGACTTGGCAGTAAGTGCCCTTACCTACAGAGCCACCTCTCAAGCCAGAGAGGTTTGGGTTTTTAGTTGTTGTTGCTATTTTGTTTGCTTGTTTTGATACAGAATTTCACTTTGTAGCCTAGGCTGAACTGGAGTTCCCTGTGTATCCCAGGCAGGCCTTGAACTTTGTCAGTCTTGTGCCTCAACTGGGATACTTGGCCCATTTTTCTTACTTGATAGTATTTGTTGAGTGTATGGTTTTGTTGTTTGCTTTCTTTCCCTGGCTGCCCTGGAACATGTATAGACCAGGCTGACCTTGAACTAATGGAGATCCTCATGCCTCTGCCTCCCTAGTAAGTGGAGCTCATTCTGTCTAAGGATTTTTAAAGATAAACGTGTGACAAGGAGGGATGTTTTTCTTTCTTTCTTTTTTTTTAAAGATTTATTTATTATATTTTATATGAGTACACTGTAGCTGTCTTCAGACACACCAGAAAAGGGCACCAGATCTTATTAAAGATGGTTGTGAGCCACCATGTGGTTGCTGGGAATTGAACTCAGGACCTCTGGAAGAGCAGTCAGTGCTCTTAGCTGCTGAGCCTTCTCTCCAGTCCAGGATGTTTTCCTAAAACCACCTGACTCTGTAGAATTTTTAGAGTCTGCCCGGAGGATGTCTGTAGTATTCTCATTCCTCTCTTATGTGTCTTGTCATAAAAAGTTGAATTGCTCAATCCAGTTTTTGCTTCTTAAATTATGTTTAAGCTTTAAAAAAAAAATCCAGAGAAGTATAATTTCTAAAGTAATAATTTTAGTTATGGTTGAAGTTTGGAGAGCAACAGGAATGGCTAAAGTTTTGTTTGCTCATTTCAAGAAGAAAACAGCATTAACTTAAAACCTTTCTCCCGCTTCCCTCCCTGTCATACAGAGTGCTATATGAAGGGAAAGAAAGGCTCATTCCAGGATGCGAAGTGATCCAGGCCACACCGTATGGCCGCTGTGCCAATGTCAACAATAGTTCAACTACATCTCAAAGAATCTTTATCACCTATCGAAGGGCTCCTCCAGTGCGGTCCCAGAATTCCTTGGCTGTAACTGATATCTGTGTTATTATAACCAGTAAAGGAGAAACCCCTCCTCATACTTTCTGCAAAGTTGATAAGAACTTAAACTGTGGCATGGTAAGAACAAAGTTGTTTCCTTTTCAAAGTTTCATTTGGAAATAAGCCAAAGAAGTTTAATACTGGGTCCATAGTATCTTCATATTTTTATGATTCTTGCTTATATTTTTATGTTTCCATTTTTTAAATTTCAAAGGACTTGTGGAGCTGGGGATTAAGCCAGGGCCTTGTGCATATAGCTCCCTTATTATGCAGTACTATCTGTGTCTTTCTAATATGCATAAATCATAATTTTTAATATTCTGATGACACAGAAAAAGTATAATTTTAGCTTAGGATTTTATATATGTCTGTGTATTTTAATATTTTCTGTTATATCAATACAGAGATTTATTAACTTTTGGTTTTCAATAGTAGCTTTAAGGACAGTTGCAGATAGATTGAGTGGGAACTCTTCCTTATATTGTGGTTTTACTTTTTGACAGGGCTAGTAAAATTCAGACATGACTATAATTTCAGCACTGAGGTACAGGCAGAAGAGTCAGAAGTTCAAAGCCAATCTTGGTGGAATAGAGCATTCCTTAGCCAATCTGGGCTACAAAAGTCAGACCTGCCTCAGCTAAGCACACAGAGTTGTGAAGAAGGGAATTGGGCATATGCATTTGAGTTATAGTTGGAGAAGACTGGTGCTTATCATTGGGTGAGGTTGATTGTGAAGATAGGTGGTGATGCGTTAACTGTTAGCGGAGGTGATGACCTCATGGTCTCCCAGGGAATTCAGGCTTTCCTATTTTGGGCTGTAGTATCCATTCCTCTTTGTGTTGCTTTCTTTCAAGCACTAGTAGGCTTTGAACGATTACAAAACTATAAACTTTTTAAAAAGTTACCCCTCCCTCCCGTGCATGTGCGTGTTGCCTTGCATATGTGCATACACAGAAGACAGGAGATCACTTTTAGGAGTTGAGTCTCTATTTCTATCGTGGCTCCCGGAAGATTGAACTCAGGTTGTCAGGCTTAGCAGTGAGCACCTTTGTCCACTGAGCCATCACCCCACTGGCCTCATCAACTCTTAAACTTTTTGAAACTGTCTTTTAAAAAAACCAACAAAACCAAAAAAATGAACTTTTTTCTTTCCAGTTAGTGTTGTCAACCATATTTTTGTGTTATTCCATATAGTCTGTTTAGTAAATAGTGTATGTATGTATGTATGTATGTATGTATATATTTTTGTGTGCTGGAATTAGACCACTGAGGTACATTCCTATCCTTATAAATGTAGGTTTTAGTTTAAGAATATTTATTATTGTTATTGTTGTTGTTGAGTCAGAGTCTCATGTATCCTATCCCGGGCTGGTCTGGAAATGGCTATACTGTAGGTAAAGAAGACCTTGAACTCCCAGTCTCCTGTCTCCACCTCCCCAGTGCCAAGATACCGTGTATGCACCACCAAGCCCAATTTTATGTGGCACTAGGGATCAAACTGAGGGTTTCACACATACTAGGTAGGCATTTATTATTAACTGAGATACCCAGCTTCCCCCTCCCCCCCCCAACACACACATACAGGGTTTCTCTGGGTGGCCCTGGCTGACCTGAAACTTGCTCTATAGACCAGACTGGCCTTAAAACTCATACGCATCCTCTTGCCTCTGCCTCCAGAGTGCTGGGATTAAAGGCGTGCACTACAATTGCTCTTTTTGTTTGTTTTTAAAGACAGGATCTTTGTATTTTTTTACCTAAGGTGGCCTCAAATTCACTACCCTCTGCTTCCTCATCCCAAATGCTGGGATTGCAGGCAGGTATTACCCCTCCTGGCTCACTATGAGTTGTAAATGATTTGTGTGGATAAATATCAAAATCTCTAAATGACATTAAAGGTCATCAGTTCCACCCTTTCACTTTTGGTTAGTTTTTTGAAAACGTATTTATCTTTTACAGTGGGGCTCCAATGTGTTTCTGTGTTACAAGAAGTCTGTGCCTGCTTCAAATGCAATAGCATATAAGGCTGGTAAGTGAACTGAAGATCTGTCCCAATCGAACAAACTGGCGCATGCTTATTACATGGGCTGGCTAGAAGAGACAAAATATGTTCCCTTGTATATGTTGCAGAATTGATTTATTTATTAATTATCTATAATTCTAGCATGTAAATGCTGTTTTCTTATTATATGCTGTAAGATTTACTAATACCACCCTCTATATATTGTTAAATTTAAACTTTGTCCAAGCAAGCATTTGAGACATAAACCTCCAAGCTTTTGGTCTACACTAATAGATTTAATAATTAATTGCTTACTCTTCAGTCTTTGTATTTGGGCAATCATAAAGGTGTCAAACTGCGTCTTTACTTCTTACATTTCCTTCTCTTATCTTTGTGTGTCTGATTTGAAAGCACATGTTACTTGCCATGAAAGGTGGACTTGCTTCCTTTCTCTCTTGTTGCAAAGAATCAGCTATATGGAGGAAGGAGGGCCTGAGAAACTTTTCTGCCATGAAGTTTTTGGGAAATCTATCGCCACATTCTAACTGAACACTAAAATGTCAAGGGCTGTAAAGATTTAAGTGTGACTTCTTCATCCCACTGGTATGGTGGGATAAAATCTGAAAATACAGGTATGCTCCAGTTGTAAATAGCAGATACTGGAATGCTTCTTTCTGAAAAGAAGCTATGTCAATTCCTTTTTGCTTATGCAGTTTCTGAGATGAGATTTTATTTTAGGAAAATTAGTCAAATCCATATCTGAAAATTCTTGTCCTCATAACATCATTTATTCTAATGAATTAAAACCATTTACTTAATATAAAATAAAAGCAACAATTAATAGGAAATTTAGAATCATTTTAGAATATGATATTGTTGTCATGTGTCTATAATACCCAATTACCTTGAAGTCTTTTCTTTGAAAGGGAGATAGTACCAATAGACAATGCTCAAACCTAAAATATTTACAGAAACTTTGCAAAAGTATTTGGAATCTGAATTTTACACATAGAATACAGAGTTTTAGAGACTAAACTTTCAAGTTTTTAGCTTGGAAGTAGGCTGTATGTTGGTGACTTTAGAGGCTAATTAATTGATGGTATGCAGCTCTTTTGCCTGAAGGGGCTCTGGTAGGGCTCTCAGTGCTGCTTGCTGCTACCTGCCCTCCTTCCTGGGAGTCACATACTTTACTCGTGTTGAATACCTTTTACACTGTAGCCTTCAGCACTGTCTTACATTTATCTCTTCTCTGAATTTTTCCCAAAGATTAACTGAAGTAATTAGTAAACTTGCCTTTATCTTTCTTATCATTCTTTACAAGGTATTGACATATTTAAATAAAAAAAAATATGTTGATTGTTGATCAGATTGGCTGAATTCTTAGTATCCTTTTTGTTTTTTTGTTTTTTGTTTTTTTTTTTTGAGACAGGGTTTCTCCATCTAATGGAGCCCTGGCTGTCCTGGAATATTAGTGTTCTTAATACATTTTATGTTGTAATTATAAGTTTAAGGATAACATATAAAGGATAGATTGGCTTATCTTAATTTCTATTATAGACAAAATTAATTTAAAAATTTTATACAAATATTTCTAAGAAATTTGGTATTATAATGTGTTATTAAGTATGTATCATGAATAATTTATATAAAAGCAATTTTTTTTAAAAGGAAATGTTATCCCTTTCTCTGAAAGGTTTGATTTTTCGATATCCGGAAGAAGACTATGAGTCTTTTCCGCTCTCAGAATCTGTGCCTCTCTTCTGCCTTCCTATGGGAGCTACTATTGAATGCTGGGATCCTCAAACCAAATACCCACTTCCCGTTTTCTCAACATTTGTCCTGACAGGTTCTTCAGCTGAAAAGGTATATTTTGTGTCTTATTGATTAAACCTATTTCTTGTTGATTAAACCATATTTTAATGTTGTAAAGTAGTTCATATATATTTTATTTGAATGTTAGGATTATTTGGATAAAAGATATAACTATAATTCCCAGTGTAAAAGTAAAAAATAACCAGTCCCAAAGTATGCACAACTCAGTGAACTTCTATACAGATAGAATTATCAGACTTTGGGTCAGGTTGATTTTAGTATATGATTTTTTTTTAATTTATTTGCAAGCTTTTTTAAAATAATAAAGTTTATAATATTTTTTTTTTTTAAAAATGACATGATTGGGAGGCAGAGAGGCAGGTTCAGAGAGATCTGTGAGTTTGAGGCCAGCCTAGTCTATATAGCAAGTTCCAGGATAACTAGAGGTACATAGAGAGAGCCTGTCTCGAAACAAACAAACAAACAAGCGGATAACAAATAAAAACATAACACATCGAGTTAGAAGGTTCAATAAATGAATTCCAAAAGAATAGACTAGCAGAGATTACATTTTTAGTGCCTAGCACTTGAGTACTGGGGATCTGAGCTTACGTTCTCATGCTTGTGTGGCAAGTGCTTCATTCACTGAGCTATCCTCCCAGTGTCTGTTCACTTTTGAAAATAGTGGCTTATGTTGTCTGTCTAGATAGAGATGTTACCAAGTCATCTGGACATAGGAATTGATTTCTGGGAAGAGGTCAGACAAAAATAAAGATTGGTGTTCTCTGTTAGTGAGATGGTTGTAGTTCAAACCATTAGAGAATGAAATTTTCCCCATAGGATTAGCTGAAAAATGGCAGTATTTAAATGATGAGCTGAATTGGATCTACTATGGGAAAGAAAGAAGTTGGCAGAATAAAGAGAAGTGTTTACTCTCATACCAGAGAAGTCAAGATTTTGAAGATAGGACCATCAGTTTTAATTTTGTTATAGAGAGGAAAAGGAGGTAAGCACTGAAAGTATTTTTGCTAGATCATTATTGGTAATCTTGATGAGAATTGTAGTAGTGGGTGGAGGTGAAAATAATTACCTAACATGGCTATTAGCCTGCCATAGGCACTTCACTGGGAAGCTGAGGAACAGCAGATAGTTCAGGCCACATAGGGACCCATAACATCAGTTAACTGGAGAAGAATGGAGAATAAAGAGTTTAGATATGACTGACAACCAGGTAGGGGTTAGACCATGTGAAAATCAGCTGTACTGTGGTGATCTAGAGCTTGCTGTGTGCAGCCTTGAGTTGTGTTACCATCACCAGACAAGCAACCAAATCACATGCTAAACTCAGATTCTACCTCAGGCTTCATCTTAAGGACTGAAAAGTATAAATCTCTTAGAGGACTGGCCAGAAGTAAAGGCACATGCCCCACAAGCCTGGTCATCTGACTTTGGTCACTGGGGCTCACATAAAGGTAAAAAGAGAGAACTGATTCCACAGATTGGCCCTCTGATCTCCACACTGAAAACATGCACTGCACACACATATACATTCATATTCCTTCTCTCTAATGATAAAATTTTAAAGAAATATTTTACAAGAAACCATTGGGAAAAGTCTTCATGCATGCCTTTGAATTTGCTAATATGACACCAAAAGGTCAAAACAAAAATGGCTAGTATTAGATTTAACCAAAATGAAAAACTTTGATCTGTCAAAGAATATAGGAGTGGTGCACACCCATGGCTCTAGCATTTGGACAAGGAGCCTGAGCCTCTCAAGTTTGAAGCCAACCAGGATTACATGAGATTACCTCAAAACAAAACAAAACAAAACAAAACGCCCCAACATTTTAAGAGCGGGAAAGAAACCACAACTGACAAGAAGGGAGAAAATATTTGCAAAATATGTATCTTAAAAGGGTTTTATTTTTTCTGATGGGGATTGAACTCAGGGACCTCTTTGCAGGCAAAGTGTTCTGTTTATACTCCTAGCTCATAAGTATTTATATTCAAAGTATATAAACACACTAACAACAAAGTCTTAACCATCCCAATTCAAAAAAGACTGTCTAAGTTTGATTTCTGTTGCTGTGATAAACACCATGGCCTAAAACAACTTGGGGAGAAAATTGTTTATTTCATCCTACACTTCCAAGTCATAGTCCATCATTGAGGGAAGTCAGGGCAGGAGAGACTATGGATGGAAATGGTTTACTGTCTCTTTCTCCAACTCATTTTCAGCTACTTTTTAAAACAGCCCAGGCTCACCTTTGTAGAAGTGGTACTGCCCATAGTGGGCAGGGCCCCGAGTCATCAATTTGCATTCAAGAAAATGACTCACAGTTATGGCCACAGGCTATTGTAGTAGAAGTAGTTCTTTAATTGAGGTTCCAAACCCCTTTTCAGTTGTGTCAAGTTGACAACTAAGATTAATCATTACAGACTTACTCACACAGTTCTCTACTGCTATGAAAAGATACCATGGCCAAGGTAACTCTCATAAGAGAAAACATTTGATTGGGGCTGGCTTATACTTTGAGATGTTGTTCATTATCATCATGGTGGGAAGGATTTGGCATGCCCGCAGACATAGTGCTGGAGAAGCAGCTTAGAATCGTACATCCTAACTCATGGGCTGCAGGAAGAAGAGAGAGTGGCATCGGGCCTAGCTTGGGCTTTTGAAACTTCAAAGCTCACTCCCAGTGATGCATTGCTTCCAACAAGGCCACACCTCCTAATCCTTCTCCTTGATGTTTAAGCATTCAAATCTTTGAGCCTATAGGGCTGTTCTTAGTCGAACCACTACACAGACTTAAATAGACATTTCTCCAAAGAGACATAAATGGTCAGTAAGCTTGGAAGAGATGCTCAGCTTCAGTAATTTGGAGATGCAAAGTTATGGTAAAGCAGCATGTCACATCTATTAGGTTGGCTGTTGTAACAGCAAAAAATCAGAAAGTCAGGATTACTGAGAATATAGAGAAAGTGGAACCCTTGAGCCCTGCTTGGATGAACAACAGATTGGCAGCTCTTTCTAAAGGAAAATGGGGTAATTACTTGATGAAGCTATTCTATTCTGAAGACTGACCCAGAGAACCTGGGACTCATTGAACTTAGGGACTCAGAAAGAACCTGGATGCCAGTATTCTTACAGTATTATCACAGCACAGGTGTCCACTGAAGAGTGTAAGGAAAGTGGAATTTTGTTTATATATACTATAGAATATTACTCAGCCTTAAAAACGATAAAATTCAACTACATGCCCTAACACGAATGAACTTTGAAAACATACTAAGAAAAATAAGCAAGACACAAAAAGAATAAGCCCTGCTCTTAACTATAATAGATACCATTAGAATAGGCAATTTTATTGAGACAGAAAGTAGAATAGAAACTACTAACAATTTGAATTAGGAGTGAGAGGAATGAGAAGTTATTGTTTAAGGGGTACAGAGCTTCTCTTTAGTGATCAAAAAAAGATTTTGAAAGTGGATACCAGTGATGGTTACACACGGTTGTGAAGATTAATGCCACTGAGTTGTATTCATAACAGTGGTTAATATGTCCAGAGGTGAGCAACACCTGCCTTTAACCCCAATATTCAGGTGTCAGAAACGAGTGAATCTATGTGAGTTCCAGACCAGTCAGGGTTATGTATCTTAAGAGAAAAAGAAAATTAATGTTGGCAGAAGAGATGGCTCAGTGCTTAATTTCTCGTCATGCAGGTATGAGGACCCATGTTTGAATCCATAGAGCCCACATAAAGTCAGATATGGTAGTACATATCAGTAACCTCAGGGTTCCAGTGGCAAGATGGGAAGCAGGACAGGAGAATCCCAGAAGCTTGTTAGGCCACTTAGCTGGGCATATAAAATGGTAAACAGCAGAGACCCTGTGCCACAGTGGAAAGTGAGGTTGATATATGTACCTTCACATGTACCTTCACATGTAGGTACATTTAAAAAATGACAGATATGACCAACTGTATATTTCTGTATATTCAGTGTTCTGAAAAATAGCATACAAGCAAGAACAAGTCGAGTGATGTCCTTAGAGTATTCTCTCTAGGTGTTGAGTAAAGATACACGGAGTGGTTAAAAGTGACAAGTCAAAAAAAAAAGTGCATGTGTGAGTGTAGGAATACATGTGTTGCATATGTCTGTAGAGGTCAGAGGGCAACTTTTAGGAGTCAGTTCTCTCCTATTATGGACTCTGGCAGTTCAGCCTCAGGGTGTCAGGCTTACAAGTTGAATGTTGTGCCTGCTGAGCCAGCCCACCTGCATACAAGGTTGCCCTTTCCTCTCTTTCTATTCTGTTCTTTCCTGTTCTGTCCTGCTGTCTTCTGTTCTCTCCCTCTTTCTTTTTGTAGATAATATAGGCTTAAATCTTTAATCACACTGGGTGGGAGAATCTAGGTGGGTTTGTACCAAATCTGGCTGAGTTCCATGTTGAAATATCTGGTTGAGAATGTTTCATTTTCTTTATCTATTTGGTATGCAGTCCTAGAAAATATTTGTTTAAAAAAGAGCATTGGGCATGAATATCTACTGGTAAAGTGGTTGCCTAAGATGGTTGGGGTTTGGGGTTTAATTTCCAGCATGAAATCTAAAAAGTGAAAATTGTAGAGAAAAAGATGAATTTTCAAAAACCATTTCAAATCTTACAACAGTTCTTTGACTGTAGGTATATGGAGCTGCCATCCAGTTTTATGAACCTTACTCTCGAGAACTTCTAACAGAGAAACAACTTACACAGCTGGGCCTGTTGACCCCGGTGGAGAGAAAAGTGATCTCCAAACCCATCAATTCAAACAAGTGCATTTGTTTGCTTTCACACTGGCCTTTTTTTGAAGCTTTTAAGAAATTTCTTATGTTTATCTACAAAGTTTCTGTGTCTGGACCACATCCTCTTCCCATTGAAAAGTATGTATAATGAGGAGGAGTCGTGCCTATGGAAATCAGATGTGTAATGCTCATTTCATTGTTTAGATAACTTAGCAGCAGAGTTGACAGGGAAGGAGAGTCATAGTCACCTTATTTTAGCTTGTTCCCTTCTCCACCTGAATTGTTGAAATTAGGAACTTGAAGTTAGAGTTGGTAAGCATGGCCTTACTATTGTTTTAAGAATTCTGATGAGTTAACTTGCATAGATGTGTGTGTTCTTCCTAGTCATTCTTTAGAAATCAAGACAACGAACGAATGTACACTTGGGCTTTGTGTAAGTGGCCAATACAGGATCTAGGTATAATGAATGTTCATCTCTAAACTAATGGGGAAATTAGAAAGGTAAATGAACTGATTCTAAATATGGGATTTTAGCTGAGGCAGAATGCTTCATAATTCTCTTTGTCATGGAAATGTTTTATAAGGAAAGAAAATAGATGTGGAACTGTGAGGACTAAAAACTGGAGTTTTTTGGTTTTTTTTTGGGGGGGGGGGTTGTTTTGGTTTGGTTTGGTTTCAGACAGGGTTCTCCTTGTAGCTCAGACTGGCTGCAAACTCCTGGGCCTCTTAGTTTCTGAGTTCAGGGACTTTATAGGTGTGCATGGGTCATTTGTTTGGTTTTTTTGTTTGTTTGTTTGTTTTTTGAGACAGGGTTTCTCTGTGTAGCCCTAGCTGTCCTGGAACTCACTCTGTAGATCAGGCTGGCCTTGAACTCAGAGATCCTCCTGCCTCTGCCTCCCAAGTGCTGGGATTAAAGGCGTGCACCACCACGGCCGGCAGATCATTTGTTTTTTGAGGCCAAGAGGGATGGTTCAGCAGGTAAGAGTACTTGTTCTTGCAGAAGACTTGGGTTGGATTTCCAGCACCCTCATGTCAGCTCGCAAGTTATTCACAACTTTAGTTCTAGAATATCTAATACACTCTTCTGACCCCCACATGTCGTGTGCAGACATACATATAAATAAAACATTCAGATAAATAAAATTAGTGAATGACTTGAATAAATAAAAACTTACTGTATACGTGCATTTATCTATGTGTACACTATGTCACACATGTGTATATATACCACCAAGGCACACAAATAGAGGCCAGGAGATAACTGAGTGTCAGTTCTCTCCTTCCACCATGTGGGCTCTGGGGTGATCAAACTCAGGTTGTCAGGCTTGGTAGCAGACACTTTTACCCACTGAACCATCTCTCTGGCCCATGTTTTTTGTTTATTATTGTATCTAATAGAACTTTAGTAGCAAACCAAAAAAGGTTAAGAACTTTGTGTAAACTCATCACAAAATCAAAATTTAGTATTAAAATAGGATTTCTACTTTTTTTTCACAGAATGCAAGTTAGTGGTTTATGGTTTTACATTTAATTTTCAGTTGTCAGATTAATTATGTTGAGGTGAAATTTAACATTGGTAATAAGTAAGCAAGTTTATGGACAATTGAGATTCTATGGTTTCTACAGTAGACTCAGAGATCAATGATATGATCATTGTTTTTCTCTTAAGGTAAATTCTACATTCTGTCTCTCCCAAGAGCATAAACCTCTGGAGAAACTTGAAAAACATTGTTTGTAAATAGAGAAATAGCATTTAGGTGTTCAAAGTTCAAGTAGGAAATCTAGGATTAAATTTCTTATTTATACTTCCTTATATTGGCATTGATAAGCAGGGCTATAAAAATAACTCTTGTTTGTTTTTATTTTTCGAGACAGGGTTTTTCTGTGTAGCCCTGGCTGCCCTGGAATTCACTCTGTACACCAGGCTGGCCTCGAACTCAGAGATCTGCCTGCTTTTGCCTTTTGAGTGCTGGGATTAAAGGCATATACTTTTACTGCCTGGCAAAAATAGCTTTTTAAAAAAAGATTATTTTTATTTGTGTGTGATCATGTTCATACATATGTATACCACAAGTATCTGATTGCCCATGGAGGCCAGAAGAGGGGCATGGACCCCCTGGAGCTAGAGTTATTGTGATCCACTATGCACTTAACTCATGCTTACTGCAAGAGTGTAGTCATTCTTAGTGCTTCTGTATTTTATTAGAGCTACTTTTATATTATTGTTTTCCTGATGTAGATAATTGTTTTTGTTTGTTTTATTAGACAAGGTCTCACTCTGTAGTCCAGGCTGGCCTAGAACTCACTAGGAAGCCCAGGCTAGTTTTCAACTTGTAGTAATCCTCCTGCCTCAACCTTTTAAGTACCAGAATTACAAGAATCCACCAGTATGCTTTGCGAAAGTTTATTCTTTAGCCCAGTTTTAAATAAATGGTTTTTCTATTGGGATGATATATAGTGGAATGAAAGACTTGATAAGATCTGAGATACATTTAAGAAAAGTAACTATGGTATTTATTTTACAATCTTTTCTAGGCACATTTCACATTTTATGCAAAATATCCCATTTCCTTCACCACAAAGACCAAGAATCCTTGTACAGGTAATGAACAAGGAGTCTGTTCATGTCAGTTTGTGCCAAGTTCTTTGAGTCTGAGATGAAGCAGTATGTGTGTTTGAAGTTCTGACTGTTTTTAATTTTGAACATTCTTTCCTAGTTAGTTTTCAGACCCCAAGTGAATAGAACTAGAGTAAATAAAACCTATGACTCATGATACTGTTTTCATTGGTCTATGTGTGTCCTTTCTATAGCTAAATTTAATAATTAAACCCATAACATAAAACTATGTTATGGTCATATCCTTAGTTTCTGAGTAACTGATAATATTTAATATTTCAATATTTAAATGCTGAGTATTTAAAATTTATTTGGGAGGAGAGAAATTAATGCAGCTTTTGACAGTACTTTCAGACTGTACTAAAGAACCTGCTTCTTTCTCAGGCCTAGGTAGTGACAGGCCTAGGTAGGTGCACAACTTGTGACATTTACTATTTAGAATCAGTACAGACAAAATTCCACAGACTTATTGCTTAGCTATAGGAATGAGATCAGGTTGTTGTGAAAGTTGTGAAATATTTAGCTTTCTGTTTATTTACTGTTTCTTCCTGAATCATACCAGTTAACAAACTGACACTGAATAGCATTGTAGTCTAATGAGACACTCTATTTAATATTTCTTCTAAGATATTATCTATACTCTATAGCAGGACTAAGTCAGACACTGTTGGTCTTGAATGTATTTCAGTTCAGCAAGTATTAATTTGTACTAGACAACTACTAAATGCTTAACTAAGTTTCTTGAATGAATAAATTTGAGGTTCTTATAAAAATTATTCCAAAATTTTAAATAACTGCATTTAACCTCCTAACTGGGTCAAAACTCAGTCATCAATTTAAGAAGAGCTGATTAAAAAAAAAAAAAAACCCTCTGAGTATTTACAGTTACCATTTACATCTCAGTGTGCTTAAAATTATATACCTTTCTGCATATTAAGCAATATTCTGTTTAACCCTTGACCTAAATATTGAGACTATAAAATTGCTTTGGCTAATTTATCTTTTTGTTTGTTTAAGCTATCAGTCCACGATGCATTAATATTATCACAACCAGTTTCCACACCTTTACCGTTAAGGTAATGATGGTTTGCTTGTTTGTTTGTTTGTCTGTGGCTAGAATCCAGGATGTTATATATATTGGGCCTTATGAGCCACACCCTCATCCCATTTTATAATATTTAAAATGCTATTTTTATTTGCTTTGAACAGAATGCTTTAAAATATTTTACTGAGCTAAGCATGAGGTACAAACTTAGAATCCTAGAATATTGGAAGACTGAGGTAAAAGAATTGCAAGTTTAAGACCAGCATGGGCAACTTAATGAGATCCTGTCTTAAAATACAAAACTACATGTAGAAGCTCTGTGATAGAGCACTTGTTTAGCTCACACAAACCTTGAGTTCAGTCTCAAAAAGAAAAAGGGTCAGAACACTTCAGAGGCAGGATGACACTAGGTAAGGACAGGACATCACTTAGTATTGCCGTCCTTGATACCTGGCTGGCTGGATAATTTAATATGGAGGCACTCTGAGACAATTGCAAGGCTGGGGGAATGATTCAGTAGGTGAAACATTTGCCCTGAAAGTTTGAGGATCTGGATTTTGGTCCACAGAACCCATGTATGTAGAAAGCATGTATGGGTTGTACATGCTTGTAATCCCAACAGTGGGCAGACAGGAACCAAAGATAAGTGAACCCTAGAAATCACTGGCCAGCTTGTAAACAAAAGATGGCAGGTGCTAAAGACCAACACCTGAAGCTGTCTTCTGACCACCACATGCATGTCCACATACTTCATGCACAGGCATTCTACAAAATCCACAATTATAAGATCTAGTACAAGAAGTGCTTCTTTCTCATCTCTCCTTCCCATATTCAGTTTGTAAGTCAATGTTCATGGTGAGCTGGTGTTCACCTCCTACATAGCCCTCTGCTGCTTTTCATCTGCACCACTAATCCAGATATTCTCTGGACTATCTCATAGTAGCCCCTTAACTGATCCTTTTACTCTTAGACCTTCAGTTCTTTATCTACCTGCAGCCAGTACATCCTCTTATGAATATGAGTTTAATTGAGTCATTTCTCTTTACCATAATCTCTTGTTATTTTCACATGCTCCCTTATTTTGAAGTTCTTGGATTATGACATTAGCTTTTTCCTGCTTCAGAGTTTTTACATAATGCTGTCTCTCAGCCCTATTACACCCCTATCTCTATTCCTTTGAACTCAGCTCAAATGTTTGAGCTTTAGAAAATCTCCCTTCCTTCCTTCTTTCCTCCCTCCCTTCCTTCCTTCCTTCCTTCCTTCCTTCCTTCCTTCCTTCCTTCCTTCCTTCCTTCCTTCCTTCCTTCCTTCCTTTCTTTCTCTTTCTGTCTTTCTGTCTCCCTTCCTTCCTTCCTTCCTTCCTTCCTTCCTTCCTTCCTTCCTTCCTTCCTTCCTTCCTTCCTTCCTTTCTTTCTTTTGTTTTTCAAGACAGGGTTTCTCTGTGTAGCCCTGGCTGTCCTGGAACTCACTCTGTAGACCAGGCTGGCCTCGAACTCAGAAATCCACCTGCCTCTGCCACCACTGCCTGGCAGAAAATCTTTCTTAATAATGTTCATTTGAATCACACCATATACTACCTCATTAAATTAGTTGCATTCTGCTAAGTTATGAATTGAAATTAATATTAGATTCTTAACCTGTTTAATAAATAAATCTTGATATGTTTTAATAAAGTAGTTCCCAATCCTTTCTTTTTTCTCTGTTCTTTAGTGGAGCCAACTTTAGTTCCTTGCTGATGAATCTGGGTCCTGAGAATTGTGCAACCTTGCTGCTGCTCGTTTTACTTGAGAGTAAAATTCTGCTGCATTCTCTCAGGCCAGCTGTACTGACTGGGGTAGCTGAAGCTGTTGTTGCTGTGAGTACAGTTTTCCTTTTAGAATTACTACTAGAGGATTTTGTACTCTTCTTCAAAGAAGGCAGCTTTGCAAATTCTAGCCCAGTCAGTTTAATATGAATATGTATGAAGAAAACAAAAGTTTGAGGGGAAAAAAGTCAGTTTTTAATTTTTCATATTTTAGTGTTCTGAGAATAAATACTCATTCCATAACAATAAAACTTGTAAGTGGGGCCTTGCAGTCTCTACCCGTAGTCTTGTGTTTCCTGGGGTGACACAAACAAGGGTCAGCCATCCTAATAGAGAACCCAGGAGAGACTAAAGTAATGAATCTCCCAAAGTCCAAATTGGAGACCAGTTATTTTACTGAGATTACTCACAAGAGAATAGATGAGCAATTACACAGAGGAGCAGAGACAGCTCAAATGTAGCTGCTTCATGGAAATGCTCACTGTAGCCTAAATGATGGCTCATGGATGCTGGAACCCTAGCGGACTCTGCAGGACTAGCAGGCATCTCAGTCAGTCAGAGTCTTCCAGATATAGAGCTGGTGCAATTATTTACTGTTCTTATGACCTAGGAAAGGGGCCTTATGAATCTGAGTCAGGTTTCCCAGACTTGTTAGTTTAATCTCTTAAGTCTCTGCTTTTTCAAGAAGGGAATGTTTCAGTTTGAAGACAGTTGCTGCACAATATAAGCACTTGGGAGGCTAAGGCAGAAATAAGTGTGTGTGTGTGTGTGTGTGTGTGTGTGTGTGTGTGTGTGTGTGTGTATCAAAATATTGCCTCAAAAAATATAAAAAAGAAATAAACCAAAACACTAATGAAACTTTAGTTGATTTTATTTTAAGTTATGCAAATTAATTACATGGTTAAGTTCTAATTTTAACTTCTAACTATTGTCTCTCCTTATATATATATGGCTTTATTGTGAATAGGATAATGTAAAAATGATTCGCTCTAGGGTATATCACAAATGAAGTCAAATTGTATTTAAAACACTGTAATGCCTTTTTACTGCACTTACAAATCAGATCATAGTGAATTTTCTGTTGCTGTGTGTAGCTGTATGCACATGTGTGCACGCACACACATATACACCTGTACGTGCACATGCCTCTGCATTCATGAAATACCAGGCTTGCTGTGTGGGTGCTGGGATCTGAACCTCAGCTTTCATGATTCTGCAGCAAGTGTTCTCTAACTAAGTAATCTCTCTAGCCTTTGTTTATTTTACTATCTATCTATCTAGTGTGTGTGCGTGTGTGTGTGTGTGTGTGTGTGTGTGTATCTGTCTGTCTGTCTATCTGTATATATGAGTGCAGGTGCCTATGAAGGCCAGAAGAGAGCATTGGATCTCCTGGAGATGGAGTTTACAGGTGGTTGTGAGCCATTAGATGTGGGTTCCTGGAACGAAATTCAAGTCTTGTTTGTGAGCAGTACTCACTCTTAAATGCCAAGTCATCTCTCCCACCCCAGGTTGTTTTGTTTTGTTTAAAGATAGGCTCACATTCAGCTAAAGTTGACCTGGAACTTACTTATCAGGTTGGTGGTGTGAACTTTCACAGTTCTTCTGCCTTAACTGCCTGTGTTGGGATTAGAGGTGGGAGCTGCCATGCCCAGTCACTCTGCTTCCTTGGTGTATTTCTGGAACACTTTGTTCATGTTTCAGGTAGTTGTCTCTTTGTAGTGAGGCTCACATTGCTTGTACTACTGCAACCTACTCTGAACTCTGTTTATGGGTCTTTTCCCCCCATAGTATTCACTTTCTAAGAGAATATATACTTTTTATGTTTTCTTTTTATTGTATACCTCTTCCTGTCAGACTAGGTATCAACAGACTGGGCAAGTCTGGCCTGCCAGTTCACATCTGCCAGGAGTGTACGGCTAATAATTTTATTGGAACATAGGCTACTTATTGACTTATTACTTGCTATTGTTTTCTTGTACAGTAGCAGAATTAAGTAGTTGTTACAAAGGCTTTGAGGCCTAAAATACTCTGCATTTTACAGAAAAAAAATCCTAAAATTTTAGCCTTTGAAGCTAGGAGGCATGGGTCTGTTTTATTGATACTGTGATCTCACTAAGAGTGCTTGGCACGAACAAATGCTCGTGTATCTGTTAGTACATAATTCTTGAATACAGTAATGCCAGTCTGGAGTAATAATCTGTAATGCCTAGCAGAGGTGGCACTATAGGTATTTCTTTGGGGTTGGTGATGGTGAGAAAGGGTGAAAATTGAACCAGAACTTAGAACAATAGGTCATCACTGCTTACGGTTGTGGCTGATTGTTACTGCACATTCAGGTCCAGAAGCAGGTCATTGTCTACACAGTGAGTTTGAAGCCACCTATACTATGCAATGCTCCGTCTCATATAAAAGTATGTTTTTTGAATGAGGCTTTGTAGTCACTACAGTACAATTGGTTGGGAAGGTAACTATATGATCCAAAACAAAATTTTATTCTTTTTTTTTTTCTCTTAGATTTATTTGTTTGTTTTATGTGTTTATGTCTCTGTATATATGGGCTCGTGCCCATGAAGGCCAGAGGAGGGCATCAGATCTCCTAGAGCTGGAGTTATACAAGGTTGTGAGCCACTCAGTGTGAATTCTAGGAATTGAACTGAGATCCTCTGGAAGAGTAGCCAGTGTTCTTAACCATTGAGCCATCTCTCCAGCCCCTTAGTATATTTTTTCAAACTATTAGAAACTGCTCTTACAAATAGAAACAAAACAAAAAAAAAACCAAACAAAAACCTAAGCACACATACACTAAGATGGCAATTTGTAAATTAAAATTTCCATTAAAATTTTTTTTGTGTAAATGTTTGCGTGTGTGTGTGTGTGTGTGTGTGTGTGTGTGTGTATACACACTAGAGACAAATTTCTGATGTCATTCTTCTCTGGTGCATTCCACTTTTTTGTTTTTGTTTTTGTTTTTGTTTTTGTTTTTTTTGAGACAGATTCTCTCACTGGCTATGTTGGATGGCCAGCAAGCCACAGAGATCTGCCTGCATCTGCCTCCCCATTGCTGGGATTGGAAGAGCCCATCATGCCTGGCTTTTTGTTTTTTGTTTGAGATTCTCAGAGAATGTTTAATATCAACTATATTTTGAAGAAGTCAAGCTTCACTGATTGAATTATTTTAAATGTTTATTTGAAGTATAAAAAAGTTTTGTTGAGATCTTTAAGTGATTGTTTTAATTATTATATTTTATTTTATAATTTTTATATTTTTAAAATTATTATATTTTATAATTTTTAGTGTGGCACTTGAGATAGAACCCCAGGTTCCTAAAACATGCTAAGCAAACACTATACCTAACCACAGTTCCTCACTGGTTTGTTTCTCCCACTGCCTGCAGGCCCTCAGTACACTTAGATTTTGGTCAGAGTTCATAAGTGGGCAAACTGCCCATGTTTATAAAAATTTTTTTTATTATTTTGTTTTATTATTTTATTTTATTATTTTATTTTATTATTTTGGGGGCAGTTTCATCTTTTTGCATTGATTCTCCATAAAGTATGCATGAGATTTGTGTAGAAGAATTAACCTGTAAAGAGCTGTTAGTGTGCCATGGTCCTCAGTATTCTTGAAAATTTAACCCGATAGTACTTGTAGTCACTTAACTTTGGAATGAAAGGTCCCTTTCGGTAATAGTTAATTGTATAGATGTCATTGCAAATTCAAATTTGGTTAATTTTAAAAACCTTTTCCCCTAGATGATCTTTCCATTTCAGTGGCAGTGCCCATATATCCCCCTTTGTCCTCTTTCATTGGCTGGAGTGCTTAGTGCACCTTTACCATTTATAGTTGGAGTGGACTCAAGGTACTTTGATCTTCATGACCCACCACAAGATGTTGTTTGCATTGACTTGGATACGAACACGTTATATGTGTAAGTGATTCATCTTTTATCTCCCATGTGTAGTTTCCACCATATATAATTAAAGTTATTTAGAGGCATTTAGAAATAAGTTGGATTGACAGGAAATATGTAGATAAGGAAATTGGAGGTGCTATTGGTGGTGGTGGTGCATGCCTTTAATCCTAGTACTAGGGAGGCAGAAACAGGCTGATCTCTGTGTTCAAGGCCAGCCTGATCTACAGAGCAAGATTCCAGGATAGCCAGGGTTGCTTAGAGAAACTCTGTCTTAAAATTCCATCTCCCCCCCCCCCAAAAAAAATTGGGGTCTGGGTGTGTAGCTCAGTTGGTAGAGTCTTGCTTAGCATTCTTGAAGCCCCGGGTTCCAGTTCTAGTACTGAATAGATGCTGTAGTGGCATATGCACTCAGGGCACAGAGGTAGCAGGATCAGAAATGCATGGACCTTCTACATAGTAAGTTTGGAGCCAGCCTATACCACATGAGACGCTTTCTCTCCAGGCCCTTGTGGCCACTGCAGAGCAGTTGTTTGGGAAGATGCCTGTATGTCAGCTGACAGAATAGTTGTGTGAAAGGAAGCAAATATTGCTTAGAAAATAATACTGAAGCTAGTGTGGCAGCTCGTGCTTGTAAACCCAGTACTTAGAAGGCTAAAGAAGATCACCATGAATTAGACATCATCCTGGGCTACATAGTGAGATCCAGGTCAGCTTTAGCTACAGAGTGAGGCATTGCTTCAAACAACCCCACAGAAATTTAAGATTAAAATAATACTGAAGTGGATACACTGTATTTTGAAACTGTATAGCTACAGTGGCTCATTATTATGTATATCTAGATTTATAGATAACTTGGAAGTAATGAGTCACTTCATGAATTCAGTTAGCCCTCCCCCCCCTTCCTCTCTCATTTCCTACTTTCTTTCCTTCCTCTCCTGGGACTTGAACCCAGGATCTGCTGTGAGTTAGGCCTGATGTCTACCACTCAGCCTCATAGCCAGCTCTGAAATTTTTGTTTGTTTGTGAAAGTCTCATGTATCCCAGACTGGCCCTGAGTTTGATCTGTGGGAACCAAGGGTGATCCTGAACTCATCTTTCTGCCTCTCCCACATGCTGGAGCATGACAGTGGTTACAGCCCTGTTAGTAAGTTCTCTTTCCAGGGAGGATACCATGTTTGCTTCTGTGCTGGTAGCATTATCAGACAGGGAGTATTTGAAGTTAATTTCTACTCGTACTTCCTTGGACCATGCTGGTAAATTTGGTTGGACCATAGTAATTGAAGGAAGGAATCCCTTCTTCCCAGTTGAAATCTAAGCAAAGCCAATGTTACAGAGTCTTAATTTGGTTTTCATTCAACACTGTACTTGGTTAAAAACAGGGTCCTGTAAATTAATCCTTAGGTCAGATGGGGCTTTGGCATTTCTCTAGGTTTCTAATCACTGAAGACTAAAGACTAAGCTATAACATTAAAAGAAAGCCTGGTACATACATGCCGATTTATAGAAGAACATTTTTCAAAGCCATTGTCTCTGCCTTTTTATCTATGTCTTTAGGGTTTTTTTGTTTTGTTTTGTTTTAATGCTTTTATGGTCATAGATTATGTTAAATAATGTTTGTTTAATTTCTTCTTACACCTCTGAGAAATCCAATGAACTAGATTTTCTTTGATTCTTTGTTAAATTCCATCCAGTTCTTCGTTTGGGCATATAGTATTTTAGAGTTCTGCCAATAGGTTAATGTTTCAAGTCAGTTAATTTAACTCTTAACTCTTAAAACATGATAGTGTTTAAGTGTAACTTTTAAAGTCAGACTTCAGATCAGTATTGTACAACTTACTGCGATGATGAAGGCTGTTGGTGACAGTCACAGTGTCTAAGGTCTATTGACAAGGAAAGGCACCCTAAAGCACCTCCCATTCCATGTGTCCATGTTAGTCTTCAGTGCATGAAAATTGTCCCATTTAGTTTTGACAGAAGAATTTCGTTTAGTATTTTGTTAGAATTATATAGCACATTTTCTTAACTCTCATTTAATAGAGCTGATGAAAAAAAGAACATAAACTGGAAGCAGCTTCCCAAAAAGCCATGCAAGAGTCTGCTTGGCACCCTGAAGAGACTGTATCTCCAGCTCTGCTCAGGTGAGTGTGAGAAGGGGGTGGGCCACTTGCCACAAACCCAAATGGGAATTGTCTCTTGCTCTGTCTCTCCTTTTCTTTTTAATATTTTATTTCTAATAATGTGTGAGTGTGTGTGTATGTGTGTGTGACATGTGCATGCGTGTGTTAGGTACCTGTGGAGCCCAAAAGAGAGCATCAGATCCCAAGGAGCTGTAAGCTGCCCAGTGTGAGTACTTAGTCTTATGCAAGAACAGAATGCATTCTTACCCACTGACCCATCTCTCTAGCCCCTTTTTGTGTTTTGAGACACTGTCTTTGCTACCTAGCTCAAGTTGACCTGGAACTTGTGATCCCTTTGTTTCTGCCTCTCCCCTTTGAAAGTGTTTTATATGTGAGAACAAGATAAGATAATTAAAATAAAGGTAATTGTTAATTAAACATATTTTGTTCTATTAAATGAGTTATTTTATATCAGACCTAAATAATGTGTGGTTAGTTATTTTTTGCTTTTTAACATATTCTTTGTACCCTGTCCTCTTTGCTACCCTTTGTCCTGAAAGCTAAAGATGACTTCAAACTCCCGATCCTTTTTTCTCTACCTCCCAAATGTTAGGGTTGCAGGTGTAAGTCCAAGACCAGTTTGTGTAGTGCTGGGGAGTGGACCCAGGGTGGGAAAGCACGCCATCTGAGCTGCAACCCGAGTCCGATTTTTTGTTTTGTTGGTTTGGGGTGTTTGTTTGTTTGTTTAGGATTTTTGAGACTGGAGCTCATGTTTGTCCTTTGGCTGGTTCCAACCTGTTATGTAGCTAAGTAACCCCAGCACTTAGAGAGGCTGAGACAAATTGGTGAAGGAGAAGCCAGGCTGGCTTACATGGCTAGAATATATAGCAAGACTGTGAGAGAGAGTGAGAGAGGGTAGGGAGTGTTGTATACTTTATTTTGACCATGTTCTTATTCAGTCATGATAGAATACATATTATATATATAATACCTTGTTTTACTTTTACTTCCTTTGTCAGTGCACCGAAAACCTCAGGAAAGTTCAGCAATTGAGATGACTCCAATTGAAGCAGATTTCTCTTGGCAAAAAAAGATGACACAACTAGAGATGGAAATTCAAGAGACATTTTTGCGATTTATGGCATGTGTTTTAAAAGGGTACAGGTCATACCTCAGACCAATCACAGAAGCTCCTTCCAATAAAGCCACCGCTGCAGACTCATTGTTTGATCGACAGGGTGAGTGTCAGTGAGGTCACGGTTGCCTTCATTAAAGTCAAAGGTATTTCTACTTAGGGTTGCTACGCAGATACATTTATCTCATCCATAGACGTTCATGTTCTAATGCAAGGAATTTCTATTTTCTGTAGCCTACCTCTATTGGTAGATAACTTTCTATTTTTATACTCCTCTGTTTTTTTCTGAAAAATGTGAAACTGACTGTGTTTAATTTGAAGAGTCCAATGTGTTGTATACAATTCCATATGATCAGTTATTTCAAGAAGACACATCTGGGACTTGCTGGGGTTTGGGGTAGTTTTTCTTTCCTCAGTTTTATAATTTGTGCCTCAACAATTATTTTACAGACTGAAACCACCTGTTTTTATGACAGGGTCTGAAGTTTTATGTAAATAGTACAGCATTTGTTGTAGGGAATGAAGACATTAGACAACAAAGTACTGTGACTCCTAAGTCCAGTGTTGATTCCATGAGAGGGCTAACTTGGTAAGAGGTTTGTCCTAAAGACGTAACAAAGTGAAGAGTGGATAGGAATTGGATAGGGACTTAACTTTTATGCAAACAAAATGCGTATGCAGTCATCACAGGGCTGTCATCTAGCTGCAGCGGTTTGGTTTAACCTCATCCCTTCCCTTCCCCTCCGATTCATTTAAAGTGCAATGTAAACAGGCCATCACTTCTTCAGTAACGGTTGTTACCGTTAGCAGTGTGAACAGGCCGTAATTTCTTCGGTAACCGTTGTTACCATTAGCAGTGTGAACAGGCCATCATTTCTTCAGTAACCGTTGTTACCGTTAGCAGTGTGAACAGGCCATCATTTCTTAAGTAACCGTTGTTACCGTTAGCATTTCCTAGATTTACAGGTATGAGCTGGTATATCATTGTGTTGTTCAACATTTCATCTCCTATTTCTTGCAAACTTGATTGCATCAAGAGCCACTCTGCCTAGTAGAAATACCATGTGAGCTACACATAGAGTTTTAAATTTGTAGTAGCCACATAAAAATTTAACAACCAAGAAAAACTAATTGTAACTGTATTTCCTCTAACATGTTTGAAACAGTATTATTTCAACATACAATCAAATTTTTTTTTTAAGATTTATTTTATGTATGTGCATACACTGTCATTGTCTTCAGACACACTAGAAGAAGGCATTGGATCCCATTGATGGTTATGAGCCACCATGTAGTTGCTGGGAATGGAACCTCTAAAAGAACAGTCAGTTGAGTCATCTCTCCAGCCTCCAATCAAAAAATTTTAATTATTAACACAATAACCTTACATTCCTTATGTTTATATTGTCTATAAAATGGAGTGTGTATTGTGTAACTTACAGTATAGTTCCAGTAGTTGCACTTAAGATGGTGTATTACCACCCGCGGTTACTGAAGTAAATAGTACGGGATTGGAAGCTTGATTACTAAAGATTTACGCTCAGTAGTTGGCACATACAACAGAGCGCTGCCCAGTCTCTCTCCTCCCTCTTTCTCATGGTGTCCCCTCTCCCTCTATTTCCTTTCTTCCTCTGTCCCTTTCTCTCCTTCCCTTCTCACCTCCTCTTGCTCTCCTCCTCACTTTCCCTCATAATTTGCTCCTATTTAATTTAATAATCTACTTGTTGATCAAGAGAGTGGGAATGAATGAGTAATACAGTATGCCAAATGCCCTAAGGTGCCAAAAAAGGAAGACAGAGAAAACGTAGTCTAAAATCCATATTTTAAATGGTGTTAGAGTATGAAGGACCATTTGAGATAGTTACAATTTCAGTCTTTAAGGATGAATTGGCTAAGCTTACATGTCCTTAATTCCAGCATTCAAGAGGCAGAGGCAGAAAAATCTCGAGTTCAAGGGCAGCCTGGTCTATATAGACTGCTATAGGCCAGCCAGTGCTGCATAGTGAGACTCTGTCTCAAACTAAAGAGATGGCTAGCAGAACAAACTGCTCTTGTAGAAAACCTGAGTTTAGTTCCCAGAACCCAGTGTTGAACAGCTCACAACTGCCTTTAACTCTGGTTCTAGGGGATCCAGTGTCTTCTAGTGGCCTCCCAGGATACCTGCACATATGGTACATGTACACAGTGTGTGTGTGTGTGTGTGTGTGTGTGTGTGTGTGTGTGTGTGTGTGTGTGTGTGTGTGTGAGAGAGAAGGGTTGGTATAGTTTTGTGTGTGTGTGTGTGTGTGTGTGAAGGGTTGGTATAGTGGTGGTTTCAGTAAGCCTACTTCCTTACCTTCTTTATCTGCTACCTTCACCAAAAAAAAAAAAAAAAAAAAAAACAAGCAAAAAGGACTGGTAGTAGTAATTCAACTTTATAGAAGCAAACCAAACAGAGGTATTGATCTGAGAGTGATATGGAAATTATAAATTATTAGTTATATTGAAAACCAGCTATGACGAGCATGCCTCTGTGAAGACTCATTGAGAACCGTGATCTTTAAAGCCCTTAGTCTTTCATGGTTTGTACATGTTAGTTACCTTTTAATCACTGTGACAACATGCAAGAGGAAAACAAACTTTGATAAGGCAGAACTTTCATGGAAGAGCTTGGCTAAGGAAAACTGTGCACCTCGTGACAATCAGGAAACATAGGGAGAGACAGGGCTCTTGGGTCAGGATAGTCCCTTTCCAGAATGACTCCTATTCACCTGCTTCCTCCTGTGGACCTTCCTGCTAATTCCTCCTTTAATTTGAACTAAATGGGTTAACCCACTGGTGAATGATCTGGTCACCTCTCAGTAGTGCCCTCAGCTGTGGACTTGAGCCACTTCATGTGACACCTCATAGCCAAACCAGAACAGTGAAGAATGACAATGGTAGGAATGAATGACTGATGGGAGGTCACTGAAGGAGAGGCCCCTGGCCTCAGTGAAACAGTAGACTGCTAGTCAAGTGCTTAACTTGAACCACACAGAAATCATCACATGCAGGAATGATGGTCTGATAGCAGAGGAAGAAAACTAACCCATTAAATATGTATCAGCGTTGACTTAAGAGTTGAAGAGTCTCAACAGAAAAATTCTTGTTTGTTTCGGTTTTTTGAGACAGGGTTTCTCTGTGTAGACCTGGCTGTCCAGGAGCTTGTTCTGTAGACCATGCTAGACCTGAACTCAGAACTGAGAGATCCACTTGCCTCTGCTTCTGAGTGCTGGGATTCAAGGCATGCAGCACCATGCCCAGCCAGAGAAGAGTTCTGTCTTGCTGAGGACATAGGACCGAGGGTCCTTAGAAGATTCATAATTCACTGAAGAGATTGGTATCAGGGGTTTTCATAGTTAAGTCAGGCAGAAAGAACTTTACGTGATTGTTAGAAATTCCCATAAATGTGGATTTGCATGAAGGGAATATAATATATATGAGAATAATGTTTGATATGACAGTAGTTCCTTTTTAAAAATTTATTATGATTTTGTTTTCTTCAGGTTTTTTGAAAAGTCGGGATCGGGCCTATACAAAATTCTATACTCTTTTATCCAAAACACAGATTTTTATTCGTTTCATTGAAGAATGCAGTTTTGTAAGTGATAAAGATACTGGATTGGCATTTTTTGATGATTGCATTGAGAAGGTAATGTTTTGTTTTATATGCCAACTTTAAGAAAAACCACGTTGGTTTAACCTCTATATGATAGTGTGTGTGTGTGTGTGTGTGTGTGTGTGTGTGTGTGTGTGTGTGTGTGTGTGTGTGTGTGTTTAAGAGAGAGCAGGAGGGATATTGGGAGAGAAGGAGGGAAGGAGAGCGAGATGGAGAGGGAGAGAGGGAGGGAGAGAATATCTTTCCACGGTGGTATCTCCCTGCTTCTATTACTTGATTTGCTTTTCTCTCTGAGCCTGTTGTGTTAAAAGTGTTTCCTTACCTTTCTGTCTTACTGTTTGTTGTTGGTGGTGGTTTAATCTAAATGAACAGGATATGATTAGTTTTATTATTTAAAAGCTACGGATTTGTGGGTAGTGGTGTGCTATGTCTTCTTGCTTTAATGTCTTTCAGAATACTTTGATAATATCTGTAAGTTTTTTGTTGTTGTTGTTATTGTTCAAGTTTTCTTTTGAGCCAGAGTCTTATGTGACCCAGGCTGGCTTTGAACTTGCTTCTTAACTAAGTATGACTTGAATTCCATCTTCAAACCCCTACACCATTTCACTTTTTTTTTCTTTTGATAGGGTCTTGATATGTTACCCTGACTGGCCTGGAATTTGCTGTGTAGACTAAGACTAGTCTGGCCTGGAACTTGAAATTGTACCTCTGCTTCCCAAAAACTGGGGTGATTAGAGCCATGTACTCCTATGCCCTGCCCTTGACTTTCAACAGTGAGGAATTAAGTTCATATGTCTTTCTAATTTTTAATAGGTTCACGTTTTTGTTTTTTTTTCTTAAATAAATCTAGGAGCCACTTTTTCTTTACACAAATCATACAAGATTTGAGATTGTATCCATGAATGGTTGAGTATTATGTTTTAATTTGTATTGACCTTCAGTGATTCATATGCCTTAGAAACCATGTTTGAATAAGATTTATGAAACAACTAATCAAAGTCAAGTGTGATAACATGCCTGTAGTCCCTTTGCTTGAGAGGCTAAGGCAGAAAGATGGGAAGTTCAGGACCAGCAAGTTCTAGGCCAGCTGTGGCTACACAGTAAGACCTGTCTCAAAGAGTGAGAGAGAGGGAGGAAAGGAAACTAATGAAAAGAAATAAATAACCTTCTGTCCTATAAGTCACAGACAAATATGCTTTAATGTAAGCATAGAAAACCTAATTGTGTATACCTGGTATTGAGAAAAAAACTTTAGTGTATTTGAGATGCGTGCACAGATGTGTTGTGGTGACGGACATGTGCAGAGGCCACAGAAGATGTTGGCTGTCATGCTGTACCATTCTCCACCGTGCTCCTTTGAGATAGGGTCTTTCACTGAACCTGGGCTGGGCTGGTTGTCTGCAAGGTCCAGCAGTCTTCCTGTCTCTGGCAACCCCTTCCCCACTGTGCTGGGCTTACAGGCATGTGCAGCTGCTCTGCGTTTTATGTGGGTGCTGAGATCGAACTCAGATCCTTATGTTTGTGTATGGAGTGCTCTTAATCACTGAGCCATTTCTCCAGCCCCAAGTTGTTGTTTCTCCTCCTCTTTCTCTTCCTCCTCCTCCTCCTCCTCCTCTTCTCCTTCTTCCTTCAGATTTCTTATTTTTAAAATCAGGATTTAAAAATTTTAAAAATTATTCAGCTCGATACAGATTTTCACATAGAATTTCTCTTTTTCTCTTCTTAGTTGTTTCCAGATAAAGGTATAGAGAAAACAGACAAGGTATGACATTTTTCTTAGGTTTAAATGTTACCTTTCAGAATTCGATTTTACTTACATGCACATTAATTGGAGAACATACTTATTTTCAGGTTGATTTGGATTCAGCAGAAGACACCAAATTGATAGAGCTAGATGATTCACAGAAAAGTGAACACACTGTATTTATAACGCCACCTGAGCCACCTCCTGATGATGGAAATAACTTGTCACCTCAGTACAGGTAGAATGAATTTTTTATGAGCTGCTTGGGCATACTTTAGTTTGTTTCAGTTTTTGCCATGATTAAGAGATGCACGTATTTGTAATATATGTAGGTAATTTTCAGTGTGAATTGAGTGACCTGAGATAAATATTCTGTGGAATTACCACCAGGTGTTACTGTGTAAGGGCGAATGGCCTTACTGGAAGGGAGGTCAGACAGTAATATTTACTTAGGTGTTATACTATAGTTTAATCTGCAGAATTTTATTTCTTTTTTTGTTTGTTTGTTTTTTTTGTTGTTGTTTTGTTTTTTTCGAGACAGGGTTTCTCTGTGTAGCTCTGGCTGTCCTGTAACTCACTCTGTAGACCAGGCTGGCCTTGAACTCAGAAATTCGCCTGTCTCTGCCTCCCAAGTGCTGGGATTAAAGGCGTGCGCCACCACCGCCCAGCTAGAATTTTATTTCTTAAAAAAAAAAGTTTTGGGTTTAGGTTTTTTTGTTGTTATTGTTTTGTTTTGTTTTGAGAATCCCTACTAATTCTTTCAAATTCTTTCAGTTAGTGAGATAAAGAAAATGTGAAAGTAGAGGAATCAGTTTGTGTTTAAAGACAATCTAGCAAGTAGGATTTAGATAAGAATTTTCAGAAATTACAGTAAATATGTTTTCCTTATTATAATCACCTTGGTACATAGTTTAATAAACTTAAATGAAATAAGAAATGTAACACAATTTTAGTACTAATTTTAAATTTATTAATAACTTTAGGTATGTGTCTATATTGTGTAGACAAGTCCATCTTAAACATTTTCTTTGTAACCTGTGTTTACCTTTAATGGTCTGAACATTCTTTCATGCCACTGAAAATTTTCATGGCTTATAATTTTAATGACCACATTGTGTGCATTTACTATAATTTATTTACCTTGTTTCTCGTGGATTTGTTCATAGTTCTTTGTATCTTTGCCTGCGCGCACACACACACACATTTCTACAGTAATCTTCTAAGGAAAAGTCAAGGACCTTTGTAAAGAGCCTACTCTCAGCAGGGCTGAGTGAGACTGGACTTACAGCAACTGAGTGTCTTACAGGCTAGTTCAGTTTCATGCTGTATAACTATTTTTTACTTTGTTAACTTGTATGGTTGAGGCTTTCGGTATTGACATATAATCAAGGGAAGGCAAGCTTTCTACAGAGAAGGTTTGTCAAAATAAATCAGTAGACAGTTTCCAAGGAGAAAGAGTCAGTGATAGAGAAAAACCTCAGCTTTTCTAGCATTTAAAAAATGCCCACTCCCCTGTTGACCAGCAGTTTACCTGTTGGAGGCTGAGCTGTGTGTGTGTGTGTTGGAATACCTAGATTTGAAGTCATCTGCTATTGAGTAGAATGGCCATGTCTCTGGAGAAAGACTGGTTTAGCTTAGAATTTTAAGAAATTAAGCAAGAGTATTTACAAAGATACACACATAAAGACAGTTAATTGATGATATTCTGAAGTAACTGAATAGTATCCAAAAGTGTAAAGAACTTGTTAAATCATAATACATTTCTAAAATAAAAAGACTGCATTTTTTCTTTTAAATACTGATGTAAGCTAATGTCTTAAAGAAAAAGTTGATTATTAAATATACTAACTGATAGTTTAAATATAATTATCCTTGAAATACAGATTTTATTAAAGAGTTATGAATTCCTCTGTAACACAGACATCAGGGACTTCTCTTTTTTGCCAACTGGTTGAAAATAATAAATAGCTGGACCAGCTAGAGTCCTGACAGGACACCCTGTAGTACTAGCTATGCTTTCTCATGCTTTGAAACAAATTGTAAGGGGTTTTAAAGAATGTTATAGGATAATATTTGAAGTTTAGAAATTTTTACCTAAATATTGAATAGTTGAAGAATTTGATGGATTATAAGCCAGCAGTTCTCTTTTTGCTTTCTATTTTAGTTACACATACTTTCCAAGATTGGATCTTAAGCTTTTTGACAGCCCACAGGAGCTGAAACTGTGCTTCAGTAGACATCCTCCTGGGAGTAACATTACAAACAGCCCTGCCCTCATGGCTAAAAGAACTAAACAGGTCAGATGCTCTTTCTATAACCCATGTTCATTGAAAATGTAAAATACATATGTATAGAATCCTTAGCAGCCATTTGAAGGCCCGCTGTGGTTGTCATGTGTGTAATGGTATTTCTTGTACCCAACTTGATATTAAAGCTGAAGTTTAAAGCACCCATTTATATTTAAGGGAAGTCTTGGGAACCAAACAAACCTTAACTTTTCTGGACATATGGTGACACACTTAATCCCAACATTCAGGAAGCAAAGACAGGAGGATTTCTATGTGTTTGAGGCCACTCTGGCCTATATAGTAAATTCCAGGCCAGCCAGTGCTACCTAGTGAGACCTTGCCTCAAAATTTAAAAGAAATAAAATAAGTATGTAATTTAGCTGGGCAGTGGTGGTGCATACCTTTACTTGAGAGGCAGGGGTAGGCGGATCTCTGAGTTTGAGGTCCAAAATATATATATTTATAAAATTCATATACCACATAATTTACCTACTTAAAGTATTTATGTAATTCAGTAGCTTGTCTTCCACTCTGGTACTTTTAATGTATTCTCAGGATTATGTAACCACCACCTCAGTTAATTTTGGAGATGAAAATAATTCTAGAAGAAAAACCCATATCCTTTCTTCCTTTTTTTTTTTTTTTTTTTTAACTTCACAGCCTTTCTCTCACCCTCTGTTACCACTAATCTGTTTTCTGTCTCCACAGGTGCATTATTCTAGGCATTTCATATAAGTAGGATAATGGAGTAGTATTATTTTGTGATTATCTTTTTTTGGCTTAGCGTAGTCTTTTCAAGATCTCTCCATCCTCTAGCATGCATTAGCACTGAATTTTGGCTAAGTGGCATGCACATAGCAGCTTATCTATTCATAGGCATGCAGCAGTTCTTATTTTTGGCTGCTATAAATAATGTTGGTATAAGCATTTGTGTGCAGTTGCCAAGTAGCTGTATGTTTTCATGTCTTTCCAGGATAACTAGGAATAGAGGTGTTATATTTATTACATGGTAATTCTGTGTTTATGTTTCTGAGGAAATGTCAAGGTATTGTTCAGAATGGCTACATCATTTTACATTTCTACTAACACTGTTCAAGGGTCCTGATATTACAATATTCTTTTCACTTATTATCTGCCTTTTTAAAATTACTTCCATCTGATGAATATGAAGTGATAGATACTTCACTGTAGCTTGGTTTGTATTTTCTTTGTGTCTTATGTACAAAACAGTATTACAAATACTACATCAAAGGGAGTTAACTCAGGACAGCCTTGATACCTCATATTACCGCAGCATCTAATTTAGGAAGAAAGAAGTGTAAGCTATGCTGAGAGGCATTAAAATAACATTCTTTATACACTGATATTTGGAGGTTCTTTAGAATGAACTGAAATTGTGGCAATTCTGCTTCAGTCTCTGGGTACTGAGATCGCAGTTATAAGCCACATTGTCTAGCCTTGGACCAGTTATTTTTAAAGACCTACTCAGTGAGAGAATCTATGTAAACAGTAAACTCAGAAGGGAGAATTGAATGGAAATCTTGGCAGAAAAATAACTTACGGCATCTTAATTGTTAATAGAGAGAAGAATGAGAAAATGCTTTTTTAAGATTAGAGGCAGCCTGGAGAAACGGGGGTAGGTGCCTGTTGTGCAAGCCTGCTGACTTGGGCTCACCCCCAGAGCCCACTGAAATGTGGAAGGAAGGATTCCACAAAGCTGTTCTCTGGCCCTGCACATGAGCCATGGACATGTTGTAGGGTATACAGCATAGTCAGTGTTTCTCAGAGTTGATCGATACTTTGATTTTATACTTTAGTACTGAAAATGCCACTTTTCATAAATATATAATACAAAATAGCAAAAGTATGTTGAGAACCAGTCCAGAAGTCATTGGAAATTTCCTAGTCATCCTAATCCTAAGCCAAAAAAGTTGGCTAATGATTTTTTTTTTTTAAATGAAGCTTAAGTCAGCAGCCCATACAACATTTTTTAAAAGTAAAACGTTGTGATCCAACACAGTCCAAATGTAAAACTAGATATAGCTCAGTCAGTAAGGTGCTCAATCTACAAGCATGTGGACCTAAGTTCTGGCCTCAGAATCCACATAAAAGAGCTAGGTGAGGTGGTGAACACTTGTAATCTCAGTACTGAGAAGGCAAAGACACAGAGGATCCTTTGGGCTTGCTGCTCAGCCAGCCTTATCTAACCAAAGAGGTCCAGGCCAACAGGAGAGCTTACCAAAACAAAACAAAAAAACCCAGGGTTGGACAAATGCACAAGGGACACCTGCGGTTGGACCTCTGGTCTACACATGTCTGTGCACACATACAAATATGAACACGTGTCACACACAAAAAATCGTTTTCTGATGTGTATATACTGAGGAATAGGGAGAGGGAAATATTAAGTCTGTTTTCTCTTCTACAAGTAAGCCATTAACTGCATGTGTGGTAAAAACACTGGTTTCCTAACATTCAGGTGTATTGAATAACAGTAAAGGCATTTTCGGCAGTGTCTCTTGGCATTTGTGATATGATTGGGTGTCCAGTACAAGCATGTGATGGAGCTTAGTGAGTATTCACACACCTTGGAATCTTTACACATCTGATTTTGAATTACTCTTTGGCCATTGTGTAGTTGGAGAAGATGCAGAGACCCATGGCCAAACACTAGCTGAAGCCAGGGGAACCCCACAGAAGAGGGGGAGGAATGATTAGGGGAGCCAGAGCAGTAGAAGATACCAGAAGAACATGGCCCACAGAACCAACTAAGCAGGACTCATAGGAGACCACAGAGACTGAAGCAACAATCAGGGAACCTGTATTGGTTTGAGCTGGTCTAGGTTCTCTGCATAAACCTTATGGTTGTGTTGCTTAGTGTTCTTGAGTGACTCCTGGACTGCCTCCTCCAGCCTTGATAGGAGGTTTTGTGCCTGGTCTTACTGTAACTTGTTAAGTCTTGGTTGGTGGATATCCCTGGGAGGCCTGCAGTTGTGTTTGTTTGTTTGGTTGGTTGGTTTTAAGAGAAATGGAGGAGGAGTAGATCTGGGGGAGAGGGGAGGTGGAGGAGGGGCTGAGAGGAGTAAAGCGAGGGGAAACTGCAGTTGGGGTGTAATGTATGAGAAAAGAATAAAAGAAGTAACTATTAACAAAAAAGAAGCAGCTGGGCTGTAAGCCAAAGTTCTTGGAACCATGTGACACAAAATTAAGACTATAAAATCCTTCATTTTTAAAGTCTAAGTTTACATTAAAATTTTCCCTTTTATTTCTTCATTTACTATAGTGGATTGTAATGAATACAGTGATATTTATTTTCTTTATAGGAGATAAAAACAGCTCATAAGTTGGCGAAGAGATGTTATACTAATCCACCACAATGGGCCAAGTATCTATTCAGCCATTGTTACAGCTTGTGGTTTATTTGTCTCCCAGCCTATGTTAGAGTTTCTCACCCTAAGGTCCGAGCACTCCAGCAGGCACATGATGTGCTTGTTAAGATGAGGAAGACAGATGTGGACCCACTAGATGAGGCAAGTACAAGACACTGAGATATTTTGCAGCTGCTGCTGTTCCAGTGCAGTGGATGAATCCAGGGCCTTGCTTGGGTTTGGCAAGTGAGCTATAGCCCTAGCCCATGCTGATATATATTGTTTTGTAATTTTAAGTGTTTGGGTCTTGGTGACTCATGATTATAATCCTAGGACTTTATGAGGCTGAGGCAGGAGATTAGGAAAGTTAGTTAATTAATAAGCTCTTAGTTTGCTAAGTGTACTGATTGGGGTGGAAGGTATTTTAACTATGTTTGATTTTAGAAATGAATTCTTTTTCACATTATGGAGAACAGTATTTCACATTATGGAAAACGATTTTCCTTATATAGATTTATTTTCTTTCTTTTTAAAAAAAAAATTATTTATTTATTTTATGTATATGAGTTGTGCATAATGTCGCTGTCTTCAGACACACCCGAAGAGGGCATCAGATTCCATTACATATGATTGTGAGCCACCATGTGGTTGTTGGGAATTGAACTCAGGACCTCTGGAAGAGCAGTCAGTGCTCTTAACCACTGAGCCATCTCTCTAGCCCTAGATTTATTTTCTTAAACAGATGAGACATGTGCATGAAATAATACTGTTGATTATTTCTGTTAGGTTGAATAGGGTTTATTATTGTATTTTATTTATTTGTTTTCTTAGACAAGAGTATTTTGTAACTCATTCTAGTCTGGAAGTTACTATGTATGACCTTGAATTCCTGATCCTCCTGCCTCTGACTCCTTCTAACCACCCTGGCTGAGTAGAGTCTTTTTTAAATCTCTGTAAGACTGAAGTAAACTAATATGCTAAGGACTAATGCGTTGTTGTTCCTCTTGTTAGGTGTGCTATCGAGTAGTCATGCAGCTTTGTGGACTTTGGGTTCATCCTGTTTTAGCAGTGAGAGTCTTATTCGAAATGAAAACTGCTAGAATAAAACCGAATGCTATTACTTATGGCTATTACAACAAGGTGAGTTGGGGTAACACCAAGCAGGGCAGCATATTTGTTAAACATTTTTATTATTTGTTAAACTTAAGTTAAAAGGAGGTTGTTCTCCCATCTTCATTGACAGAATTGTATATATTATATACATATTTTGAAATGTGTATATATTTTGGAATGGCTTTGTCAAGCTAATTAACATTCATTTACTAATTTTTGTGGTGAGAACACAAAATCTACTCTTACCAATTTTCAAAATAAATATGTTGTTATTAACTATAGTTGCCATATAGTTCAACAGTAGATCTCTTAAATGTATTCCTATCTAACTTGGACCAACAGCCCTTTACTGCTCCCTACCGCCTGCCTCTGTCTATGTAAATAACTACTTCTGGTTCATTCATCTCTTGAATTTTATGTGAAAGGCAAGATCATGTGATCTGCCTGTTCTACCTACCATAATGTCCTCGAGATTCCCTGGATTATTCTGGCAAGGTTTTTAGCTAGTATTTCATTGTGTATATGTGCCATTCTCTGTATCCGTTCGTGGACATTTTGTTGGTCCTGTTTCTCAACTGTTGTGCATAGTGCTGTAGTGAACTTGGAAGTACAGATGCCTGTGTGAAATAGTGATTGCACTTCCTGGATATGTACTCAGTAGTTTTTAGCTTTTAAGGACCTTTCATATTGGTTTCCACTGGGAGTTTACTAACTTATACTCCCATCAATGGTGCAGAGTCCTCTTTTCTCCACATATTTGTCATATATTTCTTTTTTTTTTTAACTTAAATTTTTTATTTTAAAATTTATTTGTGTGGTGGTCAGAAGATAATTTTTGGTTCTTTTCTTTAGCTTAAGGTTCTCGGGTATCAGGCATGTGCAGAGAGTTTTCTTATCCACTGAGGTAGTCCCTGACCCTAAATAACTTTTATTTAATTTTTAAACCTTTAGGTAGTTTTGGAGAGCCCATGGCCCAGCAGTACTCGCAGCGGTATTTTCTTGTGGACGAAAGTACGGAATGTTGTACATGGTTTGGCCCAGTTTAGGCAGCCACTTAAAAAGACTGGGCAAAAATCACAGGCCTTTTCAATATCAGGTAATATATGTGATTGGAAAGATGTTTTAAACCATAGGTTTATAGACATGAAGTTTTAATTACATGAAATAGAGAACTTAATTCTGTTTGATATTTTTATTTAAAAGTAAAGATAGATTTCCTTGTTTTTTTTTCACAGAAATCTACAAATTGTTGTGTACTATAAATTAACTGTGGGCTATTCATGTTTAGTTTCAGCAATATTGTTGAACTACACTGTCCTTATCTTTAGCTCCTCAGAATGCTGCATGTGGAAGTGATGGGGACACAGTGAGCCATGGTAGTGTGGATAGTTCTAACGATGCTAACAGTGGGGAGCACACAGTCTTCGTCAGAGACTTAATCAGCCTTGATTCCATTGATAATCACTCTAGCACAGGTACTAAACTATGTATTTTACTAACCTTTCAGTTACCACCACTTAAATGTTTCTTTTTCAAAAAAATTCACATTTCCTGAATTTTTATAAAGGGAGTACTCTTAAAGTAGTGTATTTCACTGAGAGGATTATGCTTCTGCACTTCTCTTTACTTCCTGTAGTGTGAAATTAACTTTAGGGTGCAGTGCGCAGTGTGCTAGCATGGTATACCTTTATATTTGTTCATCTTCAACTTATGAACGTGTCTGAGACAGTTATTAGGTCATGACCTAATGAACCTGAATGTTACTGACACGATTTATTAATCCTTTTTTCCATTAAGTTAAAAATTTAACTTAGAACTTCCAAATCATGAATACCTATAAAGGAAAGAAAATAAGTCATTTTGAAAAAGGATGTTTCTGTTTAAGATGTCTGATTGTAAAAGCTGCTTATATGTATGTAGCCACAGGCACAACCTGTGTCTTGAAGTCAGAGCAACTGTATTGAAAGCTCTCTGTGTATCATCTGGTTGCTGGTGCCCAAGCTTCCTTTAGAGAGCTCACAGCCTAGTCCCTGTGCTTCCTCTGATGGACTTGTCTCAATGACTGAAGTTTCCTTTTCTCTGCTCTCTGTTGCTCTGCTTTTTACTCTGTGCTGTTTCTTGGTGCTGCATTTGTCCTGGGCTGTCAAGGTGTGGGGCAAACAGACTTTTGTGAACTGAAGCTATGGATACACGTGTGCTTTAATTCTACCTTTCAATGTTAACCACTTCAGGTAATTTCCCATTTATTAGGTTAAAATTTGCTGATATTCAAGGGTGGGGGCAAGATACTTGGTTGTATTTTAAGTATTGTACTTTTAAGGAACAATTTTCAGTTTCTTGGCTTTTTTTCTTTAGATAAGAATTGCATGTAGGTTCTCAAAGATTTTCATGTGACAATTTATGACCAGTTTACAACCATTTATTATTTTATTTAGAAATAAAGTATTGTTTTTCTACAATTATAATTTTAAGATTTGTTTGTAGTATCATTGCATGAAATGGTATCATGGGTATGAAAGAATCCAGTTGTTGAGGTGCTCACTGCTTTCCAGAAGTCTGCTTATCTTTTGTGCCTAAAACTTCCTTGCTACAATTACAGGAGTATATGTCAACCACTAAGACAACATGGGCCTGTAGTTTCCCATTTTGTAGTAATTAGCCTTTTAAACCAGCTGTTTGTAAGTTGAGAAGAAACTTTTGTGGGACATTTATTTTTAAGATTTTATTTATTTTTATGTGTATAGTTTTTTGCCTATATGTTTTGTGAGTGCATCATGTGCATGCCTGGTGTCTTGAGGAGGTCAGAAGAGGGCGTTCACAGCCCTTGGGACAGGAAGTACACTGAGCTACCGTGTGGGCGCTGGGTGCTCGGCAAGAGCAGGAAGTGTTCTTAACCAACTGCTGGCCCTCTTGCTCTGGGACTTTTGTTCTAAACTACTTTGTTTCTGTTGATTTTTATTGCTACTTTTTTTATATTAAATTTCTGTTTTGGTATTTTATTGTATATTATTTGGACAAAATAATGTTTCTTATTATATTTTCATGTGAATATATAAAGTCATCTAAAATTACCTTTATCTTAAAGAGGTAAGTATGTAATTTTGATATAAACTTAGATTATGAGTGATGATAACAAGTGATACCTCCTCATCCTTCTTCCTGATTCTTCATGTTTTTAAAACTTGTCTTATAAATGTAATTTAATGTTTTGCTCTTCTAATAATTGGTGTAACAGTTTCAGTAGTTAGGATGGCACTTTTGAGACCTTTTTATAGGCTTTCAGCTTCGTTGTTTTAAGTTTACTTTATATATATAGCTGTTTTTTTCATGTTTGTCTACATATCATGTATGCCTGGTGCCCTCAGAGGCCTACAGATGGCATCAGATCCCCTGAGACTGGTTGGTTGTGAGAGGTCGTGTGGGTCCTGGGAACTAAACCTCAGTCCTCTGGAAGGACAGCTAGTGTTCTTTCCTGCCAAGCTGACTCTGAACAGCTTAGCTGAATTTCTAATGGCTAGACAGTAGATACTAAATTCCAGTGAGCTTGTATCCTAGTGGAGTTTCTAGTGGAGCTGTGTGACAGACACTTGGGGTCTTTGGCCTGGTGCTGATTGTGCTCATTTTCTTTATCTTGTGAAATCTTTCCACTTGGTGCCTAATACAGAGATACTTCTCAGGGACTCCTAGATTAATTACCTTATCTCTTTCCTAGTCTGTGTTCAATTCATGGCACCATATTTTAACAACTGACTTCCTGAGGAAGCAACCAAAAGAACAAAACCAAACAGTTTTATTTGGTCTGGGCGGAGTGGGGGTAGGGTTAGGGATGGGGGTATGGGGATGAGCAGTATTCCGTGATACTGGTGTGGAGGTCAGAAGACAGTTTGTGTGAGTTGGTTCTGTCCTTCTACCAAGTGAATCCCAGGGTTGTCAAATTTGAGAGCATAAGCCATATCTGCTGAGCCATTTTGTCAGCTCTCAAGTTAGTGATTCTAAATAGTAGTGATTAAGGAAACTAATAACTCAGTCCTCCTTAGTCACCTTTGACCTGATACATAATACTTTAGTATTTATTCATTTATTGACTTATTTATTTATTGAGAGCACTATGCAGCTCTGACTAGTTTGGAACTCAAAGAGATTTCTGTCTCTGCCTCTTCAGTGTCGGGATTAAAGCTGTGCACCCTATACCAGGCTCATTAGCATTTCTTTGTTAGGACTTTAGCCTTGTTGTTTTATAGAATGTTCTTTAACTTGTGTTTGTATGTTTCCTTGCAGTTAGCTTAGGTTCTGTGTACTACTTCCTCAGATTGTTAGATACCTATCTGCACTTTGTAAGTAGTGTTAATTTTAGCACTTGATGTCAGTGTGGTCTAGTTTCTCTGTATGTGAATCTCTTGCCTCTTCTAGATCATACGCTATCTTTAGGGGTCTGGGGGAAGCTATGAGACTGTGTGTGTAGTATACCCTGTTTTCATCACACTTTAAATTAGCATCCATTGATGAAGCGTACCTGAACAGATCTTCCCTGTGGTGGCCACACAGTGGTGATTTCACTGCTGTGCTTAGTGATGGCATTCTAGTATAGCCAGGAAACCCTTTTCTCTGATAAAGTGTGAGTTTATGGGTTGCTGTATTAGTCAGTAGATTATATTCGTCTCTACCCATTCTCAAATTACCTCAGTTTGGGCCCAGTGGATACTCCTTTAAATTTGGTTATTAATGCCTTTTAGATGTGTGGTTATGGCTCTTTTCTGGGACAGAACTCCAATGGCCTTACTTTAGTGCATTTCCTCCCTAAGCTTAGGAACAAGTCTCACCACCAGTACTCCTTCCCACCCCCCAACAACCCCAGGTTTCATTTAATGAAGACTAGATTTTAGAAGTCCAAGTCTGGGTCTTGGTGTGCCCTCTGCTACACCAAAGTGTTATGGCCCTGCTTTTAGATTTTTTAACAAACAGGATGAGAAACTAATTATATGTAGCATTGTAGAAATACCTCTAGTTCCAAATCAACTCCACAGGATTCTGTTTTTAACCTTTCTTCCATCTTTTTTTTTTTTTTTTTCTAATTGGGGTTGTGGTAGAATGCTTGCCTAGCACACACATGCTCTTACTTACTTCCCAGTATCATGCATATAAAACCTCCTATGTTCTCCCTTAGTGAAACCCTTCTCTCCAGATACCATTACATGTAGTCGTTTACTCAGTGTGCATCAAGCAGGGCTGGGGGGCAGGGACTGGATGTGATAAAGATACATTGTTTGCAAGTATGAATTTGTCAAAGAATAAATTTTAAAATGTCTAATATTTTTCAAATTCACTCCACCCCCACCCCCACCCACCCATAGGAAACAAACCTACTTACCTTTTATAGATTTGACATTCACTTCCATGCATAGAGTGTGGATGGACTCCAAGTAAAGTTTTTAACATACACATCAACCCAGTATTTAGGTGGTGGGGGCAGGAGGACCAGGAGTTTAAGCAAGGCTAGCTACATATTGAATTTAAAGCTAACCTGAACTATATAAGACATTGTCTCAAAAGAAACAAAGTTCATGGCACAATGACTCACTAGGTAAAAAGATTCTTGCTGCTAAGTCTTATGACCTGAGTTCAATCTTTGGGACCATGTGGTAGAGAAAAATCAAATTTCCCAATCCTTGTCCTCTGATCTCCATCGATATATGTGACAGAAATGTAACTTTAAAATGTTCAATTCAGAGTTATGTAATTGCCCCTTACCCTTCTTTTACCCTTATAGGCTTATGTTGTTTCCGTGTAGTTTTAGTTGACTGTACCTATTTCTACTTGCATCATTAGCAAACACCCTAATTTTGTTGACTTAATTTTTTGAGTATGTAGAAATGTATTAAAAATAAAACAACATAGTAAACCATACTGTTGGAAGTTTCTTCCTTTTTTCAAATCTCTTTTGTAGGTAAACTATTTTTATTACTTTCTAACAATAAAAATCTTATTATTCTCCTACATTTCTTTTGCAAAAGTAGCAGGTACATGTTTCAGTCCCTTTTTGTTCTCACCAAAAATTAAAAAATAAAAATGGCAATATGCGGGGGCTGGAGAGATGGCTCAGCAGTTAAGAGCACTGGCTGCTCTTCCAGAGGTCCTGAGTTCAATTCCCAGCAACCACATGGTGGCTCTTAACCATCTGTAATGGGATCTGATGCCCTCTTCTGGTGTGTCTGAAGACAGCTACAGTGTATTCATCTCATAAATAAAATAATTTTTTTAAAAAAATGGCAATACACTATAGACCCTCTTCATAAGAGATTCAAAAATGCTTTGCCCAAATTTCCTTTTAATTTTGGGTGAGGAGATTAAGGTTTGGTGCTCTCAAATGTAGAACAGCCTTCAGTCTGTTCTGCTCTCCTCATTTTTGCTTACCATTGTTGTTGGAATGTGTCTTGTGAGAGTTAATTTTTTTCTTTTTTATTGTATAGTTTTGATTGTATAGATCTGTGGTGTTTTCTGTTTGTAACTGTATTTTAAACATATGAAAGTATTTACAAGCATGCCTCTTTTAAACAGGCGGTCAGTCTGACCAGGGCTATGGGTCCAAGGATGAGCTGGTAAAGGAGGACACAGACGTTCATGCACCTGAAGAGCGCATGCCACAAGAACTGATGACCACAGAACTGTACATTGAAGGTGAGTGCTGATGTTTGTGAGCTGTGTGTACAAGAATGTTCAGATCACTTTATTTATGTAGTGATTACAGCAATAATTCTCAGGAATTTAAGGCCCGTTTCATAGATTGACTGTGGTAGTCTTTATGGTTGAAATTTTAGGGACATTAGAAAGTTTATAGATCGGACTGGAGAGATAGCTCAGCAGTTAAGAGCACTGACTGCTCTCCCAGAGGTCCTGATGGATCTATAAGGAGTATTTTAGTTTGTGGCAATAGATTTTTCCTGTTCTCTTACTCAAATATATATTTTCCTTGATTATAATACTTACCTTATGCTCTAGAGTTATAAATAAGGTATTTGACAATGGAAGAAATAGAAGTCAAGGCCAAGGGTTTAATTGACTCACTAAGAAATGCTCAGGTCCAGATCAGGACTGGAAAGATGACTCAGAGGTTGAGAGCACTGGTTGCTCTCCAGAGGTTCTAAGTTCAATTCCCTGTAACCACATGATGGCTCACAACCATCTATAACTAGATCTGGTGCCCTCTTCTGGCCTGTAGGCATACATGCAGACAGAACTCTGTATACATAATAAATAAATCTAAGGAAAAAAACATTTAATCAGAATTTTTCATAATTACAACATACAGTAAACCAGCTACAGTAAGTCAATAAGTAATCATATACACATGCCTACTTGATGAAAGACTACATCCATATGTAAAAATCTCTGCTTTTTGATTATTATTGTTTTTTTGTTTGGTTTGGTTTGGTTTGGTTTATCGAGACAGGTTTCTCTGTGTAGCCCTGGCTGTCCTGGAACTCACTCTGTAGACCAGGCTGGCCTCGAACTCAGAAATCCACCTGCCTCTGCCTCCCAAGTGCTGGGATTAAAGGCGTGCGCCACCACTGCCCGGCTCTGATTATTATTGTTAAAAGTCAGAATGATAACATCCAAATTATTTTTCTTTCAGAGGAGTGTGATGTATCTGCCATTGTCTCAAAACACTTGCAACCTACTCCTGAACCTCAGAGTCCTACTGAGCCTCCTGCATGGGGCAGCAGTATTGTGAAAGTTCCATCTGGGTTATTTGATACCAACAAAAGGACAAGTAGTACTGGTGAGTAGAAAGGGACCTCTGCCTCCTTTGGGGACACTCTGACCTGTAGTCAGGCTGTCCTTGACCTCGGCATTTTCTCCACCATGCTCAGTTAGAATATCTTTAATGATATTATTTCTCTTGACTTATTACAATGGACATGCTAGGAAGCCATGATTGAGTCTGAATTCTATAAGTGGGCTAAAGTAAAGTTAAAGTTTGTAATTTAAAAGAATAGTTTGAGAGCCTTGCATAGTGGCACATACAAAAAGAAAGTAATATGGAGTAATTTAAAGCAGATATGAGGAAATATATAAGTTATATGAAAATACTGTAACATTTTATGTAAGGGAATTGAATGTTGGTGTGTTTTGGTAGTCACCTGATAAAACTTTCTGAAGGACACATATGAGGTGTGTTTGTTAAGTGGTGTGCTTTTCTTGCTATGGTACCTTATCTATTTGGTTATTCCTTTTCATGGAAGATAATGGGAGTACTAGGGGGTCTCCAGTGCTCGTCAAGAATAGAGGTAGCGATTTGATAAGACCCTAGCACTGAGGAGGCAGAGGCAGGTGGCTCTCTAAATTTGAGGCTAGCCTGGTCTACATATTACAGCTAGAACTATACAGAGGGATCCTGTCTCAAATGAATGAATGAACGAATGAATGAACAAACAAATGGGATTGAGGCCAAGGCAGAGTCTTGGTGTAGAGCCCAGGCTGACCTTGAACTTGCAGTGATCCCTTAGCTTTCACCCCCTGCCCAGTAATTACAGACATGTAGCACTACCATGCCTGACTTGAGAGAATGTATCTTGATCTTAGAAGATTTATTCAATAAGGAAAGGAAGAGTTAGTAATGGGGTTTTTGGTATTGTGTCAGTCAATTTTATTTTAAATTGAAAATAAGCTGTGCAAATAAGCTGAAACTACAATGAGAGCCTAAATAATCACAAGGACCTGTTTCTCATCTATTGACAAAGGTGTCAAAACAGGCATAAGTATAGAGTGTAAATAGCTTACTTGAATTCCCCCAAAAGCCTTTTTAAAAGTCTCTCAGAGGGTCTGGGAGATAGCACAGTGGGTAAAGGCCCTAACTGTCAATCGTGACAACCTGAGTTCAATCCCTGAGACCCACATGGTGGAAGGGGAGAACTGACTCCCACAAGTTGTTCTTTGATGTGTGTATGTCCCTGACCACACACACAGCAAAAACAAATGCTTAAAATGTTTGTTTGTTTGTTTGTTTTAAAGAAAACAACTATTCTTTTTTAATTTTTCAAAAAGCAAATTGAGTATAAATTATTTTTAAAAGAAACAGTTACAAATATATAAACATACAGTGAATAGTTAATTAGACCAGTTTGAAGGATTAAAAGTATATTATGTGAAAGGCAACTTTTTCCTTCAAGACTTCTTATACTCTTAGAAACAAAAAAGCAAACAAAACAAAAACAAAAAAACAAGCTAAAGCTAACATAGTGGCACAGGTCTTTTAATCTCAGCACTTAGCAGGCAGATCTCTGATTTTAGGGCCAGCCTGGTCTACATAATATGTTCCAGGGTACACAGAGCCTACCTAGGTAAGACCCTGTCTTGAAACATTATCCCATCACCCCATTCCACCCCTCCCCCCAGATAAGAACCAGTTGTGGTAGGCACACTTTTAAAGCCAGCACCTAGGAGACAGAGGCAGGTGGATCTCTGTGAGTTCAAGACAAGGCAGAACTACATAATGAGATCCTACCCTCCCCCCCCCCCCCCCCCAAAGAAAATGCAGGTAAAGGTGCTTGATGCCATGACTACAACTACAGTTCAGCTTTTTGGATCCATGTTGTGGAAGGAGAGAGCCAGTTCCTGCAGGCTGTCTTCTGATACCACGTGTGCACTGTGACTGGAACATTTAAATGCATGTATGAGCTACCATGCACTCCAATAAATAAAGTAGTAAGTTAGAAAACAACAAATTCAGGTGTGAATGGGTGATATTTTAGTTGAGTAGCTATGAGAGAATACATTACAGATTGCAGCTTATGTATGATGGCAGAGACTGGGGTTGCCACATGATGAGTTTGACTGAAGGTCCTCTGAGATGGCACACTGTCTACTTCTCTTTGTGTCCTTGGGTTGTAAAGACCTGGGTGTGGTAGACCATGTTTGTAATCCTAGAACTTGGGAGACAAGTAGGATGAAGATCAAACACAGGTATTATTATTATGCATTTTCCTTCATAAGAACCTTAGTCCATTCATAAGAGTGCTACCACTATGCCCTGATTATCTCCTCTATTCAGATTTTGGACTTAGGTCTTTATTTTTCCAGGTTTTAGGTTTTGGAACTTGTTGTTGTTTGGTTTGGTTGTTTGTTTTGAGATAGTTACACTGTTTAGCTAGCTTAGGACTCCTTATGTTGCTCAGGATAACCTTAAACTCAAGATCCTCCTGCTTTGCTTCCCCAGTGTTAAAGTTTTAAACTTTGTTTCATTCATTATTGTTGAGTGGGTTGAATGTGCCCTAATGCATGTGTGGAGGTTAGAGGACAACTCTGTGGGGTGATTCTCTCCTTCACCTTTGTATAGAGCTTGAGGATCACACTCAGGTTGGCAGGGCCTTGAACTTGTTGTGTATCACAGAAGATATACTGGAACTCCTGATCCTCCTGCCTCAGCCACCTATGTGCTGGTGGCTAAATTTAAAGTCTAAAATTACAGACATGCAATCATTTTAGACTTAAATGTTAAATTATAGAAACATGGAGCTGGAGAGATGCTCTGCCATGAGGTGTAGAGCACTGGCTGCAGTTGCAGGGCATCCTCTTTGGGTATCCTGAGGTACCAAGCACATGTTGTGCAGACATACATATCATGTATATAAAAAGCCCATATAAATAAAGTAAGTTTGTGAATATATATGTATACATGTATACATATATGTGTATATATATATATATACACACACAAACTTATATGTATATATATATATACATAATCTGTATGTAAATATTCATACAATTCACTTAAATAGAGGAATGGAAAATAATTGTATGGTAACAAAGACCTTACGTTCTGGAGATATGGCTCGGTGGCTAAGAGCATTTGCTATTCTTGCAGAGAGAACCTGGTTTCAATTTCTAGCACCCACGTGTAATTCCACAGTCATCCAGAACTTCAGTTCCAGGAGGTCTAAAACCCTCTTCTGGCCTCCATGGGTACTGCATACATATTTTGCACTTAAATAGACATAGGCAGAACATTAATTCATACTCATAAAATGAACCTAACAAAGTTTTTAATTTAAAAAGAAAGAAAGACCAGCAGGGCTGTGGTAGTGTATGAGTTTAACTCCAATACTCAGGAAGCAGAGGCAGATGGATCTCTGTGAGTTCTAGGCCAGCCTGGTCTATGGAGTTAGTTCTAAGACAGCCAGGGCCACACAGTGAAACCCTGTCTCAAGAAACAAAAACAAACAAAAAGACCGCTTGTTTGCTAAAGCAGTTGTTGGGTCTTCAGACTTTCCGCATGCTTTGGTTTACCTGATCTATGGTTCAGTCTGTTTTAGTTGCCATTGTTTTTGTAGCACCTTATGTAGTTAATAACTAGCATTCACATATTTGTTCAAAGATCAAATATAAAATTCACTCAAGATTTCATCAGTCATCTAGGATTTTTCTAATTTTTTTTTAACTTTGAAGCAATTCTTTTACTTTGGTATAGTAATGCTTTGGTTGTAACAAATGTGTAATTTCTCTATAATTACCAACTTGTTTTGTATAGAGTGGGTCTTCTTTCCACCCCTCTATGTGCAGAGTTATTAAACCTAAATCTTTTTTTTTTTTTTTTTTTTTTATGCTGAGTAAATGCTTTACCACTTAGCTATATCTCCAGCTTCCTGGCAAGTGTTTGCAGAATTGGATATATGAAAGTTATATTAGAAGAGAATTTTTCTTTTTGAGTCTGCTATTTAACTCAGAGTATTTTTCCTAAATTGATTCCTAAAATATAAGAAGCATAGTTATATGCTTGTTGACAAAGGTAAGCAGTGAGGCATATTGAGCACGGACTGCATGCTGTGTTTTCATAGGCATGATATGCACAGAGGGGGTGGGGGAGGTGTTACCTGGAAGAGGCAGGCTTGGACAGATTTGGGCTGTACTTTTTCTGCATACACTTTATGTAGCTTCTAGATGAAAACCAGGCATTTTAACTGCTAGATCCCTTGGGATGCTGCTTCTATACCCTCCAGATTCTCTGTAGTCTTGCTTGCTCTCAGCATAATCAGAACAATAATCACTTTGCTACTTTGTAAAGCAGTGATGTTTCACTTTAATATATTGCTGCCCCCTTTAGGTAGTACTTCCAATGTGCTGTTTTCTACTCAAGCTCCAGTGGAGGATCCAGTCTTGGATGAGGTTACTAATTTCAAAAAGAATGGTGATAGAGGAGAAAAAAGACAGAAGCATTTCCCAGAGAGGAGCTGTAGCTTTAGTTCTGAAAGTCGAGCAGGGATGCTGCTTAAGAAGAGCAGTTTGGATCTGAATTCGAGTGAAATGGCCATCATGATGGGAGCAGATGCCAAGATCCTCACAGCAGCACTGACGTGTCCTAAGACTTCTCCGCTTCATGTCTCAAGAACTCATAGCTTTGAGAGCGTTAACTGTCATCTGGCTGACAGTAGGACTCATGTGTCAGAAGGCACCTGGGATTCTGAGCACAGATCATCTCCTGTGCTAGAGATGTTGGAGGAAAGCCAGGAGCTCCTGGAACCTGTGGTTGGTGATAATGTGGCAGAGACTGCAGTAGAGATGACATGTAACAGTCTACAAAGTAACGGCAACAGTAACCAATCCAGAAACACAAAAGCAGGATCCCAAGATACAGTGAACAAGAGGAGCAGTTCATACACTACTGGGAAAGCCATTGAGAGGGAAGATGTTGAAACTGGACTAGATCCTTTGTCTCTTTTAGCCACTGAATGTATAGAAAAAACTTCTGATTCCGAAGATAAGCCATTTTCTCCAGTAATTTCACGTAATTTGGCTGATGAAATTGAAAGTTACATGAACCTAAAAAGTCCGCTAGGTAGTAAATCTTCTAGTATGGAATTGCATGGAGAGGGGAACCAAGAGCCTGGCTCTCCTGCCATGTTTGCTCACCCTTTAGAAAAGAGATCGAGTCTACCTTCAGACCAAGGTCCACCAGCACAAGACAGTACTGAGATTGAGAAGAGCTCCCCTGCAGTGTCCAGGTCTAAATCTTTGACTGGGCGTTTCAAGCCACAAACTCCTTACCGCACTTACAAAGACCGGTCCACTTCCTTATCAGCATTAGTTCGTTCTTCACCAAACAGCTCTCTGGGTTCTGTAGTAAATTCTCTATCAGGGCTAAAGTTGGACAATATACTCTCAGGGCCCAAGATAGATGTCCTAAAATCTAGTATGAAGCAAGCAGCAACAGTAGCCAGTAAGATGTGGGTGGCTGTAGCATCTGCCTACAACTACTCAGATGATGAGGTAAGAATATTGTACTGTGTTGTCTGTTTGATGTAGGAATGCTTGTAGTGCTTTAATGTATATGTATATGTTTGTGTAATCTTGAGGTTTCTGCTAAGGGTAGTTTTATAGTTTAAAAACTTTATACATGGTCTGTTTTATAAAGTGACTTAAAATAAGTGATGTAAAAATACATTGTCAGAATTGCCAGGCATGGTGGCACTCACCTGTAATCCCAGCACGTGGGAGGTAAGAGCATGAGGATTGGAAGCTCAAGGCCATCCTTAGCTTTGTAGTAGGTATGAGGCCAGTCTGGGCTACATGAGATCCTGTCTTAGAAAGGAAAATAGGAGGCTGGAGACATGGCCTAGTGATTAAGAGCACTGGCTGCTCTTCCAGAGGACCTGGGTTCAAATCCTGGTACCACATGGCAGCTCACAACCATCGGTATGTAACTCCAGTTCCAGAGGATCTTATACAATCTTCTGACCTCCACATGTTCTGTACACAGGTAATGCAGACATATATCCCATGCACATAAAATAAAATAAATTTAATAAAAATGAACAAATAAAAAATAACATTAGAATCACTTTATAATTCCATAAATAAGTCTAAATTAAAACTTTTGAAAGCACTGATAGTGTTTGAAATTATAACAACATCATTGTTATATATGCATAACATTTTGCTTTCTCTTCTGGGGTTTTAGAGATGGGAAGATAGCTGCAGACCAGGCAGGCTTGAGGCTTCCTCTCC
>CM052702.1:82004575-82062721 GCA_028551405.1 Uromys caudimaculatus
CCATCTTAACTCAGCTCTTGTTTTTTCTAATGAGCTTTTTTTTGTAGATCTGATTTGAATATTCTTTTTCCCTCCTCTTGCAACTTGAAAATCTGAACATTTTTCTGACCACTTAGAGGTTTTTGTTTTGTTTTGTTTCCTGGAGCTGAGTACCGAACCCCGGGCCTTGGCAAGTGCTCTACCACTGAGCTAAATCCCCAGTCCCACCACTTAGACTTCTTTATGGGCTACTTTTGACATAGCAGCTGGTTTTCACCTGGATTAAGTGATCTCAGAAGAGATGGAGAGAAGTGAGAAGAGAGCGCTGCGTAACCTCCTTTGGAAGTGATACCCCATCCCTTCTGCTGTGTTCATACTTATTTACTCAGATTAGGTACAGTGGGAAAAGAACTACTCAGGAGTGGTAAAACCAAGGAACAAGAGCTGGGCAGGTGTGGGAGCAGGGGTATCTTGAGTTTATCTACCATGGATATGTGGGCCATGCAAAGACCATCAGCTCCCATAAATACTCAAATGCTGTGCACACTTGAAATTCATCAAATGGTGGGCAGCTTGTTTGACAGTTGTTTCCACAAGTTCTCGTACCTTTTGGTTCTGATTTGGTGTGTATTTTGCTAAAGATAGTTCAAACAATCAAACAGAACTAATCTAGAATCTACATTTGACCTCTTTCAACCTCCATGGTGTAGTAGCTTGCTGAGAGCTGGTGTCTTTTGCCATAACTATGTATGCATCTGTATTAGGGCCTGCAGATGCTGAGGACAAGATGAACGTGAAAGGTCAGCACATTGGTATGAGCCACAGTGGTGCCTGGCTCACAATGAGCGCTTGAGTATATGAATGATGGAGTATTTTCAGTATTGCCCCCTTGAGGAATCAGTATTCTTGATATGATATCATAGTGCGTTCATTTTGTACCTATAGATCTATTATACTTTTGGAGTTTCCTTTTTAGAGTTGTTCCCCATTCTTAGGTCAGATTTTCTCCGTGAATCTTCATCTCCTGGTTTTGCTGTCGTTCATTTGCAGTGTAAGGGATTGAAGCCAGGGCTTGCACGTGCCGGGCTGATCTTTTTACTTTTCCTCTAGCATTTAGCTCTTTACCTAGGACCTTCCTTTATGGATGATGATAGAAATCTAGCTTTTGTTTTCTCTAAGCCATTTATCGCCAAATCATCTAGATTTTCTGCCCTTTGCTCATGGATTTGTGGTATTAGCTTTATTATGTGACTCTCTGTGTATTCTTACTTATTTTATGGATACATCATTACTTTTAGCACTATACCTTTATGTAGCTGGTAGGTAAAGGAAGTTCCTTATTTGGGATTTATTTTTTAAGTCTTATTTGTAGCTATTTTTTTCCTGTAGACTTTTAGGCCAACTTGGAATTCCCTCCCTTCAAAAACTTACTGTCTCCATTGAGAAAGCATTAGAGTTAACTGAAGAAAAATGACTTTTTCAATGTTTTTGTCTTACCTGTTATCATAATTCATTTCTCCTTATTTTCACAGAGCTTTGAAACAATGTTCTTATACTTTTATGTCGAGTTAAGCATTTCATTTTTAAGCTATAGTTTTAGGACTCTTTTGTACGTACCAATTGTGTATAACGGAACATTATTGATTTTCCTCCCTGTGTACCATTATGGAAAATTTCAGACTTGAAAAAAGTTTAAAGATTTGGGAGGAAAGGATAATGCTGAGGACATGTTCTATTCCTGACACCCCCTGTGCCACTGTAAAGATTCTTTTAACGGCCAATCCCAAATGCCACCTCATATTCTCCAGTTAACACTCTAGTGTTCCTGCTTTTATCACCTGTCTCTCCAGATGCTTATTGATCTCTCACACCTTTATTCATTTAAAAGTAAAAGCCAGGCATGGTAGCTGAATTGGAGGCTGAGGCAAAAGGGTTACTGCAACTTTGATGTCAGTCTAGGCTAGAGTAGGTCCCTGTCTTACCAAAAATAAAAGGGCTGGGAATGGCTCAGTGGGTAAAGGCACCTGCTACCGTACCTTAGAATCACACATCAAATATGCATACATGCATTCATAATCAGTAAAATTAAAATGCTTGAATCAAATAAATACAAGGTAGATATGTTACTATACTTCTTAATTTAAAGATGAGTTGTCACTGACTACAATTCAGCATTACATACAGTAAAATAGGCAAATGTAAAATATATCATTTGAAGAATAAATATATACATTAATGGAATTCAAATCCTTATCAAGAGTAAAACATCATTACCTCAGATAATAATGTCCTTTGCATGGCCTTATTGTCACCCAGTCCTACCCAGAGAAAGGAAAAGAGAAGACAAAAATAATAAGAACACAACATGGAGGTCATTATGAACAATTAACGATTAATATAGATTAACAACTGAGATTATAGGTGTGTAGCACAGTGCCCAGCAAGGTCAACCTAAAACATACTGCTGGAGCCAGCCTTCAAGTCTGCCTGCCTCCCTACCTGGTCCTGTAGTGCAAGTTGAATTTTAACTCAAGGTCTTCCTGCCTCAGCCTCCAGTTTCTCAGATTACAGGCTTGTGTTAGCATGTCTCTACTAAATTTTTACTTTAAAATACTTTCTATATTTATTTTATATGTATGAGTATTTCATTGTCCGCACATATGTATATATGCACTGTGTGTCTGCCTAGTGCCCAGGGAGCACTGGAATATCCCTGGACCTGGAGCTTTATGGATAGTTGTAAGGTACCATGTGGATTCTGGGAACCAGACTCGGGTCCTCTGCAGAGCATCAAGTGCTCCTAAGTACTGAGCATCACTCCAGCCTCCATGACTTTTTTTTTTTTTTTTTAAATTCTGGAATGCTTTGTTTTCCTTTTCATCATTGTTTTTCGTAGTGTCAGCAGTCAGCACCGCAGCCCTCTTATGTGCAGATCTTGGGACAGGAAGTGGGAAGAGAGTGGGAATGTGCATCTGGGGACCCAGCTAATGCCGTTTTACTGTAAAGCAGTGGTTCTAAATATGATTATCTGAGGACATAGGGATTTAAATGGAGAGAATTGGTCACACATGCCTTTAATCCCAGTATTCAGGAGGCAGAGGCACTTGGTGTCACAGAGATCAGAGAGATTGGAGGCCAACCTGGTCTACATATTATATTCCAGGCCAACAAAGGCTACACAGTAAGACCCTGCCTTAAAAAATATATTGTAAGCCTGATGATAGTGGCTCATATCTTTAAGGCAGAGGCAGATAGATCTCTGAATTGGAGGCCAGCCTGGTCTTCAGAGTAAGTTCAAGAATAGCCAGGGCTATACAAAGAAACCCTGTCTCCAAATAAAAAATAAAAATACAGCCGGGCAGTGGTGGCGCACGCCTTTAATCCCAGCGCTTGGGAGGCAGAGGCAGGTGGATTTCTGAGTTCAAGGCCAGCCTGGTCTACAGAGTGAGTTAGTCTACACATACATACATATATACATACATACATAGTGAGTATGAGTGTGTGTTTATATGTACAGAAACAAGAGTGTATGTGGAGGTCACAGGCTGACTTTCTCCAGAGTTGGTTCTCTCCTTCCACTGTGGGTTCCAGGGATCAAACTCAGGTCCTCAATCTAGCATGGCAAGCATGTTTACTCACTAGCTAACCTAGACTCGGGATTTTTTTTAAGCCTTTTTTCCCCCTTTCTGTTCCTTACTTAGCTTTTTCTTGAAACCAAGTACGTCTGGTGACAGTTTACAAAGTGGTAGCATTCCATCAGCAAATGAGCCCACCGAACACAAACCTACGTCCAGTTCAGCAGAACATGACTTGATCGGCTTTATGGATTTCTCGAAACATAGTGAGACCATAACAGAAGAAGCAAGTTATACGATCGAATCAAGGTATTGAAGGGTGCGAGTTCACTGTAAGAAATGCAGTGTTCCTGTGAACATTCTGCATCTAAAGACAGCCTGGTTGGGCTCGGTGGTGCATGGCTGAATGAGGAAGATTATAAATTCGAGGCCAGTGTGTCCCATCCCTGCCCCCTGCCAGTGTAAATCATATCCTGTCTTTGTTTTTAGAGTAGAGCCCAGTAGAGATTAAAAGCCTCTCAGCAAATCTGTATTTACTTACGTGGACAAGTACTTCTATGAGATTGTGTTTAATAAAGATGAAGTAATGTTTAAATAAAACAACTGAATAGGCAGGTTGTTTGGTTTTTTGGGTTTCTTTTGGGGGTTGTTTTTTTTTTTTTTTTTTTTTGGTTTTTTGAGACAGGGTTTCTCTGTGTAGCTCTGGCTGTCCTAGAATTCCTTCTGTAGACCAGGCTGGCCCTGAACTCAGAAATCCACCTGCCTCTGCCTCCCAAGTGCTGGGATTAAAGGCGTGTGCCACCTCTGCCCGGCTTAGGCAGTTTTTTTAAAATACCATGTCCTCACATACCCATCACCAGTTAACCATCTGACCAGGGTTAGGAGAATGCTTGGGCAATGTTTAATGTTTTCATGGGGAGAGAGATAGAGATTGAGCAGGCCTCAGGAGGCAAGTGCTCCACCATTGCGCCACACCTCCAGCTTCACATTTAAGTCATACACACACACACACACACACACACACACACACACACACACACACACACACACACAATTCTGTGTTATCAGAAGTGCATGTTTTGTTTTTGTTTTAACAATTTTATTTATCTTATGTATGTGAGTTACACTGTAGCTGTCTCCAGACACACCAGAAGAGGACAACGGATCCCATTACAGATGGTTGTGAGCCGCCATGTGGTTGCTTGGAATTGAACTCAGGACCCCTGGAAGAGCTCTTAAACTGCTGAGCCATCTCTCCAGCCCCACATTTAATTCTTAACAGATGCCAGTTCTTCTCAGGGGATTCAGAACATTTAAATCCACTATACAAATACTGTACCTCTCTAGAATCTAGGTTGTTTTTCATGACTAACATTGCTCCTTTTTTTTTTCAGTGATGAAATAAAGAAAACCAGTGTTGATGTCCAGAGTATGAAAATCTCATCTGTGCCTAATAGTTTCTGTAGAGGGAATGTGTCTCTGACCCGCAGTCACAGCGTTGGAGGTCCTCTGCAGAGTATGGATTTCTCCCAGCCGCCGCCTCACGGCGTCTCAACAGTCAGTCTTCCAAACAGTCTGCAGGAGGACGTGGTATGCGTTGTAATCATACTGTATCCTTTTGTAATATAGCTAGGAACACGCCACAGTTTCATGGTATCACGTGAAAAGTGATAGGTACAATTCTTTTGGTGGTACTTGCGGCCGAGACAGGGGGATTAAATTCATCTTTCTGCTACACAGTGAATTTTAAGCCTGGCAGAACTACATAGCAAGACCTGTCATGCTGGGGAGATGGCTCAGTCATTAAAATGCTGCTGCACAAGCATGAAAGCACAGGCATTCAGACCTCCTGTACCAATGTAAAAAGCCACATAGGATGGTCCATGCCTAATAATCTAAACCCTGTGTAGATGGAGACAGAAGACTACTGTGCTTGCTAGTCAGTCAGTCAGTCAGGCTGAATTGTGCTCCAGGTTCATTGAGAGACTTTGTCTCAAAAAATAAGGTAGAGAATGTTGAGGGAGACACCCAGTGTTATGTGCTGCACATACACAAACACATAGCATCATAGAAATTTGTCAGGTATGATGGTGCATGCCTGTCCCAAAAAATCCATAAACTGAAAGATTTTCAAACAGAAAATATACCTGTGTGTGCGTGTGTTTTGGCTTTTTGAGACATGATCTTGCTCTGTAGCTCTGACTGCCCTGGAACTTGGTATGTAAATGAGACTAGCTTCAAACTTGTGGGAATCCTCATGCCTCTATCTCCCAAGTGCTGGGATTACAGGCATGTGCCACCACGCCCAGCTCAAACTTTAGTATTGAAATTTTCAAAAATGTACAAGGTCTCACAAGATAGGACTGGCCTCAAGGGGATTCTCCTGCCTCTGCCTTCCAAGTAGTGTATACTTCCATACCCAGCTCATTAAGTCTCCTGATCCAGTAATTTTTAGTTTATGGCCATTTTTTTGGTTATTATTTTATGAAAATCCTTATTAACTTTTCTATACCTAGATTATTTTGAAAGCAATTTCAAGCAGTGTCTATGCTACATATAAATATTTCAGCAGGTATCTGTAAATGATGACTTTAACAAATATAATTACAATATTATACCCTAAACTAGGGAATCATCAGGATATTCAGTCTTTGTTCAGAGTTTTAATCATGAAAGTTGTGTTAAAGTTTCTGGGGCAGGATGTGGTCTTAGGCATCAAGGTAAAGTAATGTCACACCTTGCTTGGTTGGGACACTTTAGTCTTTAAATTGCAGGCACCTTTTTTTCTCCCAGTTAGGTAAGAGAGGTTTCCATAGTCCTGATTTGGTAGTTTGCAACCTTACAAATTGGCATTTGAATCTAGAAACATGGTTAGCTTCAGGGTTTGTTTTGTTTTAATTTTATTCTAATTTAACTGTAGTAATTTTAAATATAATTCTAAAATTAACTTTTAGAAAAAACTTGGAAATAAAAAAAAAAAAAATAGACACCAAAATTAACTAGATCCAGAGTCTATACATCTTTTATGCATCTGGAATAACTACTTAGAGGTTGTGAGCCTTCACACTGGATTTTACACTTTCATGTGTTTTGTTTAAAATGTGAATTTAAAATTTAAATTAAATTTTTTAAAAAATTTTTTGCCTTTTTGAGACATCTTTCTTTATAGTCCTAGCTGACCTTGAATTCGCTATGTAGATAACTTTGGCTTCACACTTGTAGCAGTTCTGTCTCTGCCAGCCACAATTCCTAGCTAACAAAAGAAAACAAAAAATTATTCCATCTTTTAGCATTGTGAAAGTCTATTGAAATATAGATTATCAATTTTCTCCTATAATGATTTCGCTTAAGCATAATCTGCTTTGGTTTATTAGCATGTTTTACTACATATACTAATAGCCCTGAAATAACAATGTTAACAGGCTAGAGGAGTATAGTCTTACTGCAGAGTACTGGCAAGCACACAGAGTTAGATAATGCCCATGTTTTGTCTGTTTTTAAAGGACCATCTAGGTAAGCGACCCAATCCTCCTCCTGTGTCTGTGCCCTATTTGAGTCCTCTAGTGCTTCGGAAGGAACTTGAATCTTTGCTAGAAAATGAAGGTGATCAGGTCATTCATACATCCTCGTTCATCAATCAGCATCCAATCATTTTCTGGAACCTAGTTTGGTATTTCAGACGTTTGGACCTTCCTAGCAACTTGCCAGGACTTATTCTCACCTCTGAGCATTGTAATGAAGGTGTACAGGTGAGTACTTCTGCACTGCGACTACACTGCGACTGCACTGCTGTAGTTGAGTAGGCTGAACCTCAAGCTACAGAACGTATGTCACAGCTTTACAGAGGAGGAGCCAATACTTTGGATGGGATGGTAGTGTTTGGGCTCTGAGAGTCTTCTGGTTTGGTTTTGTTTTTCTTAGCTGTGTGTGCTCTCCATTTTTCAGGTTTTCTGGTCTAAGGTAACTGACTTCTGTCTTCAGGCTATCATAGTTATACCCCAGCCAGCAGTGAGGAGAAAACTGGTAGCCAAGAGAGTCTTCTCTCTTAGAGCTCATGGAGTTGTACATAGTGTTTACACATGTGTGTGTCAATATGGCCTGGATTTAGGTTGCTCTGTCTAGCTCTGCTGGTGGCTAGAAAAGGAAGCTTTTATCATTAGCTATCATATTTTCTCCTGAAAAATGCACAGCTATCTTATTGAAAAGATCTTTTCATAATTTTCAGATAATATAATCAAAAATTAGGGAAGTATTTGTGTAAGGTAAATTTCTAATTAGTGATTTACTAAGAACACTCCAGCTGCCTGCCCCCCAAAGCCCATGCTGGGGTCACTGACTGCAGAGAAGGACCTGCTGGCATGCCTCTATTTTATAATACTGAACTTCGGGAGACACCAGGCCTCTATTTGACTTGTTTATTTTTACAAGTAATGAGTACAAAAAAAGGTACCTTTTAAAAGTAACAGACTTGGTTGTAATGATGGTTACATCATTGTGCCTTTGTACCATTTACCAAATTATCCATCCAGTCTTTTAATGTCAGAAAAACAAAACAGATGTGCCAGAAAATAACAAGACAGTTTGTCATCAGGCATTAATAAAAATTAAAACTTTTGCTCAGGATTTTAAGTTTATAATTTAAAAAAAAAAAAAAGAACACTTAAGTTTTCTTATTACTGGTAACATTTTATTTGGAAAACTAATTTTATTCATCTCTTTTAGCTTCCCCTATCATCTTTGTCCCAGGACAGCAAACTGGTGTATATACAACTGCTATGGGATAATATCAACCTGCATCAGGAACCAGGAGAACCTCTGTATGTCTCTTGGAGGAACTTGAGTAAGTAAAAGAGAATTGAAGAAACAACAAGGTTGGGCTTGGCGGGGCATTCTTAAATCCTGGAATTTCAGAGGCAGAGGCAGGTGGATTTCTGTGAGTTCTAAGCCAGCCAGGACTCACTACATGGTGAGACGCTATCTTTAAAAAAGACAAAATAGGGTGCTGGAGAGATGGCTCAGCAGTTAGGAACACTGACTGTTCTTCCAGGGGTCCTGAGTTCAATTCCCAGCAACCACATAGTGGCTCATAACCATCTGTAAAGTGATCAGATGCCCTCTATTGATATGTCTGAAGACAGATACAATGTACTTATATACATAAAATAAATAAATAACTTAAAAAAAAAAAAAAAGACAAAACAGTGCCTTTAATCCCAGCACTCGGGAAGCAGAGGCAAGTTCTAGGTCAGCCTAGTCTCTACAGAGCAAGTTCTAGGACAGCCAATGCTACACAGAGAAATTCTGTCTCAAAAAAAACCAAATAAATGAGTGAGTGAACAAACAAATGAAGACAAAACTGTGCTGGCAGGTGATTCACCAGGTGAAAGCCTTGCCATCAAGCCGGGCCATCAGAGTTCAGTCTAGGGACCCACAGGGTGGGAGACTCCCAAAAGTTGACCTCTGACCTCCAAACATGCGTGTTCTCCACACATACATGTGTATACATATAGACATACAATCAATAAACAAATATAGTGACCTTTATGCTCCCTTTGGCTTTAAGTCTTCTTTCTCAGATGTGTATATAGACTACTTGTTTTCACTTCAGTTTCATGTGTGTGTGTCTGTCTGTCTGTCTGAGTGTGTTACTTTTTTCCCTGTAGTTGACATTTTAAGTAAAATAATGTCATGGAGGATTATTTTGATAGTCATGTCTTTTTGGTTCTAAATGCCTCTTGTGCTTAGATATCTATTTCCCTACATTTATGAAGTACTCAGCAAGGACTTTGTTCTGCTGAGCCATCTTGATGGCTTTCTTCACCTACCTACCTATCCACCCATCCACCTATCCTTTATTGGTATCTGAATATAACATTTCTTCAACCTGTCCCTATTCTATATTCTCAATATTCTTTCTTCTATTGGATCCTTCTCTGCTGACAGGATGTTTTCTTTTGTTTGTCATCTGACCAAGTTCATCTCTATCTTGCTAATTTTGTTTTGGTATTTTAATCTCAGGTTCTCATCCATGTTGACAACTTTTCCATCTGTATTGCTGACTTTGTTTTTAATCTATGTCTTAAAATTATTTTCTGCTTTTGTTTGTTTGTTTGTTTGTTTGTTTGTTTATTTATTTATTTATTTATTTATTTTTGAGGCATGGCTTTTCTGTATGGCCATGGCTGTCCTGGAATTTGCTCTGTAGATCAGGCTGGCCTTGTATTAATAGAGATCTGACTGCTTCTGCCTTCCAAGTGCTGGGATTAAAGGCGAGGGCCACCCTGCCTGGCTCATCTGCTTATTTGTATTCTCTTTGAAAACATTGATCCTTTTCAGAGATAAACTTCTTGATTTTCTTTATCCAGCATGTTACCATCTTAGTGTATCTGAATTTGGTAATTGAGAATTTAAGGTCTATTGGAGGATTCATAGTACTTTGGGGATCTTTTGTTTGTTTTCTGTTATCTTTATTTCGGGACAGCTTTTTGCTCCATATCCCAGGCTGTTTTTGACATGTGTCTTCCTAGATCCTTTTGAGTCAGACTTCGAAGTGGTGCGATAACCTGTCTTTGCCATCTTTTCTTTCCTTGTTTTTATGTCTTGAAATTTGCATATCTATTGGTATGGATGATCTTCCGGTATTATTTAGGGGTTTTAGTGAGCTGTGTTCCCTTCAGAGCTCAATCTTTAGTACCACTCGGGTGGGACAATAAACCATGATAACAAAACCATCAGATCAAATCAAACATAGAAATACACTTAAAGTCAATTGAAGCCAGCTACTATACCACTGATGACCATAGCAAAGAAAATGGCAAAAAGAAGTTAGGAACTATACAGGCACTAAGGAGTGAGAAGAACGAGGCAGGGAGGATACAAAGCAAGGGGAGGCTAGGTCGACAAAAGACAGAAAAGACAAGAAGAAAGGAGAGTTATTTTAGGAGAAAGGAGATAATAATATTTTGGGTGAGCCTTCAGACCCCTTCAGTGAGGCAGCTTGGCTTCTCCCTGTCACCTTTAGTCTTTCCTTCTCAGCTGTCCTGTCTACTCTGCTCAGATCTCTGATGTTCTGCCCTCCTCTGTCTGCAGTAGAGGCTATCCTTTGACTTTTATCATCCATGGCATTGCAAAGAGACTGCTTCTACCACCTTTTGTTTTTTTAATTATTTATTATTTATTTAATGTATATGAGTACCCCTAGGAGGCTGCTTCTCTCTCTCTCTCTCTCTCTCTCTCTCTCTCTCTCTCTCTCTTTCTTTCTTTCTTTCTTTCTTTCTTTCTTTCTTTTTGTTTTTCGAGACAGGGTTTCTCTGTGTAGCCCTGGCTGTCCTGGAGCTCACTCTGTAGACCAGGCTGGCCTCGAACTCAGAAATCCACCTGCCTCTGCCTCCCAAGTGTGCTGGGATTAAAGGTGTGCGCCACCACTGCCCAGCTAAGAGGGTGCTTCTCATCTGCTGTTTTCCCCTGGAATCTTTGTGTCCGTGGCTTCTAAAAGATGACTGGTAGGGAGGGACTGGAGAGATGGGTCAGCGATTAAGAGCACTGACTATTCTTCCAGACGTCCTGAGTTCAATTCTCAACAACCACATGGTAGCTCACAACCATCTGTAACAGGATCTGATGCCCTCTTCTGGTGTGTCTGAAGACAGCTACAGTGTACCCACATAAAATAAGTAATACTTTAAAAAAAAAAAAAAAAAGATGACTAGTAGCTGGGCAGTGGTGGCACACGTCTTAATCCTAGTACTCGGGAGGCAGAGGCAGGTAGATCTCTGAGTTCAAGACCAGCCTGATCTATAGATCAAGTTCCAGGATAGCCAGGGATATACAGAGAAACCCTGTCTTGAGCAACAAAAGAAAGGAAAGAAGGGAAGGAAGGGAAGGAAGGAAGGAAGGTGGATTAAATAGTGAGATGGTTCAGCCTACTGGCACGTGCTTCCAAGCCTGACGACACAAGGTGGAAGGAGAGAACCAACTTCTGAAAGGTGTCCTCTAACCTCCACATTTATGCTGGGTCACATGTACGCATGTATGTATAAACACACACATACACAAATAAGGAATTTTTAAAGATGAATTGCTTGGTTTAGTGATTGTAGCTCAATAACTGTTATTTTTAAAGTGGAGGGGCTAGATTGATGTCAAGATGCTTGCAGCTCATTCAGAGGACTGGAGTTCAGCAACCCACATCAAGTGAGTTGTCAGTGCAACTTATAACCACCTGTACTCCAGTTCCAGGGAATCAGACACCCTCTTCTGGGTACAAGGGCGGCTGTACACATACATACATATACACATACACACATGCAGAATAAAAGTTTTAAATTTGAGGGTTTAGGGGAATGGTAGAACACTTTCCTAACACAAGAAGCCTTGTGTTGGGGCTGGAGAGATGGCTCAGTGGTTAAGAGCATGCACTGCTCTTCCAGAGGTCCTGAGTTCAATTCCCAGCAAACATGGTGGCTCACAACCATCTGTAATGGGATCTGATGTCCTCTTCTGGTGTGCCCAAAGACAGCTATGGTGTACTCACATACCTAAAATAAATAAATTTAAAGAAAGAAAGAAGAATCAGAAGCAGCAGCAGCAGCTTTGTGTTAAATCCCTAGCACAGAAATCCCTTAGCTATGTATGGTAGTGTATATGCCCATAATTCAGGCATTCAGAAAGCTGAGGCAGGAAGATAAATCACAAGTTCATAGTCAGCTTAGACATTGCTAGTTCCTGGTCAATTTGGATTACAGAGCTAGATCCTATCTCAAAAGGGTGGTTGATTGAATTGAAATGGTGACGTTGCATATTTGTACTATTCTCTAAAGTCACTGTTGGTATAAAGATCATGTCTGAGATTAACCATTGGAAGGAGCCAGTGATGATAGAGAGCTGTGCTGTTAGTTTGGTTGAAAATGAGGAGTTACTAGTTTAGTTCGCAACTATGTTATTTGAGAAATACATTATTTTATATCAGGTACTAGAGGCAAGGGTAGGCTAGGTGAGGACCTATTAAATCATGTTTCCATCTCATGCTAATGGTGGGTAGAAGCGTGTGCTCATGAGATTATCTGCATCAGAGCATCCTTTTCCTCCAGCCTGAGCACACACTGTACATTTATGCATGTGTAGTGCTTGTCCTATGATCCAACTGCACTCCGTCACACTGTTATAACCTGTGAAGCCTGTAAATGTAGGCTGAGCTCTCCAGTACTTATATGAAAGTACAGTGGCACAAACAGGTAAGGAGCTCTTCCTCGTGGTTATGCTTTAGAAATTATGTTGTATATTTTAAGCACATACAAGTTGTTTTTTTTTAGGGGGGGGGTTAGACAGGATTTCTCTGTCTTGCCCTAGTTGTCCTGGAACTGACTCTGTAAATCAGGCTAGCCTTAACACAGAGATCCACCTGCCTCTGCCTCCCAAGTGCTGGGATTAAAGCCACCACACAACCTATGATTTTTATTTTCTAATAAAAATTTAATTATGAATTAGTTTCTAAGTAATTCCTTTTTCATCAGGGTTCTGATTCCTTCTGGTATATTCACTTTTATGATAAGTAAAAATTATTCCTTGGTCCCACTACAGTTTCTGGAATTTAGTATCACACCCCAGCCTCTGGGAAGAAACTGTAAATTGGAGAAAAGGGAAGAAGGTTATCCTATTCAAAAAGAACAGAGAATATGTTTTAGTAAGCACACTGTCACATGATTTTACTGGCAAGTGGGAGGTAATATTGAATAGACAAGGAGAGGTGACACAGCTCTGGAAGCTTGTTACTGCTTGGGAAACTTCCTGTCCATGTGTCGTTTTTAGATTCTGAGAAGAAGCTGTCACATCTGTCAGAGGAGCAGCAGGCGGCCAGCGACGTTGTTGAGACGATCAGGCAGAGCATTCAGCAGAACGATGTTCTCAAGCCCATCAGCTTGCTTGCCCAGCAAATGAAGCCAGACACCAAAAGACAGAGGTAATGATTTCAGTGTCTTCTACTTGATTCCACTCGATTTAACATTTTATGATATATGTTATTTTTTTTTAACTTTTTGTTGATTCTTTATGAATTTCACATCATGCGCCCCAATCCCACTCATCTTCTGTCCCTTCTTACATGCCCTCCACCATTGCAACCTCCCCCGTATAAAGACAGACATCTCACTGTGGAAGCTGTACTGTGTTACAATTAATGTGTCACCCTTTTGTCCACATTTCTTTACTTGCAAATGATCATTACAATGAGTAATTGGTCGGGTTCCAGGCCTCTGGCTCCTGCTACAATATCAATGCTAAATCCTCACCAGGACTCCATTCAGATATCCTGTTGTTGCCCTGTGTCATAGAAGTCCTGCAGCTTTGGATCTGCAGGACTGGCCCCTTCATGTGCTCCTGCAGTTCATAGGTGGGCCAACTCACGTCCTAGATTTGGACCTGGGTCGTAGCTGAGATGATCAGTCGGCCAGCTCTCCAGCACCCACACCACTGGGGCAAGCTCCCCAGCACTGTCCTAGCTAGCTCACCTAAGGCAACAGCCAACAAGGGGCGGAGACAGAGAGCTGGCTCTCATGTTCTTGGGGCTAGCTCACCCATTCCCATGCCGGCAGGGCCAGCTCTCCTGCCTGCTGTAGATGGCAAAGGATGAGGGCGGGTGGCATCTCATCCTCGCCACGGTATGGCATACAAGTATCAGAGTGAGCTCTCCCTTGCTCACACACTCGGTTCCCACTTACCTGCAACTTCTACAACCAGGGCCAGCCTATTGCCTGTCACCTGATTGTCTCTGGCCTGCTAGCTGCCCAAGTAATGACACAGATACCTTTTATTAATTATGAAAGCTTGGCCTTAGCTTGGGTTTGTTCCCAACTGGCTCTTATACTTACACTGAACCCATTTATACTAAACTATGTTCTACTACAAAGCTGGTTACCTCCTGAATACAAAAACTTGTTTTTTTCTCTGAGTTTGGCTGGTGAATCTCTCACCTTATTCTTTCCCAGAGTTCCTATCTCCTCCCCAAAATACTGCCTATCCTTTCCTGCCTTGCTGGAAGCCATCAACTCTTTTTTTTTTTTTTTTTTTTTTGGTTTTTCGAGACAGGGTTTCTCTGTGTAGCCCTGGCTGTCCTGGAACTCACTCTGTAGACCAGCCTGGCCTTGAACTCAGAAATCCGCCTGCCTCTGCCTCCGGAGTGCTGGGATTAAAGGCATGCGCCACCACTGCCTGGCTTATCAACTCTTTATTAAATCAATCAGAAGGTAGTGGAGTTGTTTACAAAACACTGAGATAGGTGACGCTTCATATACAGTGCACAAGAGATTAACCCAACAGGTACCAGGAAGGGGTTCTCTTGGGCTTGCTTTGCCTGCCCAGGCCACATAAGCATGTATGTTCTATGTAATACCTCTGATCATAAAAGAAATGAGTGCTATTCAAATATATGCATTCATATCTCATCACAAATATACAATGAGCCAAAGAGTATAGGTTAAATCTTAGTAAGGTAAGTCATAGATAATGAAGGTATATGGTATTATTTTGGAAATGTTTCCCTCTTCACTGGAGATCTATTAATTTCTAAATTTTGATAAGTATGTATGTGCCATCCTGTGATGACCAAACAGTTTTTTCTTGTTGAATAAAAAGATTATGAGATTAGAAGTAGAGTTGGTTTAGGAAAGAGATAGAAATAATGAACTCAGATATAAGTCTCTTCTTGGTCCTTTTGTTGGGATCTGTACACATTCCCATCTTGACTAAGTGAATTTTACTGTGCAAGCTTTGGAATGGAGCATAATTATATCAAACATTATGAGTTTCCCCAAAGTCCTATTCTTTTTTCTTTTTTGGAGATAAGGTCTCTCAGTGTAGCCTTGACTGGTCTGGAACTCAGTATGTAGACCAGGTTATCCTTGAACTCACAGAGATCTACCTGCATCTGCCTCCAGAGTACTGAGATCAATGGTATGTGCCGCCATACACCAATTCCCAGAGCCCTTTTTGGGGCTTCGTACTCATAGCCTCTTTGGTGATGACCTCAGAAGTGATAGAAGAAGAATTCACACTGACACTTGATGGTGTACTTAGCATCAACTGTTGAAGTTGAGATGACTTTGAAGTCTCAGGAGAACTTGCATCTGTAGTTTGCATGCTAAAAAGGGTTTGAATGTCATTTTACTGTTTCTGAAGCTTCATATGACCAAAAATTAGAATTTGCATTGCTTCCTAATTTCTTTATTTTTTGATACAGGCTGGACTTGAACTCCTTATCCTCTATCACCCAAGTGCTGGGAATACAGGCATGTGCCACCAGGACAGTAAATTCATTTTGCAAGTCCACCTCATCGTTATTTTTTAATGTTTGTCTTGGTAAATAAGGGTTAGACTTTGGCCCTTCTGCAAAGTGGACAAGCACAGTGCCACTGTGTCCCAGACCTGGAGCAATAGTTCTGATGTCCAAACCCAGAGAAGGGTTGTGTGATGGAGCCACACCGCCCAGCCCCCTTAACTTCTTGTAAAAGTTTAAAATTTGAATTAGAGGCTCACAGGATATTTTTTATAATATAAAGTTTAGTGTACTGTTCAACTAGTTTCCTCAAAGATACCTCACATACCTGAGGTGTTACATGAAAGCAGGAAATAATTACATAGTTATCAGCTAAGTATGGAGTTGAATGTATTTTCACTGCTCACTGCCAGGTAGGTATACTGGTTCATATCTGTGGTCTCAGCACTTAGGCAAGATAGGGAGATGGCCAAGAGTTTGAGACCAGTCTTAACCACACAGTAAGTTCCAGGCCACCCTGGACTAGAGTGACCCTCTGTCATGAAAAAAACCCCAAATCAACATTCCCTCTGTATGTGTTTTGTTGTTGTTTCGCTGACTACTTCAGAATCTTTCATTTTCTTTTCTTTTTTTTTTTTAATAGGAGTTTATACAGAGAAATCCTTTTCTTATCCTTAGTGTCTCTTGGGAGAGAAAACATTGATATTGGTAAGTTAATTAATGGGAGATCAATAAAAATTTTAGTTTTCAAAGTTAAAGGCTCTTTTTTTTTTTTTTTTTAAAAATGGAGCTGATGGGAGTGTTTGATCACATGCCTAGCATACTGGGACCTGGGTTCATTCATCTGCATAAAAAAAGAAAGAAAACGTGGCTGGTATTAGTAAGTAGTTGCCTTTAAAAAGGTTGCAGTGTGCCGGGCAGTGGGGACGAAGGCCTTTAATCCCAGCACTTGGGAGGCAGACGCAGGTGGATTTCTGAGTTCGAGGCCAGCCTGGTCTACAGAGTGAGTTCCAGGACAGCCAGGGCTACACAGAGAAACCCTGTCTCGGGAAAAAAAAAAAAAAAGGTTGCAGCGTAATTGGACAGCTTTCTACACCTGCTGTCATGTCATGCCATGCCTTCTGCAACATTACAGACTGTCCCACTGGAACTTTAAGCTAAAATAAAACCTTTCTTTAAAAAGAAAAGCAAAATAGATTACTGCTTGTAGCTGGGCCTAGTGTCCATGCCTGTATTCTCAGCACCTGGAGGCTAAGATTGGAGGGCAGTGTGGCAGAGCAGGGCGGGGCTCTATACTAGTAAGACTCTTAAAATAAGATGGCTTACCGGAGTTCCTCCATTCCCAGTAACCACATGATAGAACTAGAGAACTAAGTCCCTTAGATTGTCCTCTGATCTCCACACAAATGCTGTGGCCCTGTACTGCCTACTCCACTCTACCTAAAATTTTCTATTTAAAAAGATACTAAATAATCACTACTTTTAAATAAACAATGTAATTTGGGTCACATGGCTCAGTATAATTTTTTAAAGTACATAGCTTTTGTTTCACTAACAAATTACAATTGCATTTTTGAAAATGTCTTTCAGAGGCTTTTGACAACGAATATGGACTCGCATACAGAAGTCTGTCTTCAGAGATTCTTGAAAAGTTACAGAAAATCGATGCCCCACCCAGTATCAGTGTGGAGTGGTGCAGGAAGTGTTTTGGAGCACCTCTCATTTAAATAAGATTTATTCAAACTTTGGTAGAGTACTAGGGAAATAGATCCTGTGTGGAAACTTTCTATGTTCTTCCCAAATTATCACTTGGTGAAAGCTGAAATGAAGTAACTCTGGGGATGAAATACAAATGAACTGTAATGCATACGGAATCATCTCAGAATGTAAAACAGCACTCAGTTCCCTGAGGTTTATTGATGGTGAAGACTCCTGATCTATTTCCCTGCCTCTGCTGAAAAACAACACAACTATTTTTGCATCTCACACAGTATGTGTTATAGAAATAATGAAGTTTCATCTTTCTAGATAACTTGCTTTTATTGAAGCTGTCCAGCTAGGGAATGGCAAATTAACTTTGCCTAACTGAAAAGACATGAAATATTTCAATAAGAATTACTGTGTATGATTGTATGTGTAAGGCTAGGTAGTCAGTATGTGTATAGGTGTCTATTTATTAAAATACTGAGATTTCGTGTTGCAGCAGTTTTGTGAAGGAGGCCTCATTGCTCAGTCAGTGACTACTACACTTGTTTGTAGTCAGCAGTTCCAAAAAAAAAACCTAAAAGTCTTTAACAACTGCCTTCCCTATGACTTAAAATCTTGTATCTTTGTCTTTTAAATTATGTAATATCTTGCTTAATAAGTTATATCTTAGATATCTAGGTGCTCCTTTCCATCTTCTTCCAATACTAAGTTAATCTGCAGTGCTTTCATTGGAATCCAATAGGTAAAATGAAATTAATCTTTGTAACCTAACAAAATTATCCAGAACATGCTTTTAGAATACTAATGAATAGTCTTTGACCCCAAAATCTTTATTCAGGCAGGCCACTTGTTGGTATTGATTACTTTTTTTTATAATCTTGGTTTCATGGGAGGCAGAGGCAGGAGGATCTCAAGTTCAAGGCCAGCCTGAATAACTTTTAGTGAGCTGTCTCAAGAACTTGAAAGAAGATCTGGGAATGCAGCTCAGTGGTAAAGCACTTGCCTAGCATACATGAGGTTCAGTTCCTAGTACCACAAAATAAGTAGACAGATAGATAAAACCTGTGGGATGGAGAATTTGCACTGCACAGAAAAGTTTTATTCTTGTATAATATTTTGATTTATATGCTTGTGAATAAAAGTGTGTATTTGTAAATACTGTTAATTTTTAGGTCAAATCAATTAAGTCTAAAAACTTTAAAGCTTATTGAGCTCATTGCCAGGTTTAAGAAAATCATGACCTCACATGCCCCACCAGCCTTGACATAAATTGTGCTTTTTGTTTAAAACATCCATTTAAGAACAGCAAATTTACCTTAGCTGTCTGTGTGGTTTAGAAAACCAGTGACTATGTGTGCACTTACAGTAATAGTGCAGATGACTGAACTGGCTGACAAACTTACCTCAGCGTGGTACACATTAATAGCATGAATCTCTTCAACGTGGTGGGCATTTTTTAAAATTATGTACCAACATTTCAACGTTAAAGGTTGTTAATCTGACTTTGGAGAATTCTAGTCTGAATTTGAGTGTTAAAAAGTTTTATCAGAAATTTTGTAAAGGCTTTCTTACATTCAAATTGGATCTTTTACAGTTTCGACTATATAGATATATATATTTTTACAGCTTATACCTTAACATTTATTGACCGACCCAACAAATTTTGAAATTATCTTACATATATAAAATTAAGGTTGAATAAAAAGAAAAATCTCAAATTTGGTGTCTTGTTGAATTTCTAAAGCTGCTGCAGTCTCTAGGATTGACTATTCTATTTGTTTTTGTTTTTTTCTGGTCTGTGTAACTTGACTTGCTACTTGTTGAAGTACCTTATTTACCAAACTTATGAGACAGTTACATAATTAAAATATGAAGTTACACCTTTTGTTATCTTTTTAGAAACTTTAGTTTTTGCTACCATTTAGATTCATGGGAACCAGTTTCTGATGTTCATTTTTTGGGTTTTTTTTTGTTTTTTTAGTTCTGTGTAGCCCTGGCTGTCCTGGAACTTGCTGTGTAGATTAGGCTGACCTGGAGCTCACTGAGATCTGCCTGCTTACCTGTACTTAGATTTAAAGGTGCACACCACCACTGCCCGGCTTTGTTCATTTTTTAATTTTTTTAATGCTTTCTCTAGCACCTTTATAGAGAGGTACTAATCACATTTATAATACAGTCTGAACTTAGTGGCTTATAACTAAATCCCAGAATTTGAGAGTTAAGGATTCAGAATTTGAGGCCAGCTTGGGCTATAGGAGACCTTAAAAAAAAAAAAAAGTTCAAAGTGGATATTATCCATAAAGTATAGAATAACCACAGACCCAAAGAAGCTAAGCAATAAGGAGGCCCCAAGAGAGGATGCTTGACTCTCACTCAGAAGGGAAATCATCAGAAGTGGATGGAGAAAGAGGATAGGGAGGGGAACAGGAGTGGGGATGAGGGGGGGGCCTTGAGAGAACAGAAATGGGGGTTGTCTCCCAGGGATCTATGGGGTGACCCTGAGACTCCTAGCACCTGGGGGATATGGAAACTGAAGTGGCCACCTATAGCCACCCAGGTGGGACTTCAGTGGAGGGAGGGGAGCATTAACCCACCCAAAAAAGCTTCAACCCAAAATGTGCAAGGAAAAGATGGAGCAGAGCTTGAGGGAAGGGCTAATCAATGACTGGCCCAATTTGAGACACATCCCATGGAGAGAGCCAGCCCGACACTATTAATGAAAGCATAACTCTTCTGAGGGGCTTCATCCAACAGCTGAAGTAAACAGATGCAGAGACCCACAGTCAAAAACAATAGGTGGAACTCAGGAAGCTTTGTGAAAGAGCTGGGGGAAGGGTTGAAGGAGCTGGAGGGGATCAAGACCACCATAAGACCTACAGAGTTAATTTAACCTTGGGTCCATGGATGTAAAAATAACTTTTATTCTCCCGGTGTAATTTTTATCTGAGGCTTATTGCCTGTCTGTAACTCAGGCCTAGTCCTATAAACTTCTAGCCTCCATACAATTTAATCTAGGCCTAGAATATTTTCAGCCTGTGGGACTTGCTGAATAACCTCATGCTTCCTAGTTGTTTTTGATCTCTGACTGGCTGATTCAACTCAGCTGTTCTGGCTTAAAAAAAACTCTCCAAGCTGATTCAATCTGGCTTCTTTCTCTCGGTTTCTCATGAATTGTTCTGCATGGCCTCAAACTCTAGCAATTTGTTTTTTCTTTTTTTGGTTATTTTTTTGTTTGTTTTTTTCGAGACAGGGTTTCTCTGTGTAGCCCTGGCTGTCCTGGAACTCACTCTGTAGACCAGGCTGGCCTCGAACTCAGAATGCCTCTGCCTCCCAAGTGCTGGGATTAAAGGTGTGCGCCACCACTGCCCCGCTAGCAATTTGTTATAATCTGTCTCCTCACTCCCTGGCTGTTTTTACCTGTCTAGCTTGTTCTCTCTCTACATCACATCTCTATAACTGTCCCAGTAAAACTGCCTCTTTCTTTGCACTGTCCCTTAAAAGTAGTTTCCCTTTGTTCTGGTGAGAGTTGGGCATATCCTATTCTGTCATTTCTGATTCGTCACTTTATCAGCTAGACATCACTTTTAAACATGAGTTCTTCCTTGGGCTGGAGAGATGGCTCATCAATTAAGAGCAATAACTGCTCTTCCAGAGGTCATGAGTTTCATTCCCAGCAACTGATGGCTTATAACCATCTGTAGTGGTACACTCTTCAGGCGTCTGAAGACAGCTACAGTGTACTCACATACATAAATTCTTTTAAAAGGGGGGTGTGCTTCCTTCTACAAACTAACTTTACCTTCATTGTTTGGGATTAAAGGTGTGCTATGGGCTAAGCCACACCGTAACAATCTTAGGACTCAGTGTGATCAAATATCTGGCAACACATGGGGCCTCACAAACTGAACCACCAACTGAAGAGCATGCATGGGATAGACCTAGGCTCCCTGTACATAGTAGCAGATGAGCAGTTTGGTCTTCATATGGTTCCCTTAGCAATGGAGTTGGAGCAGGGGCTGTCTCTAGATTCTATTTGGTTCCCTTTCCCCTAGTTGAGCAGCTTTGTGTGGCCTCAGTGGAAGAGAATGTGCTCAGTCCTGCTGTAACATTAAGTGCCAGGGAAGGTTAGTGCCCATGTGGGGCACATCTCTTCTCTGAGAAAGGGGGGGCGAGGGTAGGTGCTGGAGAGCTGGCTAAGCCATTAAGAGTACTGATTGCTCTTCCAGAGATCCTGAGTTCAATTCCCAGCAGCCACATGGTTGCTCACAACCATTTATACTGAGATCTGATGCCCTCTTCTAGCATGCAGGTATAAATGTTGATCATGTATCTTAAGAAAAATACAAAGTCCTGGTAACTTCAAGTATGGGAAACTTTAAAAAATTAAGGCTGGAGATGGCTCAGCGGTTAAGAGCACTGGCTGCTCTTTCAGAAGACCTGGGTTCAATTCCCAGCACCCACATGGCAGCTTACAACTATATTTTAACCCTTGTTCCAAGAAATCTGATTCCCTCACACAGACATACGTACATGTAGTCAAATCACCAATGTACATTAAAGAATTTTTTTTAGATGATTAGCTCTACTTATTCTAAAAGCAGTCTTCAAAATTAAATTTTGCCTAATTTTTTTTTTTTTTTTTCGAGACAGGGTTTCTCTCTGTAGCCCTGGCTGTCCTGGAACTCTGTAGACCAGGCTGGCCTCGAACTCACAGAGATCCACCTGCCTCTGCCTCCCAAGTGCTAGGATTAAAGGCGTGTGCCACCACCGCCTGGCTTTTGCTTAACACCTTAATTTTGACAGTGTCTTATCACTTGCTATAACCAACTGATGCACAGCTTCCTGGGCGCTAGTGTCACCTACCTAGCTTATGGTACTGCATCCCTACAGTAGGGTAGGGAGCAGGGTATCCTATACAATAGTAAGCCAGATGATCTCTGGGTCACACATGAAAACTTACCTCATGCTAGTGTGCCTTTTAGGGAATGTCGGTTTTTTGCTTTTTTTAACCCTTCTCACTCCAGCCCCGCTCACTCACCTTTTTGCTTTTAAGTTAAAAATGTTTACATTTCCTCTCATGGTGTTAGAAGCAAACTACTATACTGCTCTGGAACTCAACTGTATAGACCAGGCCTGCTATTGCCTCCCCAAAACAGCAGACAATCGACAGTATTGGCTATGTGGGAGTTGGCTGTAGAATCTGGGGCCTGCCTAGTGAATAACTGTATGTGTCTGTGTGCATGCTTTGGGTTTTACTCTCTGAACTTGTTTTCTAGGGAAACAGCTTACTTTGAACCTCTTATACCTTAAGATCCTGCTCTTTCTAGTCATAGTGGCAGAGACTACATAAGTGAGTTCCAGGCCAGCCAAACACTTCCTTAGAAAGATCCTGTTTCACACAAAGTCAGTGTGTGAAACAGCAGCACTCAGGGAGGCCTGAAGCAACTTTGACCCCAGGCCAGCCAGGATACAGAAAAACACAAAAGCACAATGGGTCACATGTCATGGGAAGATGAAGTGTAGACAAAAGCAAAGGTGGCAGTTAGCCTGAGAGCATGAAGCAGCCACTGCTGGGCAAGCAAGTCAAGATGTAAAGTCATACACTAAATACTACAAAGACTGACAGGTTTAGGAATTCTGATATTCACGGCCAGGATTAACTAGCTTTCATTATTAGAATGTACTTGAACACTGATCAGCATTCTGTTGGACTTAATACTGGTTTCAGTGGATCAGTTATTTTTGGCATGTGACACAGGACAGAATAACTGGGAACTACCAATGGCAGTGATCCAATGTACCTGAAATGTTACCAACAAAAGGCTTTGAGTACAGGTGGTTTGTATTGTAAAATCTGTGCACTAAAACAAGAGGTGGCTTAGTTCCTGGTAGCCCACACCCTTTTTACCTATGAATGGTACCCTAACATCCTAGTATCAATTAATCTTCTTGCTAGAAAATAGAAATCTTAAATTACTAGATTAGAATTCCTAAACCGGGGCTGGAGAGATGGCTCAGCAGTTAAGAGCACTGACTGCTCTTCCAGAAGTCCTGAGTTCAATTCCCAGCAACCACATGGTGGCTCACAACCATCTGTAATGGGATCAGATGCCCCCTTCTGGTGTGTCTGAAGACAGCTACAGTGTACTCATATACATAAAATAAATGAAATCTTTAAAAAAAAAAAAAAAAAAAAAAAAAAGCATGCACCACCACTTCCTGGATAATATACAGACTTTAAAAAAAAAAAAGAATTCCTAAACCTATCAGACAATTTTAAAGCACACCTTTAATCCCAATACTCAGGAAGCAGAGACAAGCAGATCTGAGTTGCCTGGTGTGTGGTCTAGAGTGAATTCCACAATAACCAAAGAAACCCTGTCTTGAACCCCCACCCCAAAACAAACTCCCAAGCAGGTCTTTGGAAGGGTATTTCCCATTTAACTGTGCTTGCAGTACACCTACGATCAACAGTATATTCATGTGTAACAAAATGGAGAAAACAACCTGTCTTTGTTACACTGGTTCTAACTTGTGAAACACAACCAAAACTACCTTTACCTAAGAGGGTGTATACAAATCAGTGGCCGTAAAAAGAAAACAAAAAAACAAATCAGTGGCAGTGACTGGGAAGCACAACTGAGGCCTAGGTCTAATCTCTGCCACTACTATTCACCAAAAACACAACCAAATAGGCCACTGACGCTGTAGAAATTATGTACATTAATTACAGGGGCAGGGAGGGTGGTAGTAGATAGGTGATAAAAAGTTTCAAAAGCACAGTGTTTTGTAAAGGCCTTTAAAGGCTGTGTTTCTTTAACGAATTACTACTTTACAAAGTAATTTAAGGCCTCTTCTATGCCATCCTACTTTTTAATGGTCTCCAAATGTACCTTAGGGTAGGGGCTAGATACATATAATTTGAAAAGAATCACCTGCCCCATATTCCAGCAATTCTATATATGTACTCCTTTTTCTATAACGAATTTCTTTCCCTTCATTTATCTAGTTACATTATTAATAAAAGCCAATAAGAGAAATTCAAGGTCTGATTATTTATTTGTTCCTCTTACAGACTTATTTCTGACTGGACTCAGACTTAGAAGTTGACGCTCTCAGCGAGGACAGCCTGCGTCTCTTGGCAATCTGTTCCTGGCGCTTTTCTTTGGCTTCCTAGACAAAACCAAAAATAATACAGTTAAGGCTTTACCTTGGTGGAAATGCAAATCCAATGACATTTCTGAGCTCTTTTGTTACAGTTACCTTCATTCTCTTGGCCAAAAGTTTAGCGTATTCTGCAGCCTCCTCCTTGTTTTTCTTAGTGCGTTGCTTCTTCAGAGCAATGCGGCGGCGTTTGTGTTGTAGGACACGAGGAGTAACAAGACGCTGAATCTTGGGTGCTTTGGTCCTAGGCTTCTTACCTAAAAATCCAGATGAGTAATCACTTCTCAATACCCATGCTGGCTGGCTGGCTATGCACAGTGCTAACACAAGCCGAGGGCACCCAAGGCCCAATGCAATCCCCACCGTCATCCACCCAAGGACAGTGCTGTCCTCAAAACATTTTGTAAGTATTACTCTGGTCCTATGGTCTGCATTCTTATAATCCCACCATTATTTCCAATTCTCATTTATGCTTGAATCCTATTTTCAGACAGATTTTGCCTATTAGAAATTTATTCTAAGTTATAAAATATTCATTTTAGCCTTTTGGATTTATGCCCCTTACTCCACATTATAGGCCTCTCTATAAACTAAGCTGGATAGCCAAGTTCTGCTACAGTTCAGCTACTCTGCCCATGAGGGAAAAGGACCATTTTTAAACCTCTTGTCAACTAAGCTACACATTTCTCTAGTACCACACTTTCTAATACATGTCTAAGTCAACAGTCCTGAGTTATTTACATTTATTTAACGTACAAGCTATGCTTCCTACAGAAACATTAATATTGTGTTAACTGATGCTGTGGATCTTCTCTAATGAATAGTATGTATTTGTTCTTACATTTGGCTTATAAACAGCGTTTCTCCTGATTTTCATAATCTATGTCCCAGAGATGAAAAATACAAGAGCCAGTCATCAGTAAATTAAAGTGTTTCTTCTGTAATCCAAAGCTCGAACTTAGAACCTGGTCTCCAAAACCCGGTCTCCTGCAAGTTGTCCTTTGACCTCACACACACATATACACAAACTGCTTTAAAGGTTTTTCAAATGTATTAAGAATACTTTCATAATCCCAGAATCCTTGTCACCCCTAATCCTGAAGCCATGAACTATCTGGTAAGCAAGACTCTGGGCAAGCAAAGCTGCAGCAATAGCACAAAATGCCCCCAAATCCCTGTTACCTTCTTTGTTTAAGGGCTTTCTGACAACATATTGGCGGACATCATCTTCTTTGGAGAGATTAAAAAGCTTTCGGATCCTACTAGCTCTTTTAGGTCCCAACCGACGAGGCACAGTAGTATCTGTCAGTCCTGGAATATCCTTCTCTCCTTAGAACAATCAGAATAAAGACATTAAATCTGTACCACTTCAGTCAATGCCTCACTACCTAGGGAGCAGACCTCCTGCTTTCCAGGACACCACTTCCAACAAATAAACTTGAACAAAAGCCTCACCTTTCTTTACAATAACCAAGTTGAGAACACTTAGATTGGCATCTACAATGCATCCACGAACAGACTTGCGTTTCCTCTCTCCAGTTCTCCTTGGTCTATAACAAGAATGTCCTTTACTCAACAGCAGGCGCACTCGGCCATGGGTCAAAACGCCTTGCTTCATGGGAAAGCCTTGTTTGTCATTCCCACCGCTGATCCGGACCACATAACCCTGCATTGAACATAAAATAGTGCATTTTCTAGTTCTGTTCCAACCTACAAAGTACGGTTAACGTCTTATGTTTGACACCCCACTAGGGAGAATAACTCAGTTGAGGCCAGTTTCAACCACTCACATTTGTCTCCGTTTCCAACTAAGGTCAACTAGCAATCTCTCCATTTCCATTTACACTCCTAGGTTTTACTAGAGTGAACATAAAGGGCTTTAAAACCCTGAATTACAAGCAAGAAGAGAGAAGCAACTCTTCTCCGCACATTTCCCTAAACTTGGCTCTATTAATGAAATGTAACCAACCCCAACAGCACTTGAGCTCGCCCACTGTCAAGAGTTGGGGTAGTAATGCCAATAACTTTACCTTCCACTCTTCACCAAGAGCATCAGCAGCTACCTCTGTGGCCATGCGTTTCTCATAGAACGTCCGAAGCTTGCGTTCGTCATCCACTTCAATGAGCTTCTGACAGCCAGTGGCAGGGAAGGAAATATTCAGCTAGGATTTTAAAAGGAGACAAAAGAAAACCTTAGGCACCTACACGGAGCCAACAATTCAATCGCAGAACGTTGAGGCAGCTCCCATACACGGTAGAAAATCCGGGACTCGGGTTCTTACGCCCTGCAAAGTACATCAATGGGACACTTTACAAGAGCTCTGTAGGATGCTACGAGGACGTCAGAGCGACCCTCAGGCTCTCGGGTAGCAGAGTGGCGAGGGGTCAAGAGCCACACCGCAAGCCGGGCTTCAGGCCCGCATGTGTCCTGGCGGGAACCGGGCGCCGCCATTGCGCTACGTCCGCGGTGGCAGCGCTGCAATCGCCCGCCATCCGCTCTCCCAGAGGACCCCAAAGGCCCCAAGAGCGAGCTTCCTCCTGCCTCTGACCATTCTCCGCTTAGTGCGGGATATGTGAAAGCCTGGGGCTGAGGCAGTGCCGCGTTCTGGGGCTCGAACTGCCTCGCTCAGGCCCAGATAGGAACCCCTACCTTCATCTTGACACAGCCGACCGCCTAGGAGGCGTCACGAAAAAGAGGCCCAACTTCCGCTTAACCCAGGTCACATAGCGCTCTAAGTTCTCGCGAGACTAGCCAGAGCTGGGTCTGGCGAAAGTGAGTTTAGAGGGGCGGTACTTCCGGGGGTGGGATTAACTAGATTACTGAGAGGCGGGTTGGTAGGGAATTGGTATTTTAACCTCTTGGGTCCTCCTGGTGAGGGTCGTCCGTCGTTTATCGCGAGAGTTAGCCGCTTTCTAGCTAATTTTTCCCGTGTCCAACCAGACTGGTCCACCGAGGAACCGAATCTCCGTTTCCAATCCTGGTTTGTTGTAGTACCTAAATGGGTAAGCACGACCAGAATTGTCTCCCGGGCTGGCCCGTCTCTCATCTCTACGGAAGATTTCCTGTTCAGGATCTTGTCCTGGTCCCGGCGATTGACAGCAAGAAATCCTGAAAGCCGGGCTTTGTTCTGAATCGATCAGAGTGACTCCTGTAGTTGCCGGACCGCAGAAGCCAAGCAGTCAGTCACTTTTACCCAGCACAGACAGCTATCCGATGCCTCTCTGCTTTCTCTTTTCTTCTGCCAAAATTTTTCCTTTTGTGGGTGTGTGTGTGGGGGGGGGGTGACAACTCAGGAGATTGAACCTAGAGTCTCATAACTGAGCGTCACTGTCATTTTCAGCTCCTTTTCAGAACACAAATTAACACCATTTCCGTGCTTCTCTTGTTTACTGCGGTTACATACTGTTCTATTCAAACTCAAATTTTTGTTTGCTTTTTGAGACTATATATAATCCTGGCTGTTATGAAACTCCGTGTACACACTGATCTGCTCACAACTGTCTCTAAAATTTTGACTAAGCCATCATGCGATGGAGTCAAATGGTATTTGTCTTTTTATAACTGGCTGGTTTCACTGAGTGTATGTAGTCTTCAAGGTTTATATTTTACTGTATGATAGAATTTTCTTCCTTTTAAAGGCAGTGTGTTCGTGTTTGTGATATCACATTTTGTGTACTGATTTTCTTGTTGAACATTCAAGTTGCTTCATACAATATCCTTTGGAATATGGATGTCTGCCTCGAGCCCTCCGACATTAGAAGGTGTCTGATCCCTTTGAAGTGGAGTGGTCAGCTGCCATGTTCTGGGAATTGAATGCTGGTCCTCTGGAAGAGCAGTTACTACTCTTAACCACTGAAATGTCTCTCCAGATCCTGTTACATATTTTTAAATTTTAGATTGTTAGACCTGCCATTGGTGATGCCTGCCTCTAACCCTGGCACTATGGAAACAGAGAACAGGACAATTGCCACAAGTTCTTGACAGCTTGGTCTATATAGTAAATTTCAGGGTAAGCAGAAATATATAGTGAAAGCCTGAATCAAACAAGCAAACAAACAAATGAGATTGGGGTTGGAGAAGCTTGCATATGATATTGAGGTATCTTCTGGGGACAGGCTTTCACTTTGCAGCCCAGGCTAATGTCATGCTCCATGGTATTGCTGGGAATGACTCCTGATCCTCGAGTTTCTACCTCTCAAGTGCTGAGATTATAGCCCTGTGCCACCACTAATCAGAGCTTAAAGACTGATCCCTGTTTTTAATTATTTTAGCTATTGTATGAGGTCATTGTTTGTTTTTTAAACCAAGTCTTACTATGTAGCCTGGGCTGGCCTCTTGGCCAGTACTTGAACAGTCCTTTTCCAGCCTTCCAAGTGGCTGGAACTACAACACATGTCAGTAGAACCTGCCGAGTGGTTGTCCTCATGTGTCTCTCCAGAGGGAGAATCAGCCTCCTTTCCTATGTAGGTACGCAGTTGTTCCAGCAGTACATGTGATGGGAGCTCTCTCCGAACCTGTCCCTTTGGTTTGTATGTCTGTCAAGTGCCAGGTCACACTGTTTTTATTACCATAATTTTGTAAGATTCCTAGAATGGGGCTTGTAATACTAACACTCAAAAAGAGAGGTGGGAGAGTTGTGAATTCTAGGCCAGCCTCTACAACCTAGCAAGACCTCATCACCACAAACAATACACACACACACACACACACACACACACACACACACACACACACACACACACACATACATACACACACACAATTATTTGCCTACGAGTGTCTGGGGCACATAGGGAAACCCTGTCTTAAAATAGATGAGCAAAGGCTGGGCAGTGGTGGCGCACGCCTTTAATCTCAGCACTTGGGAGGCAGAGACAGGTGGATTTCTGAGTTCTAGGCCAGCCTGGTCTACGAAGTGAGTTCCAGGATAGCCAGGGCTATACAAAGAAACCCTGTCTCGAAAAACCAAAAAAAATAAAATAAAATAAAATAAAAAATAGATGAGCAGGGTAGTGCACACTTTTAATCTTAGCGTTCTGGAGGCAGAAGCAGGCAGATAGATCTCTGTGAGTTTGAGGCCAGCCTGGTCTACAGAGTGAGTTCCAAGACAGACACGGTTAAGTAGAGAGAACCTGTCTAAAAAGAGAGAGTGGGGGAGGGAAAGGGAGGAGAGAGAGAGAGAGAACCTGGGTTTTTCTATGGGATAGAAAAGATAGTGGGGATAGATCCTGTGAGCTGTGTGTAAAGTGTCAGTATCCTCAGATGTTGTTTCCACAGGGGTTAGATAGGATCTGGAACTTGGGAGAACACCTGTCCCCCAGATCTTGGTTTCTAAATTCTATGACCTACCCAGAAAAACAAGCATTCTCATTGACTCCAGATCTTTGGCAGATAAACAACAAAGTAAATGTAGAATATTTGTTCCAGAAAGAAAGTAGTATCTCAAAATTCATGGGCTTATGTTGGCAGGGTAAAAGGGTAAAGGTTTCTTACTCTGAATATGAAGAAAGCCATGGTACAAATCTAGAATGCGTGCTGATCTATGTAACAGCTGGCTTGAACTTTTAAAAATTAGTATCAGCCGGGCAGTGGTGGCCTCGAACTCAGAAATCCACCTGGCCTCTGCCTCCCAAGTGCTGGGATTAAAGGTGTGTGCCACCACTGACCGGCTTCTTTTCTGGTTTTCTAGGCTATTATGTACATATGGTGTACATAAAACTCATGCAAAATATATATACACACACATGGGCTAGAGAGATGGCTAGCAGTTAACTGCACTGACTGCTCTTCCAGAGGTCCTGAGTTCAATTCCCAGCAAACCACATGGTGGCTCATAACCATCTATAATGGGATGTGATGCCCTCTTCTGATGTGTCTGAAGACAGCTAGCTACAGTGTGCTCATATACATAAAATAAATCTTTAAAAAAATATATACACACACATATGCATAAAAATGTAAAAAAAAAATCTTAAGGGCTGGAGAGATGGCTCTGTGATTAAGAGCACTGGCTGGGATTCAATTCCCAGCACAGCACCGCCTTGGCAGCTTAGAACTGTCCAGTTTCAGGGGATCCAACACCCTCACACAGAAATGCAAGCAGGCAAAACACCTGATGCACATGAAATAAAAATAAATCTTTAAAAAAATAGTTGTGTGAGCTTATTGATCCCAGTCTTTCCTGCTGCTTCCAATTCCTCAGTCTCATTCTCATGCCTCAAAACCTTAGGAGTAGGACTTTCTTCCATTTCTTTCTCTTCCTGTTTTTCTTACTCTCGTCCAAGAGAGAGAGAGTTTTTACATACATACAGTGGTCAAATTATGAGCAATAGTTTTCCCTTTTACCTTTGTGTTGGTTCCAGGAATTAAATCCAGGTTACTGGCTTGTACAACAAGCCTCACTTTGGCCCAGTGAGACGTCTCTCCTGTGTGCCCTGACCCTGTGAGATGTCTCTCCTGTGTGCTCCCTCCCTTTCCTGTCCTTAGACAGCATCTCACTATATAGCCCTGTCTGGCATGGAACTTGCTGTGTAGACCGTGCTGGCCTCGAACTCACAAGAGATCCATTTACTTCTGCCACCTAAGTGCTGAGACTAAAGAGATGTATCGCTATGCCTGGATTCTTTCGTTTATTTAATCATTTATTTAATTTAGTTGTTTTGTTTTGTAACAGGGTCTCTCTATGTAGCCTTGGCTGTCTTGAACTCAATATGTAGACCAGGCTGGTTCTTCTGCTTCCTGAGTGCAGGCATTAAAGCAGACCATAAAGTACACCAGTATGCCCACATCTTTCATATGTAAAAATACTTCTACCCAAGTTCCCTTTTGTTGGGACTCTAATTTGCCCCAAACTCTCCTATGCAAAAGGAACACCCCCTGTCCCTTAAGCTCCAGCTAAATATACATGCCTTCCTTCTGGGCCATTAAATGTCACCTGTTCTTTGATAACACTTTACCCTATCTGAATTTGTCCGGCTTCATTTTCTCCTTCACTGTCAATTCTTCCCTCTGACATTTCCTGATCTTTGCCAGAGTGAAGAAACTTGAAGTGGTTAGGCCACCTCCACACAGCTAGCTTCCAGAGATAAGATGGAAGGTCCTGACTTGCCAGTGCTATCTCACAAGCCACCTTCAACATTCCCCTGGACTGGGAACTGTGGCATTGACTAGTTCCTGACCTACCTAACTTGTCTGTGGCCACTGAACCATCTAGACCCACCAGGATGCTGATAGGAGCCTGTTTACTGGTGGGTCCCTGGGTCCAAACTTTTCCAGGAAGAGAGTGATTGATATCCTTTGTGTTCTCAGATAGGGTAACCTTGGCTGCTCTGCTTGTGCCCTCTGAAGGAAAGATGAAAGATAATAACCACAAGCTGTACCTTTGGCACTAACTTGAATTTCTGTTGCTCTTGAGTTATGTGATGCATTTGCAGATAATCTACAGAAGCCCTTTGTTTCTGAAAACAGTGTAAATGTGTACTAAGTAAAGATATTATCCAAAGTACCTGCCTCCTAGTTTCAACAGTTACCCATTTGGGTCAATGCTGCTTCATTTGGACCTCCCAAACCAGACTTTCCCCTCTCCTATTATTGCAATACTAATCTCCCATGTTCTGCTTTATCATAAATATTTCAGTCTCTATCTCTAAATGAGCTTTAGGTTTTTGTTTGTCTTTGAGTTTGATCAGATTTACCCTTAAATAAAGTCCCGGGGTTTATGAACTCAAAGTTCTGTTACCTTTCAGAGCTCTGTGTCCATCCATAGTGGACTCCCTCTCTCATCTCCAGGCAGCCACAGGCATGCTTTCTACTATAGCTTTCTCTTTGCCAGAAAGCCATAAAAATGAAGCCATGGTAGCCATTTATAAGCCCACCTTTTAAGACATAACTGGGAGTGGGAACTGGAGAGAGGGTTCAGTGATTAAGAGCACCGAGGGCTCTTCCAGAGGTTTTGGGTTCAGTTCCCAGCACTGATATGACAGCTGACAACTGAACTTCAGTTACAGGAGACCAGACATTCTCACACACACATGCATGCAGGCGAAACACCAATGCACATAAAATAAAAAGTCAATAATTACAAAACTTAACTGTGGAACTGGGCACATATTTGGTTGCAGCAACAAGAGAAATGATTAAAACATATGTGGTGAAAGCGTCACCATGAAACCTGTAACTTGCTCATGACCCCTTACCTCTGCCTCACAGCTGAGGTAAGATTACAGCGGTGGTAGGATTACAGCGTGCACTACCATACCTTAGTCCTTGCCTCAGTTTGAGAGTTCCTGAGGTACAAAGTGGCATCCACTTAGATTATCAGCACATTACAGACTGAAAACAAAGCCACCCTGGGGTCTATGAGATTCTATCTCAACATGTACAGCATGTACTTGTTGACTAGTAGCGAGGCATCTTTTTTTTTTTTTTTTTTTTTTTGAGACAGGGTTTCTCTGTGTAGCCCTGGCTGTCCTGGAACTCACTCTGTAGACCAGGCTGGCCTCGAACTCAGAAATCCGCCTGCCTCTGCCTCCCAAGTGCTGGGATTAAAGGCGTGTGCCACCACTGCCCGGCCTCCTACTGGGTCTTATAGAATAGCCAAGGCTGGCCTAGGACTTTGGGCAATCTACCTGCATCACTCTCATGCTGGGGTATAGTCACGAACCACCATGCCTATCTAGAAGGAGTCCTGATGGTTCACCAGCCACCACGACTATCCCATTCTCCTCCTGAGCTGTTTGCTGGTGTGTTTTGCCTCTTGCTTCTCAGCCTGACCCATTATTCTCTACACCCATCTGACTGCTCAGCAGCCAGGCCCTGTTGCTTCCCATGGTGCAGGCTCAGTAGATGTATGAATGCCCAAGGAGATGCTGTCCTTCTTCCCAGTTTGCTACATGCCCCTCTCATCCCTATGTTCTATAAATCTCTCTAATCCTGGTGTGTTCTTAATCTCCTAGCCTGCCTTCTCGGTGGTAGGGCAGTGTCTTCACAGATATTCAGCCTGCACCTCGACTCAAGGCAAATAAATCTAAGTCACCGTTTTTTCTTTCTTCTGGGCTTTGGGCTAGTAATTTTTTTTTTTTTTTTGACTACTCAGGTCATTTGAAGTTGTCTCTTTCATGCCCTAATTTCTTTTTAGAGATTTAGCTTTTTAACCTCTCCTGTGCTGGCTAGCCTTCATTAAGACCTGCTGGAGTGAGAACAAAGCTTCCATATTAGTTTGCAATACAGTACAGCTTGCTCAAGTTAGGTATTTGTCAAGGATTTTCCTGAAGCTCTGATTTGCTTCATGGACTTTTTTTCCAGTCAAAAATGCAGGCCAAGGCCGGGCAGTGGTAGTGCATACCTTTAATCCCAGCACTTGGGAGGCAGAGGCAGGTGGATTTCTGAGTTTGAGGCCAGCCTGGTCTACAGAGGGAGCTCCAGGACAGCCAGGGCTACACAGAGAAACCCTATCTCGAAAAAACAAAAAAAAAACAAAAAACAAAAAAAAAAAAGGAAAAAAAAAGAAAGAAGAAAAAATGCAGGCCAAAGAATAGCTTGTTATGTAACAGGGAGAAAAGGCATGGTAAAACCCCTGTTCATTTGCGAGACAAATCGATTCCAGTTGGCCACAACAACTGAGAGGTCAAGTCATGTGCTATAAGTTGAAAGTATGTCAGCTGGCCTTGAACGCACAGAGATCTGTCTGCATCTGCCTCTAAAGTGCTGGGATTAAGGGCATTCACCACCACACCCAGACTTCAGTTTTTTTTTCCAATTAATCCTGTTGCACTTTTTTTTTTTTTTTTTTTTTAATAAGAGTTTCATCCTGTGATTCTGTCTTCTCTGGAACTCATTACGAAGCTGGTTTGTCTTCAAACTTGCAAGCCTCTCTCCTCTGCTTTCCTCATGCTGGGGTTACACAGTACTTTTATTACATCCAGCTATTGAATTAGGTTCTCTGGGGCTAAGAGCAGTCTTTTTATTGGTCTTATATTATCCATCACTTACATGGAGATGCTTAAAAACTGCCTGTTAAATCTTTGCAAGCCAGAGCCAGAGCAAACACACCAGAAACATCCTATACCCTTCAAGCAGGCAAAGCTTTCTACTCCTCCTCCCAGCTGTTTTTTGAGACGGGGGGGGGGGGGGGTTCCTGAAGCCCAGGCTAGCCTCAGATTCATTGTGTAGACAAGGATGATCTCCTGCCTTCATCTCCCAAATATTGGAATGATGGGCGTGTGCTACCACGCCCAGTCTTATATGCCACAGCAGATGGAACCCAGGGCCTCATGTGCATGTCAATGACGCTTCCTACAAAAGCATTCTACCAACTGAACGACATCCTTAACCTCAAAACCACTTATTTTTATTATTTAACACTGTTTGTGGTTTTTCAGCCTAGATTAGAGCCAAAGAGAAACACTTCTAGAGGCCATCAAGGGCTTGTTGGCAAACAAGTAGCAGGCACCTGACTCCAGCAACCATGGTGCCCACTTGTGGGTGCAGTGTTTCCTGGCAAAGACCTGCTGCCTGCAACCCTCCCTCCCTCCCCCTCTCCTTCTTCCCCTCCCCTTTTCTCTTCCTCCTCTTCCTTTTTGGTGCAAAGGATAGAATCCAGGTCTTGTACATGATACATAGCCATTTTACCACTGAGGTAGGACCAGCCCTCTCCCTCATTTCTGAGTCTAGACTCTCAAATTGAAAGCGAGGGGTAAGCTATGGTAGTGCATGCTGTAATCCTACCGCTCATGAGGCAGAGGCAAAGGGGTCATGAGCAAGTTACAGGTTTCATTGTGATGCTTTCAACACCTACCTTTAATTATTTCTCTTGTTGCTGCAGTCAAATATCTGACAAAAGGTTATGCCGAGGAGACCGGGCTTATTTTGGTTCACAGTTCTTAGAAATATGGTTCATTACAGAAGGAAGACATGGCAGTGGGATCCTAAGACAAGCTGGTCCCATTGTGTAGATGTCGGGAAGCTAAGAGAGGTGGAAGCCAGTGCTTATCTAGGTTTCTTCCCCTTTTTGTTCAGACTGGGACCACAGCCTGTGGGATGGAACTGCTCACATTCAGGGTGGCTCTTTCTTCTTCTGCATCTCCTTGGTGATTCCAAATGTAGCCAAGGTGACACGATCAGCCTTTATATTTGTCACCGTACACTGCTCTCATTTGGCCCCTCACCAACTGTTAGATTTGGCTTTTTAAATAATTATAGTCCTTTTTACACACTTCTTGAACATGGCCGAGAGTGGACCGGGGGATCTCCAGTGTATTTGTAGTGGGTGCTGGACAATTGCAAATCGGAAACATTCCCAGCTGTGGCTGCTGCTCTGCTTATCCTGAGAAGGAATCACCAGCCTACGCCGAGCAAGCAGAGGAGAACTCTGGTCAAACAGGGAAATGCAAAGAATTTCATCCTTTATCAGGCACTTCTTGCTTCATTGGCTCTGGCACCTAGTTTGGTTTTTTTCCCAGTAAAGATTATGTGGTTTGATAAATTCTACTTGTGGAACAAGCTGAGCTGGATACTTCCCATCAGATATTTGCTTAGGCAAATACTGTTGCACACTAAGTAAAAATGCAAGATACTGTGGGTGTGTTGGCTTACTTGCATGGTGGCATCTCCAGAACCTGGTCTCCTAGCTCTGTATCAATGATTCATATTTAGACCAAAGGTACTGTAATGGCTATTCCTGGTTGTCAACTTGACTATATCTGGAATGAACTACAATCCAGAATTGGAGGGTTCACCTGTAATCCAGACCTTGAGGCTAGAAGATACAAGTTTCTTACCTGGATCTTGGTATGGAGATCTTGAGGCATAGTGGCCATGAAAAGCTTAGGCCCAGGCAAGTACACAGCTTTAATCCCAGGAGACTAAGGCAAGGAGATCTCTGAGTTCAAGGTCATCCCAGGACAAAGCAAGTCCCAGATCCAGGCGTGGTGGGCACACACCTTGAATCTGGGCCACACCTTCTGCTGGAGGCCTACATAAGGACCTTGGAAGAAGGAAGATTCTCTCTTCTTTCCTGCTTGCATTACTTGATAGCACATCTTTTGGAATCACTTCTACAGAAGTCCAGCTGAAACAACTAGCCTTGTGGGACTGAGCAACTAGATCATTGGACTTCCCATCCACAGCTGCCCATTGTTGGGTTAGTTGGACTACAGACTAAGTTATCACAATAATTCCCTCAATATAGAGAGACATGTCATAAGTTCTGTGACTTAGAGAACCCTGACTAATACAGAAGTTGGTACCAGGGACTGGGGTATTGCTGTGATAGGCCTGAGCATGCTTTTGTTTGGAAGAATGTATATTTTGGGACTTTGGATTTGGAAAGCGAGTATTCTGCTAGCAGCCTTCAGATGAAGATATAGAACTCTCAGCTCCTCCTGCACCATGCCTGCCTGGATGCTGCCATGTTCCCAACTTGATGATAATAGACCAAACCTCTGAACTTGTAAGCCAGCCCCAATTAAATGTTGTCCTTATAAGAGTTGCCTTGGTCATGGTGTCTGTTCACAGCAGTAAAACCCTAAGACAGGCACAAAAGCAAACTCACCATAGAACTGAGCTAGGCTTTGTTCCTGTTGCCATGTCTCCCAACACACACACACACTTTTTACAAGATTGAGTCTGAAACCATTGATTGCTGAAGCACCATAGTATTAGTAGAGCTCAATCTCAGAATCACTTACCTGACAATAGCTACTGATATTAAATGATATTATAGTTATTGGGAAAGTGTTTTGATCAGAAAAAAAATGTAATAGCCGTCAGCAGACCAACGCGGATGTTGCTGGAGGATTCTCTAACTCGTGCTCTTTGCCGTTCACCCACAGCTAACGGCTCACACAGTTGTAGTGAGAAGGCGTTAGGGAGATGAAAGCATTAGGGTAGAAAATGCTGGGCTGGTATATTGATTATTTTAAGCTGAAATCACTTGAGGCACTGTACTTTCATAAAGAGCCAGTCAGCCTTTCCCCTATATGTAGCAAGCTATAAGAATTCTTTGAGGGATAGCTAGAAATGTAGAAGGGAGTGTGTCTAGCATGCTTGGGGTCCTAGATTCTATCTCCAGCACCACAGAAAGAAAAAAGACAACTAAGGGAGTTTGGGTGGGAGAAGGCTGCCCTATGCACACCGAGACCAGAAAATAGCTTAGAGCACTAGAGTCCGGCGCTGCAAACTCAAATAAAGAGATGCTTTGCGCAAGCTCCAGCTTCTATAGGGGCCTACATCCTTCTGTCCCTTATTTCTCTTAGTGGCAGCCCCGAGAGCAGTGGCTCTCAACCTTCGTAATTAAAGTGACCTCATATTGTGGTGATCCTCAACCATAAAATTATTTTCATTGCTACTTCATAACTGTAATTATGCTACTGTTATGAGTCTCAATGTAAGTATCTGATATGCAGATGGTCTTAGGTGACCTCTGTGAAAGGGTCAATAACCTTCAAAGGGATTTTGACCCACAGGTTGAGAACCATGGCCCTAGATTCATTGCCCACTCACTACATCAAGTTATTGCTCTTGGACTGGCCATAGTAGCTTATGCCTTTAATTCCAGTACTGGAAGCAGACTCTGTGAGTTTAAGGCCACCAGTCCTTATTTTAAAAAATATTATCGCTCTAGTTTAACACAAAAATATCATTCTTTGAGCATTTCTTCAGGCTTCATCCTTGGGAAGACCCCTGGGCACATGTGAAATTAACAAAACTTTTATGTTTTTCTCTTGTCAACCAACCAGCTTTTGTATTGACTGGTATCCTAAATCTAGCAAAAAACCTACATAAGAACCAAGAAGGCAAAAGAGCTTGTTCTCTCTCACACCTAAATGATTTAACACCTAAATTGTTTCTGACAATACATGCTCCAGTGGAGGGCTGGAGAAATGGCTCAGTGGTTAAGAGCATTGGCTGCTCTCTCAGAGGATTTGGGTTCAATTCCCAGCACCCACATGGTGGCTTATAACCATCTATTAACTCAAGTTTCAGAGGGCCAGTGCCCTCTTCTGGCCTCCATGGGCACTGCACACATGTAGTGGACAGGCAAACATGTAGGCAAATAAAACACCCATCCATACACATAAAAATAAATAAAAAAAAATAAAACTATTGAGGACACTAGGGGCTGGAAAGAGATGAATCGGTGGTTAAGAGTTCCTGCTAGGCATTTATGAAGAGCAGAACTCAGATCCCAGAACTCATGGAAGACACTGCTACACATACAGTCACGCATCTGGTGCATGAATGTAACCCAGCTCCAAGAAGAACAGAGGCAGGATCAGTACTGGGGTCCGCTGGATACCAGCCTAATTGAGAAAATGCAAACCCCAAGTTTGGGGAGAGACCCTGTCTAAAAGGTAAAGGCAGAGAGTGATAGAGGCTCTACCTGGCACCTGCTCTTAGCCTCTCTCTGCGAACAGACTTGTGTATATGTGTATACACTCACACAGATGCCTTTCCACACGACTCCGTCTTTTAAAAAGTATTGAGGACCCTGAATAACCTTTATTTGTGTGGGTCTATCATCTGCCTTTATACCTACCTGTCATCAACATTTTTACAATGCAAGGAATTTAAACTGGGGTATTTAATGCCTATGAATGCATGAGCACATTCTGTTAGGAGTCCATATATCACTCTACAGCCTTTAGAAAGCTACAATGCACACTGATTTTTTTTTTTTTTAAATAAGAAGGAATCTGGATGGTATGTGCCTATAAATTCCGGCATTTTGGGGGCCAGCCTGGTCTACATGTGACCCTGATTCAAAAACAATTAAAAACAAAAATATTGCAAATGAGCGGGGCAGTGGTGGCGCACACCTTTAATCCCAGCACTTGGGAGGCAGAGGCAGGTGGATTTCTGAGTTCGAGGCCAGCCTGGTCTACAGAGTGAGTTCCAGGACAGCCAGGGCTCCACAGAGAAACTCTGTCTCCAAAAAACAAAAACAAAACAAAACAAAAAAATATTGCAAATGGTAGATAATGTTACAATGTTAACAGGAAACATTTTGACCATGTGGATCACAAGTTGAGAAAATTACCACACACAGTAACTGTTTTGTATCAGATTGGATAGATGTGGATAGTTTTTCTGTCCGGGATTACAAGCATGTGTATTTTTCTCGGGAGGAGAAAAATATGATCACACGAGAATGGAGTTCTCTTGCTGGACAGTTGGTGTTCAATACACAACAGTGGGAGAGGCATTACAGTGCATTTTTCGTTTGTGGCTCTGGCCTGCTCACCCCTGCTAGCCTGTAACTGACCCTAGAAGGAAGTCACAGTCCTTGTTCTTCTCCTTGGGTTCCAGGAGACAGTCAGTAGATCTGGCTCTAGAGAACGAAGAGGGGACAGAAGGCAAGATAATGGAGACACTGGAGTGGTTTGGCCTATAAGGAATAAAGCTGGATTTCCTGAACAGGAGGTGGAGACTCACAGCTCCTGCAGCCATGGAGACAATGGCTGTGTGGGTGTCTGAGGAAGAGAGACACAGACAGGAGCTTCAGCCAGGAGAGAAGGCAGGCCTGCCTGAACAAGGAAATGACAAACCAGTGGAGATTGCTGCCCAGGGTGTTCTCTGTCATTTCTGCCACTGTCCTTACCTGGAACTTCCCAAGAAGGAGGCCTGAGTTAATGCTCTCCTCCAAGATCTTACCTGCACCGCATAAAACTGGCTTACATGTAGAAACTCCAGAATAATTGCAGATGCAAAACCACTATGAGCAGATAGGTCATCTGGCCTGAACTTGATTATTACCTTTAACACTCACACTGGTAGAAAGGTTCATAGAACCCACTGCCCAGGATGCCCACCCGGGACACCTAATGAGTGACATATGAACACTCTCCCAACAGATCATATTACTATATGTACTATATACTACTATGTATGTATTATGTCCTGCACTTGTGTGTTCTTACCTGCTATATTGCATCTTCTGTGGGTTAGGATTCCCCGAGTCTCTGTTACTCATAATCACTAAACATTAATTGCTACAGAAACGCTCTCCTGGTGTGGGTGGCCCAGGATGCTTGGAAGGGTGCAGAGAACCTGTTGCTACAGCCTTGAGGATCTTTTCACCCTAGCCGGCGGCGCCGAGTTGGATTTGGTAAAGCTGCCCTGCCTTCAGGAGGTACAAGAACCTTCCTTAGGCGTGAGAACTGGTGTCCCAAGCGTAGTGAAGCAAATTGCTGCGAACTCCCATGAAGTCCAAAGGGGTCTGAGTCTTTGTGCGTTTTTCTTTTCTCTCTTTCTCTCTTTCTCTCTTTCTCTCTTTCTCTCTCTCTCTCTCTCTCTCTCTCTCTCTCTCTCTCTCTCTCTCTCCCTCCCTCCCTCCCTCCCCCCTCCCCTTTGGTTTTTTTTTTCGAGACAGGGTTTTTCTGTGTAGCCCTGGCTGTCCTGGAACTCCCTCTGTAGACCAGGCTGGCCTCGAACTCAGAAATCCACCTGCCTCTGCCTCCCAAGTCGTTTTTCCATATTTTACATTTTAGGGTAGGGGCCGCTTTGGCGTTCTTTACACAACCTGGACACACGCGGAAAGAGCGATTCTGAAGGCCTTTGTCACCAACCACAGTGGAACCGGAGAGCTGGTGGCTACGGTCCGGCTTCAACCCGGGCATCGGGACCCGGCCTGTCAGGTCCCGCCCCGGGTAGGCGTGGCCGCCGTACTCTGGGACTCCCGGGGGGGGGGCGGGGCCGGGGCGGGTCTGCCCCGGCGGTGGCGGGCGGGCGCTGCCGGGCTTGGGAGGCCCGCGGGGAGGCGCCGTAGCTGGAGGCTGCCCCGCACCGCATAAAGCCGCAGACGCACAGTGTGCCCCGCAGCCGCTGGGGCCGGTCGCCGCTGCGGAGAAGCTGCTCCGATGCTCCAGAGCGGCCATGGGCGTCCTGCACTGGTGGGACCAGCTGCGGGCTGGCAGTTCGGAGGTGGATTGGTGCGAGGACAACTACACCATCGTGCCTGCCATAGCCGAGTTCTACAACACGGTGCGGGACGCGGGAGCGGCAGGGCAGGTGGGCGGAGGAGGGAGCTGTCCCCGTGGCTGTGGCGCCTGGAAGCAGGCGGTGGATGACCGTGGACGTCCGAGGCAGAGTCACTCCACGCCCCCTTCTCCCGGCGCTTCTTCCAGCTCCATTTCTGCACCCCTCGCCGGACTTTTTCGAAGAGCCTTTCCAGGGCTCTTCCAGCTCTTTATGTCATTTTCTTCTTTATGGCTCTATTGTCTTGTTTGGCTCCCGTAATCCGGGAGCCAAGAGTCCGCATCAACCCATTCTTCCAGTTTGGGACATTTGGGGACATGAACCCACAGGAGCAGCTCCCTTCCTCCTGCCTAGGATCTTTGTGGCGTGACGCACCTGGGTCTCATTGTGCGTTTTTTTGCGCTGAGTACCTGCTCTGGGCGCCCTGGGAAAAGGGAGCCTTGGACACGTCCAGGAGCTGGGCCCACTCCCACAAGTCGGCATGTCCTATTCACTAAACTATGACAATGTTGTTCGAATTATTTTTGTCCAGAATCAAGTTAATTACTATGAGTTCTTTTTCTTGTTGCTTTTAGAGTCCGGTTTTGAGCCAGCTCCTGGTGGTGACAGTGAAATTTGGGAGTGATGACGGGTGGGTTTTCTGGACTTGCCTAGGTCCCTAGATATGGACAAGCGGAAATTTACAGAATTCCTGGGATTTTGGTCTTTGTGAGAGGGAAGGGTTGTCCCTAGAAGAGGAAATGTTTCTGCATTTTCCCCTGAACCCATCCATCGCGCAGGACTCTGGTACCAAATGTGACTTTGCATGGTCATTTTTCTGGCTTATCTTCTTTTGCTGTTCAGACACAGAAAACAGGAACTCCTGGTTTGAGTCATTGTGAGTTTGAGATTGTTATTTAGGATTTTTTTCCCCCTTTCGGATTTCTGGAAAGAATGTCCTCAGCAAGAATCAGGCATTATTGCCTGGACAGACCTCTAGTCCCTTTTATTCCCCTGTCCTTTACTTTTGATCCCCCAACTCCCGTTTTTGTTTGTATTGCTCTTGTATTCCCATGGGGAAAAGATTAGGCTATTGAGCAGTGAGCTGTCATGCTCACGTGCTGGTATGTCTGCACCTACAACCCAGAATTCTCCGCCATACCTCATCTCAGTGCTTAAAATGCACTTCTTTTTATGTGGCCAGGTTAGTTGCTCAACGAAACCAGACCTTTGATATTCAGAGACCTAGGGAAAGATCTAGTTAGTGGAAGTGGCCACACTTTTTCTATTTTCCAACCTGGTAGGGTATTTATGCTGCTCTCAACATATACAGGTGCCAACAGAAGAGGCCAGAGCAGGGCAGTTGGGGTAGAAATACCAGCAGTAACAAGGGGAGAACCACTGAGAAACACTAAAGACTTCACCAGAGTCAAAGAAGTGACAGGTTGGGCAGGTTCTTGCACACCCACCATGGCCATCTTCTGTGGAATGTGAGAGCTCTCAGCTAGGGTCAGCCCCAGCCCCATCATAAAGTCCAATGTAGCGCATGCATAGCTGCTCTGAGGCAGCCTTGCAAAGCCCCCAGGGCCGGAAGAGGGGAGGGTTGTCATCCTTTCCTGTTCCTTCTTCCCTCCTCTTTGCTCCCCTCCCTCCTACCCCCTCCTCTCAACCTTTCTCTTTCTGACAAGGGTCTTTCTCTATAGCCCAGGCTGGGATTAAACTTGAGGTCTTCCTATCTCGGCTTCTCAAACAGCCTGTGCATCTGGCTGCCTCTTCTTCATTTCAGTCTAATCCTGCTGGGACTGTGTACAGTGAGTACAAAACTCTGTTGTGTAAAAGAGCCGCAGTGTTTGTGTCTGCTTAAGATAGCCCATCTACCTGGCAAAGTTTTTCTTTGGGATTAATAAGCCACCACATTTTCTCTGGAATGTGGAGGAGGGTCACAGAGAAATAGCGGGTCAGCTGGATGGTGAGTTCAAGCCCCCCAAACCCATTTCCTCTCATTGTGGCTCTGCTGATCTGCTGGTGCTACTCCAGGACTTTCCTGGGCCTTTCTCTCTTATGAACAGAGAAGACCAATGAGTTGTTGATGATACACATCTAATGCCCTCAGAACAAGATAGCAGGTTTCATTACTCATTTGCTAATTTGTTTTGAGACAGGGTCTCACACCCATAGCTCTGGCTGGCCTGGATCTCACTCTGTAGACCAGGCTGGCCTCAAACTCACAGAGATCTGCCTGCCTCTGCCTCCAGAGTGCTAAGATTAAAGGCATACGCAACCTTGCTCATCTCATTTAAGACAGGGGCTCATCTTTCAGACTGGACCTGAACTCACTTTGTAGGTCCATAGTATGTAGCCCATGCTGTTCTCAAAGTCACCAGGATCCAGAACACTGGGATTTCAGTGTGTACTGACTGCCATGCCTGGCTTAATTATTTATTTTGTAAGAAACTGATAATTATTATCAATTTTCAGAAAAAAGTTAAAGGAGTTGAGAAAAAATAAAACAATTAAAGCAGGAGAATAGTGGGGAAGGGATCTAGAATCTTCTTAATGAGTCTTACAGGGTAATAGGTGACTACTACAACTTCAGTAACTACTGGCTACACTTAGTTGTTTGCTTCATTGTGCTGACATTGGGTACTTTATCATCATTTGCCATGTATGCATTAGATAAAGGAGAGCAACAAGGCCCATTTAGTTTATATTACTTGACAAAGTCAAGAAAATGACAGAGATGGAGTTAGAACTTAGCCTTTTTGACTCTACCAAGAGTTCTTTTGTAAATGTAAGTGCCCAATATTTGTGTGCTTAGCATAATATATATTGTTCAATCGGTGCTTAACTTAAAATACCTATACTGGAACTGTGTTATTTTCAGAATAACATACATTTGCTTAATTAAAAACAAAACCAGTTTGTTTCAGCCAAGTGGTGGGGCACACCTTCAATCCCAGGACTCTGGAGGCAGAGACAGGCAGAGATCTCTGAGTTCAAGGCCAGCCAGGTCTATAAAGCAAGTTTCAGGCCAGCCAGAGCTATATAAAGAAAACCCTGTCTTGAAAAACCAAAACCCAAAATCAAACAAACAAAAACAACAGTTTCTTTAAAGCACTCTTTGATAGAAAAGTAATAGTATGACCACGGTAGACTAGAATGTGGAAGTTATAAAGTAAGGAATTGTTCTTCTGCATCCTCTCAGACATTTCCTGGGCATGGATGTATAAAGCACATGGAAGGGCCAGGGAAGTCAGAGGTAGAGTGCCTGCCTGGCATTCATGGAGCCTGGGTTCAATTCCCGACATACAGGTTTTGTGTTTACATGCAAAATATGAAGAATGCATTTGCACACACTCAAAATCCTTTTCCAACTCAACTGAAATCACATTGAATGAACTGCATGTACACTTCTTTTCTAAGCACTTCTTAGAGGTTGTCATTTGTGGGGGTCTCTGCAAACACCGTTGCCAGCAGAGTAATGGTCCACATGAGGCAAGAAGGAAATCTGGTTGAACAGGACTCTATAGCTGACTTTGGCCCAAACTTGTAGAGTATGACACTGGGCAGTTTATTTTTAGCATATTTAAGTACAGTGCAACTTATAAAAATTTTCCTGTAACACAATCCCAGATGCACAAGGAGACATAATTACATAGAAACTCTCCTCAAAGTATATGTTACTTCTTCCATGAGGGTGGGTTCTATAGCTAGGGTACAGGTCTTATCTTAAGGGCCTAGGGGAGGATCTGCTATGGTCTTGGTCTTGTAGAATAGATAGCTCAGAGGTCACCTGGGCTATTAGCTCCTCTGGTCCTATCTGCAGGAACTTTGGGGAGTTCCTGGGCACACAGATAGCACAAGGATCACCTAGGCTTCTAGACACCCCATTCCTAGCTTTTCCATTGAAGAGACAACCCTACATGTTTAACATTCCTGGATTCCCTAGTGCTTATCTATGAGGACAAAGACCTCTGTGCTCCCAGTGATTATACTGGCTGCATAGAGCAGTGGACTGCTTCACAGTGTATGAGCCATGCTCCCTATAATGGATAGGCCATGGTTCACTTAGCTAGTTAACTTCTTCTTAATGAACATTTAGGGATGTTTCTGAATGCTTTATAGTTTTCATTTTGGCTTTTGAAGAGGGATACAGAGAAAGTTCACATATCTGGAGATACTTTCTTTTTTCATCAATGGGACTTAAACCTAAGGTTTTGTGTATTCCAGATAAGCATTCTATTTCTAAGCTATATACCTGGTTCATGTAGGTGTACTTTACAAGTATCAATTCTCTTTGGAGGATTGTTGTGTTGAGAGTATTCACTGGGTTTTTGTTTCTGTCTTTATTTTCATATATAGTTTTACCAGCCAGTAATCCTGACTGGTCTGGAACCTGCTAATATAAAATATACTGACCTAAAACTTCCAGTGATCCTCCTGCCCCAGCCTCTAAAATTCTGGGATTGCAAGCATGTAACACCTGCCCAGACCAATGTGTTCACTTTATTATTTATTTACTTTATTTTGATTTTTAAAAACCCACAAGATCTCATGTAGCTCACATTGAGTTCAAACTCCCCATGTAGCCAAGGATGGTATTAAATACCTGGTTCTCTTCTCTCTGCGCCTCAAGTGCTGGAATTACAGGTATGAGTGGTCATGCCTGGATTGAAAATGTTCACTGTAAATGCTGATTACTATTGCTGCCTGGCCCACCAAAGAGAGAACACAGCTTCCTTCTACTCTCTCACTGCGGCCCCAGTCCCTCTTGTCATCCCTGTCTTCAGACAAGTACATGTATCTCTCTTCAAGGAGTCATCACCTAAAATTAGTGTGGTAGCACACACCTTCATGCCTAGCACTCAGAAGGCAGAGGCAGGCGAGTTTCTGAGAGGTCTAGACTAGCCTGGTCTAAATAGCAAGTTGCAGGACAGCCAGGGCTACATTGTTTCAAAAAACAAAAAGAACTTACTTTTCCCCTTCACTTGTTTGCCTAGGACACTGTGTTTTTCTACACAGAACCTTCCCTGGGTTGAATGATGTGGGTTTGTCTGGTTTGCTTTTTCAGACAGAGTCTCATGTTATAGCCCAATGTGGCCTAGAACTCACTTTGTAACTCAGACTGGCTCTGGACTCACAGAAATCCGGCCTCAGCATCCCAAGTACTGGGCTTCTTTCTGGGTGTGAGTCAACATGTTGGCTCCCTTGGGGTCTCCTACCACATAGGCTGCTTTGGAGAAAAGTGGAGTCTGTTTTGTGACCACTGGGTCTGACCTTTGAAGGCTCTGTTGCTGACCAGTGACTTGGAAAACAGAAATTAATACGAATAGAAAAAAAAAAGAGAAAGAAACACATGCATAAAATCAGCCCATGGCCTCTTATCTCCTCCTCCTCTGTACTCAGCTATCACAAAAAGGAAAGCTAAACTTTCTTTCTGTGTCCAAGTCTGGGTTCCCCTATCTGATGGATAGAATAGACCTGGCTGGAGGCTTGCCGAAGCATCTGCTGCTGTGTGCCTCTCACAGAAACCAGAACTGGAAATAGTCACGGGGCATTGAGGTTCATAATAGTGGCACACGCAAGCTGCTTGTGCATTGTGGGGCTAGGAGAGAGCTTTGCAAGTAGGCATCTGAGTAAACTTATCCTAAGCATTTTGCTTGAAATTTTATTATTATTATTATTATTATTATTATTATTATTATTATTATTATTGGTTTTTCGAGACAGGGTTTCTCTGTGTAGCCCTGGCTGTTCTGGAACTCACTCTGTAGACCAGGCTGGCCTCGAACTCAGAAATCCACCTGCCTCTGCCTCCCAAGTGCTGGGATTTAATTATTTTTTTAAAGCATTTCTGTTTGTTTATTTTAATTTCTTCACATTTTATTTTATGTGTATGGATATTTGCTTCTATGTGTGTGCAGTGACCATGGAAGCCAGAAGAGGGCATCAGATTCCCCCTGGAACTGGAGTTGTAAGGGTTGTGAGCTGCTACATTGGGAACCTAACCTGGGTCTTCTGCAAGAGCAATCAGCAGCACTCATAACCACTGAGCTATATCTCCACCCTTATTTGTTTGTTTGGGGTATGTGTGTGTGTGTGTGTGTGTGTGTGTGTGTGTGTGTGTGTGCGCGCGCGTCTGTGGAAGTCAGAGTGCAGCTTGTGGGAGTCAGTTCTCTCCTTCTACCATTGGGTTTAGGGATAGAATTCAGGTCCTTGGGTGTGATAGCAAGCATCTCTCCTGCCCAATTATCTTGAATTTTACAACTGGAAGTTCTGTGCCCTGGAAGAGCCACTGAGTTCCTGGCAAACCAGGACATTTGGCTACTTCACAGGCAGGAGTATACAATGCAGTGGGGGATGAGGAACCCTGCACACAACTGTAATGCACAGACAATAAACTTAGCATCCTAAGCTGCTCCTGAACTTAGGCTCAGCAAGCTTCCTGCCCATGCTTTTGTTCGGACTCCCATTCCACGGGAAAGGCTGATTCTTAATGCATCAGGACGAGAGCACAGTGTGTTCTTGAGATGATTTTGAAACAAATGCTGGATAGGAATCCCCAGAATAAGGAACTCTTAAAGGACACAATTAATACATTTTGAAGTTGTGGTTTTTTTCCCCCTTAATTTAAAAAAAAAAATGTCTGTCAACAGAGAGCAAATCAAATCTTCATGGGATAATTCAGCAATGATCTTCAAACAAGCTCCCTTTGGCTGAACTGTCCTACAACTTTAGAAGAGACCCAAATGGTTTTGAAGGAGAGCTTGTTTCTCAGTAGAGATGGAGCCACAGAGTCTGTCTTTAGCCGTAACTCATTTGTCTTTCCGTATTTATTTTGGTATTCCTTCCTCTTTTTGTTTTGAGAACGGTCGCCCTCTAATTTGGGCTTTTCCTTTCCATATATTGATGTCTTTAAAAGGAATAGTTGTAACCAGCAAGCCTTGGCATGTGGGATGTTCAGAAGTTTTAAAGATGTGATTTTAGTGTGAGTTTGAAGCGTATATCAAAATAGAGCTTGGAATGGTGCTTGTGTGCGAACTTAAAATAATGCGGAATTGTGGGAAATGCCTTTAATTCCAGCAGTTAAAAGGCTGAAACAGGAGATTGCTATAGTTTGAGACTAGCCCAGGCTACACCTACACTATAAGACCCTTCTCAAAAACTTAACAAAAAAAATAATAAATAATAAATAATAATACAGGTGTAGTACATGAACTCACGCCTTCATGAATATCACATGAACACATTTATGTGTATCAGAGTGTTCCTTGCCTGTGGTAATATGAATCTACAGAGCCATGTAGTGGACAGCTTGCCAGTCATAGGTGCACTTGGCAGAAGCAAGGGATAGTAATAGGCAGGCATTCAGTCGACAAAAATACACTGGAGTAAAGGTCAAGATGCATGATAGAACGGGGCATGATGTAACGTGCCTGTAAACGGTTGGTAGGTGAAAGTGAGAGAGCAGGCATTTAAGGTCATCCTTGGCTACCTAGTGAGTTCAAGGCCAGCCTGAGCTACCTGAGATCCTACCACAAACGAGCAAGCACCTCCCCAAGTGCATGATAATTCCCAGCATTCTAAAGGATACTCAAAGTTGGTGTTCTTTCCCCTGAAAAATAGCTTAAAAACAAACAAGCAAAACCCCCTCCTGCCCTCTGCAGCAGGGTACAGCAGTGAACAGAATCCTTGCGCACTAAGATGAAAGGTTAACAGAGTGATGGCATTACGGTATGGGGTACCTTTTATTCATATACACTCAAAGGAAAAGATAGAGGGTTTGCATCCAAAATAGGGTTTGCCTCTGGGGAGAAGGGGAGAAAGGAGTTTTTAACTCTTAGGATGTTCCTTAGAGGGAGTGCTTGCCCGTGAACGTGAGGGAGAATGATTACACTACAATTCATTTTCTATTTCTTCTCTCTCTTTGCTCCCTGTTCAGCATCTGCCACGTCATCTACTTTCCCCCCGCCGAATGAAACTCAAGTGTAAATCATGGGATGGAACATGGGAGCACAGTGTGATAGCATTCACAGTTCTTAGGTGTCATATGTGAATGGCCCAGTTGGAGGCGAACCCTGGGTGGGGCAGTGGGAGATGCCTGCTGGCTGGCTGGCTCTGGGTAATTGCTGCTTTTGAGTCTTTCTGGGTCTTCATATCCCCTTAAAGCAAGTGATGGTTTTGAAGACTTTCCAGCCTAATCCTGAAGGCTCTTTAAATGGCTGTGCTCATAGCATGAACAGAAATCTGTGTGTATGCAATAGGTGAGCCCTTGTCCCATTCCATGTTAGTCTATTTTTTTCAGGTGCTAGGGATTGAACCCAGGGCCCCATGCATGCAAAGCAAGTGCCATACCATTGAGCTATATCCCCAGCTCTTACTTCTTTTCCTTTTTAAACATAATATTTTTTAAAGTTATTTTTATTCATAAAAATTATGTGTATGGATATTTTGCCTGCACTATATCTGTGCACTACACACATGCCTTGTGCTCATGGACGTCAGAGATGGTGTTCGTTCCCTTGGAGGCAGAATGGCAGATAGTTGTAAGCAGCCAGCTGGGAATTGAACTCCGGGTACTCTGTAAGAGCTCTTAACTACTGTGCCATCTCTCCCATTCCTCAATTACTTCCTATAAACGAGAATTTTTTTTCCAAGCCTGGGACCTCTGAGAACCTTTATTCACTCAAGGTTGTCAATCACACATCAAGATTCTGTTCTAGCATTTGATTATTCCCTTATTTCTTCCCTTTCCAAAACCTGTGTCACCTCCAAGGGATGCCTGAGTTCTGGGGTTTGCGAAAATATCTTTTCTTTCTCTGTACGTGTGCTCCCACGTGTGCATGGCATATATATGCATGTACAACTGTGTGTACTTTCGTGTGGAGGTCAGAGTTTGAAGTTGGGTGCGGTCCTTAATCCCGTTCTACTTTATTGTCTGTAGAACCTAGAGCTCACGGATTTGGCTAGCCTCACCTGCAAGCAAGCCTGGAAAATCCTCCTCTCTCTGCTTCCCCAGCACTTGCATTAAAGCTTCAATGTAGCTTTGGGCATGGGTCCTGGAGTGCTGCCTCTCCAAGTCCTCATGCTTGTGTGGCAAACACTTCACTGACTAAGCCATCTCCCCAGTCCCTGATGTGATACATTGTATTGCGATGTTACCAGGGTGGTTTCTGAGGTCTGGGGAAAGCCCTTCTATCTTGTTCTCTTCATCCGGGCCCACGTGCCTACATGGCTTCTTCAAGTCATCATCTAATCCACATTTCTACATTAGCCAACGGGGGTAGTCACACCTTTCTTTGGGAAGCCCTCTTGCCCTTGTTTTTGCATTTTCATCTTTACTTTACTGTCCTGTCTAGTTTTACATCAATTTGACAAAAGCTAGAGTTACTTGGAAGTGGGACTCTCAATTGAGAAAATGTTCCTGTGAGATTGGCTTGTAGTCAAATCTGTAGTGCATCTTCTGAATTAGTGATTGCTGTGGGAGTGCCCAGCCCACTGTGGGTGGGGCCCAGCCCGTCACAGCAAAAGAAACCCTAAGACCCTTAACCTGTATTCTCATCCCTGAATTTTTCTGACAGTGCTAAGGATTGATCCCGGGGCCCCCACACCTGCTGGGGGAGTGTGTGATCATTGAGCTATAGCCCCAGTCCTCCTTTTATTTATTTGTTTGTTTGTTTTTATTTGTTTAATTTATTTAGTGAGAGTGTGTGTGTGTGTGTGTGTGTGTGTGTGTGTGTGTGTGTTTGCCAACTGTAGCATGTATGTGGAGGTCAGAGGACAACTTAAGGGAGTTTGTTCTTCTGTTCCACCTGATGGGTTCCAGGAATGGAATCCTGATTGTCAGGCTTAGCAGTGAGTGCCTTTATCCACGGAGCACCTTGTCAGCCTTGCTCTTTTGATCTTTTTAATTTTGAGATAGGGTCTCACTAAGTTGCCCCAGCTGGCTGTTAATTCAAGGGCCACTTGTGATCCTCCTTCCTTACCTCCAGATTAGCTGGGATTACAGGCAAGAGCAACCAGGCCTAGCTCTTTTTATTTTTTAAATATTTATTATTATTATTATTACTACTACTATTATTTTTGAAGATTTATTTGTTCTATATCACGTGTGCGAGTGTTTTGTGTCCATGTGTACATGTGCACCACATGCATGTCTAGTGCTTGAGGTATCCAGAAGAGTGTGTTGGACCGCCTGGAACAGGAGTTACAGATGACTGTGAACTGTCATGTGATTGCTGGGAACTGAACAGAGATCCTGTCTCTGTAAAAGCAGCAAGTGCTCTTAATCACTGAGCCATCTCTCTAGCCTTCTTTTTATTATTTTAAAGTGTGTGTGTGTGTGTGTGTGTGTGTGTGTGTGTGTGTGTGTGTGTGTGTGGTTAGAGGCATGGGATACTTTGGAGCTGGAGTTATAGGCAGCTGCAAGAGCCCCCTGATGTGGTTGCTGCAAACCTGGTCTACCCAGAAGCAACATGTGTTCTTAGCTGCTGAGTCACTTGCTTTGTCTTTGCCTGCCTCCCACCTCACCCCGTGTTAAAGCCCATTTAGACTTAGATGTTATCTTTACATTCTTGGTGCACAGGCCTGGACCAAGAGCTCCTCAGTCAGCAACTAGAGATGACGCTTAGAGAGTTGCATGTCCCTACCGTTGCGAAGCTTCTAGGATGGCCTTACTTAAAAACAAGCAATAGGGGACAATAAGTTTGGGCCAGGATTAGAACCCTTGTACACTGTTGGTAGGAGTGTAAAACAAAAGAGAAGGAAGTGCCTCAAAAGCCCCCTACTGAATGGGCAATCACCAAATCACCCGGTGCCAGCTCTGCCTCTGCCCCTATAACAAATAACCTTAAACCAAGATATTTACCACATCAGAAGGTTCTGGCAGTTCTGGAAATGCAAGATGAGGAGCCAGCAGATTTGCCGTCTGAGGGCACGGCCCCTTTGCTGCTGCCTCCTGCCCTTTCTATCTGTCTCTCCACCTTCCAGTTCCCCCTCTTTCTTTGTTTTATTTATTCATTTTTTTGTTTTGTTTTTTGTTTTTGTTTTTTCGAAACAGGGTTTCTCTGTATAGCCCTGGCTGTCCTGGAACTCACTCTGTAGACCAGGCTGGCCTCGAACTCAGAAATCCACCTGCCTCTGCCTCCCAAGTGCTGGGATTAAAGGTGTGCGCCACCACTGCCCGGCAATTTTTTTTACTTTTTGTAGTGATTCTGTTGACTGAAGTGAGGGTGTTACAAATGCCAGACAAGCATCCTACAACTGCGATTTAGTCCCAGTTCTTAAAACTTAGAGTGAGGTAGAACTGTGCTTTATAGTATAGCTTCTGAACACAGGAGATGTGGCTAAAAACTGAGACTTGCTATAAGTGTGAAATTTACATTGGGTTTAAAAGGCTTACTGTGAACCAAAGAGTGCATATTTCATGATATAATAAAAATAATATACTAATATTTTATACTAAATATATTTTATATTTAAATCTCATAAAACATTTTATTTTAAATATTTTTAATATTAATTTTTTCTTTCATCTATTTACTGGTATTTTTTAAAAATGTATTTATTTTTATTTTATATGTATGGATGGTTTGCCTGCATGTATGGTTGTGCACTGCATGCATGCAGTGCCTGTGGAGGCCAGAAGAGGGCATCGGATCTCCTGGAACTGGAGTTAAGGTTGTGAACCTTAACGCGGGTTCTGGGAATCAAATCCAGGTCTGGAGGTGTAGCCTGTGTTCCTAATTGCTTAGCCATCGCTCCATCCCATGATTTATTTATTCATTTAGTTTTGGTTGCCTAAATTCAACTAATCAAATTCACAGTCCTTTAGCCTCAGCTTCTGGAGAAGTTGGGATATAGGCACAAGCTATCTTCCTATGCTAATAATATTTTAATAGTGATTACATATTCAGATCATTAGATAAGACATTAATTTTTTAAAGAGTGCTTCTTGGAGACATAATAGGTTTAAGTACAAATAAAATTTGCAAGTTAAAATACAAATTTTTCTCTTGTTTTTGGAACATGGGGGTCAGGTTCCGGGTTGGGTTAGTGGCCGAGTTTCATGTTTCCCAGGCTCATTATGTGGTTGAATCTATCCTTGAACTTATGATCCTCCTGCCTCAGTCTGAATGCTGGCATCACTAGCCCGCGCCACCCTGCCTAGCAAGATGATCATATTTTAAAGTTGGAAAGAAGAATATACACCTTGATTTTCTTATAAAAATAGGTTTTGATTAGGATAAGAAAACTGACAGGGTAGCAAAAGCACCTCCCTCATGTGGAAAGCAATAGTTGTTGATTCAGAAGAGGAGTTTAGGAAATTTTAACAAATCAAAGTATTCATGTAACTCCCCACCCCCGCCCCCACCGGTGGACTGACCCCAGGGTCTAATGCTAGACCAGGGCTCTATCACCGAGCTTCACCTCTAGCCTTGACTGTGCTGTTTACAGTTGCTCCTACGATCAAAAGAGGCAGCAAGGAGCCCTTGTTCATTGTCTTTAAGATTTTCTAAGTCCCAGTGTTATCCGTGTCATCCCCCCTCGCCCCACCCCACCCCACCCCACCCCACCCCACCCCACCCCACCCCCGCCCGCGCTTGCTCTGTGTGTCTGCAATTTAAAAAGTGCAGAGCTAGATGTGTGGCCACGTTCATCCTGGTTTGCAAAGACACACCTGGAACAAGCAGCTTTACTTCTTTCTGCTTTTACTTAATACTCATCTTTTCACGTTTCTCTCCCCTCCAGATCAGCAACGTCTTGTTTTTCATTTTACCGCCCATTTGCATGTGCTTGTTCCGCCAGTACGCAACGTGCTTCAACAGCGGCATCTACTTAATATGGACTCTCCTAGTTGTAGTGGGTAAGTGGAGTCATGTGGGAACGGGACTGAAAGGGAGGAAGTGGGACCCCACGTGTTTCCTGTCCACTTTGAACACAATGTTTTTGTAAATCAAAGTCACCCTGACGTCTTAGCCATTGATCCCTTGATGCCAAAAGAACTCTTGAGAGCCGACTTGATAACAAGGCTGCCTGTAACTATCACATATCCCAGCATCTGTGGGGCAGCCACTGGTGGCGTGCCAGCGTCAGCGTGGTTTTCTGAGAACTTCTGAAGAACTTCTGAAACAATTGAAGTCTGACGAGATGTGGCTCCAGAGGACTTAAAGAAAAATATTTAGACGTTTGGTCCCTCATTGTTCTGTGCAATACTTATGTAATTTCCATTTCCTCTCCGGCAGTTTGGGAATTCTTAACAGAGAGATAATGTTTAGATTTATTTACTGCCTGTTATCGTGAAGGTTCAGAGGATGGAAACAGAGTGTGCTTGGCTGTGGAATTCTTACTGTGGTGATGTGCTGACGTTTGAGCCCAACTTGAAACCCTCTTTCTAGTCTCTAGGTCTACATGCCTGGGTCCTGTGAGTCAGTCAGTCAGTCAGTCAGTCTGTCTGTCTCTGTCTGCTCTCTCTTTCTTTTCTCTCTCTCTCTCTCTCTCTCTCTCTGTCTCTCTCTCTCTCTCTTTCTTTCTTTCTTTCTTTCTTTCTTTCTTTCTTTCTTTCTTTCTTTCTTTCTTCCTTTCTTTTTCTTCCTTTCTTGAGAGTGATCTGGTGATTCTGATAGCCTAGAGAAGGGCTATCCTGAAGCAGTGAGTCTGTTCTGCATTAATCTTTTTTGGCTGTGATTATTTCTAGGAATTGGATCTGTCTACTTCCATGCAACTCTTAGTTTCCTGGGTCAGATGCTTGATGAACTTGCCATCCTTTGGGTTCTGATGTGTGCTTTGGCCATGTGGTTTCCCAGGAGGTATTTACCAAAGATCTTTCGGAATGACAGGTAAGCTTGTGCTAAAGACTTTTGCTAGATGCGGTTATCAATGTAACACACTCATCAAGTTGCCAGTGTACCACACTCATCAGATAAATTACTGCCTAAGTGAGCTCAGTTGCTGACGGGCTCCTCCTACACTTGGTTGTTGTCTACCAGTTTAATGATCTGACAGGACAGCTGAGCTGACAGATAAGAGAAGAAATGCTTGCAGAAGAACTTATATCATGGTAGGGACAAAAGCTCAGAGATCTGATTTGTGTGAAAACACTTCCAATGGGAGAGAAATTTTTGGATGGTATTTCAAAGTCCTTTGGTTTCTTGCTAGCATGTTGTCCAGTGCAGACCAGTTTATGCCTGTTCACAATTGCCTGTAACTCCAGCCCTAGGCTTCCAAAACCTCTGGCCTCCGTGAGCGCCTGCATGCATGTACACACACCCATACATGTAATTAAAGATAAAGTAAATAGAGAAAAAATTGATTGATTTTTGAAGCCTGAATAAGAGGGATATTTGTGGAAAATACTGGCTACAGAAAACACGTGGTACAATTGTGTGTGTCTGTGATATCCTACTTTTAGGATCAATCAAGTAGATTACATGCACACAGATTTATATACATGTATAAAATGAACATATATCTATTATTATTTTTAAAAAATTAAAGTTGTATTTATTTTTATTTTATGTGTATGGGTGTTTTGCCTATGTGTATGACTCTGTTCCATGATCATGCATTGCCCTCACAGGCCAGAAGAGGGCGTTTGAACCTCTGGAACTGGAGTAACAGATGGCTGTGAGCTACCACATGAGTGCTGTGAATAGAACTGGATTCTCAGGGAGAGCAGACAGATATTGTCTTTTTTTTTCGAGACAGGGTTTCTCTGTGTAGCCCTGGCTGTCCTGGAACTCACTCTGTAGACCAGGCTGGCCTCGAACTCAGAAATCTGCCTGCCTCTGCCTCCCAAGTGCTGGGATTAAAGGCGTGTGCCACCACTGCCCAGCTCTTTTTTTTTTTTTTTTCTTTTTTCTTTTTTTAAGATTTATTTTATTTTTAATTATGTGCATGTTTGTGTGTGGGAATGTGCATGTGAGCATGGAGTCTAGGAGGAGATGTCAGCTTCCCCGGTACTGGAGTCTAGGAGGAGATGTCAGCTTCCCCGGTACTGGAGTTCCGGGTGATTGTGAGCTTCCTGATGTGGGTGCTGGGAACTGAATTTGGGTCCTTTATAAAGCAATATGCACTCGTGACTGACCACTGAGCATCTCTCCCGCCCTCCTGGTTTGGTTTTGTTTGTTTTTGAGTCAGGGTCTCATGCAGTCCTGGCTAGACTAGAACTCATTAGATGGCTGAGCTGACACTTGAACAGAATCTTCCTGCCTCCTCCTAAATGTGTGTGACTTACAAGCATGTACTACTATGCCTGGTTTGCTCAATGTGTGTTTTCATATATGTACAAACATTTTGGTCCTCTGGAGACAACAACCATTGGCTGCCATTAGCTCCCCGCACCCCTGACTCTCAGAAAGGGTCTTGGCTGGCCTGGAACTCACTTTGTGGACCAGGCTGGCTTTGAACCCACAGAACCTCCTGAGGGCTGGAATGAAAGGTGTGCACCACCATGCGAGGCCCAGAGATATTCATGCTTATCATTAATCTAAACTAGTTGATGTTATTAAATACAAGGAGCACTGTTAATTTTAATATGAAAGATTAAACTGTAATTGGGATAGAGAGAAAATACTCTTTAAGTGAATTAATCTTTCTCTTTCAACATAGGACTTGAATAGCATTATTTCTGATTATCATCTAGATTTAGAATTATCCTCAAGAAATTTATGTTATTTATTTAAAAAAAAGAGAGAAAGCAAATTGGGAGACCTTTATTTTGTCTTCTAATTAAAAGAGAAAAGTATGCTCTAAGATCTCCTCATTCCTTCTTTCTTTCCAGTCTTCTTTCTGTCTCTGTCTGTCTGTCTGTTACTGGGAATTGAACTCAGTTCCTTACATATGCTCTGTCACTTAACTTCATGTCCAGCCCCAGAAATGTGCTTTACAATGTGTCTAGGTTGCTATGGTGACCACAGGGTAAAACTTGGTTCATCTCAGGAGAAGCCACCTAAGTGCAGGGTTAAGGACCAAGGGCAAGAGGCAAGGTCACAAGGTGGTTTTGCAGGTGACTACTTTTAACTTTACTCACCAACTCTTGGGGTGCCTACCAGTCAGTCATCTCTAATGTTGCACTCTGCAAGTCTTAGGGATTGACCTAATGGGTGCAATAAGGGTATAAAGAAATGATAGACACACAGACGAAGACGCTGGGATCCAGTCACAAGCTCCCTAGGAGTGGCCATGGCGCTGATGGAGTATACCAATAGTAGAGGCAACTTGGAAATGCAGTGCCTTTCTTGTATACTTTTGAATAGTTGAATCAGGGTTACTGTATACAGCGGAAGCAGGGGACAGAGACATTGTATACAGCAAAGCAGAAGACAGGGTTACTATATATAGATGAAGCAGGAGGCAGGGTTACTGTATACAGCTGAAGCAGGGGACAGGGTTCCTGTATACAGCTGAAGCAGGGGACAGGGTTACTGTATACAGCTGAAGCAGGGGACAGGGTTACTGTATACAGCTGAAGCAGGGGACAGGGTTCCTGTATACAGCTG
>CM052702.1:82063221-82079555 GCA_028551405.1 Uromys caudimaculatus
CTGTATACAGCTGAAGCAGGGGACAGGGTTACTGTATACAGCTGAAGCAGGAGGCAGGGTTACTGTATACAGCTGAAGCAGGAGGCAGAGTTATTGTTCACAGCTGAAGCAGGAGGCAGGGTTATTGTATACATCTGAATAGATGAGTCAGGGTTATTGTATACAGCTAAAGCAGGAGGCAGGTTTAGTTAATCTTGGCAGGAGGTCCTTGTACAGGATCAGTCTCAGGCTATACTTATAGAGAGGAGGAAGCCTCTGTGGACATTCTCTGCACATATTGTTAATATCCACACACAGTCCATGGGAAGGCTTTGCCATTCCTATGAGTCTGAGGCACTGTGGTCCTTATTTTGACCATGCTTATGTTATCAATATACACACACAGAACTTCATCAGCTCCTTACACATTCTGGTGCGTGTTATAGTTTCTGGAACCACTTTTCCCTAAGAACTCCTCTTTCAGATCTTGGTTGGGATCTGAGTGAGAAACTGAAGAAATGAGAATCTGGATTTTCTCTATTTGTGGCATCCTGTAATTCTGGGTTGAGATTCCGAGAAGCAGTTTTTATTTTATTAATTATAGACACCATTTTTCTTTCCTCATTTCACAAAGTAGTAGTGGGGAATGTTTAATCAGGAGAAAGGGATGTTGGGTGCTGATGTTGGTGATTGAAACCTATCAACTTAATAATGAAAACTGTGAGCTGCAGTGTTGGAGACCTACATGGGACTGTCCGTCACAGCCCTGTGAAGTGTTGCCCTAGGGAGCTTGTGACATGTGAATGAGCACTGAGCCCTGGGTGTGGGGAGAATCATTTGGAGGCGGAGAACCACATGTCCTGTCTCCTGACTGGAGTTGGGGTTGGTTTCCTGCTATTGGTGCTTAGGACCTGGATGACTTGGCTTGCTATTTCCTGATCTGTGAACTCCCTTGGGGCTCACACTTTGCACCACGCTGAGCAACATGGTTGGTGCTGGTGCTGTCCCTCAGCGCTCATGGCTCCATGTGGCACACAGTGAACAGCTCTGCCTTGGATTTCTGAGATACATGGACAAAGCAAGGGAGAACTTGAACAACACACAGCAAGGAAAAGCAGGCAAGAGGCTCATCCTCACATGCTCATCTTCAGCCTCCCAGTGACTAGAAGCAAGAATGTCAGGCATTCAAGGGGGCTTCTTAGGATTACACTAGGTGACTGTTTTGCAGGAGGCCAGCCTTTAGAATTTTTATCAGTAATCCCAGCACCCAAGACAAGGGGATACATGCACAGACACACAGACACAGACACAGACACAGACACAGACACACACACACACAGAGACACACACACACACACACAGACACACACACAGACACACACACACACACACACACACACACACACACACACTCCTACCTAAGGGGATCAGAGAAAAATGAGAGATGGGTATGGATATAGTTTATTACAGAGCCCTTGTGTAGCATACATATGCATAAGGCTTTGAGTTCAAGTCCTAGCACTGCAAAAAAAATATTTTTTTTTGAAGAGAAGATGAAATTAAAAGGTTTATATAGAACATTGCTTCTCAGAGAATGAGGACTTAGTAAGCGCTAGAAGTTACTTAAAACAGAAATCTGGACATACATTTACAAGATGTCTTAATTAGGTTTCTGGTGCTGATAAACACCGTGACTAAAAGCAACTTGCAGGGAGGGTTTATTTCACCTTATGCTTGTAATTCTATCATGAGAGGAAGTCAGAGCAGGAACTCCAGGTTGGAACAGAGACTGTGGAGAAATGCTGCTTACTGGCCTGTGGCCCTAGTCTCACAGTCAACTACCTATCTTATACCTCCCAGAATCCTCTACCCAGCATCCCAGAGTGGGGCTGGGCCCACCTCTCCATCAATCATTAATCAAGAAAATGCCTCCAAAGACCTGCTAACGACCAAATGGATGGGATTACCTTCTCAGCTAAGGTTCCCTCTTCTCAAGTGAGTCTAGTCTACAGAAACTAAACAGCACAAAAGATACACTATCTATATGATAGGTTAGGAAAAGAAACAGTTTCATTTTGCTCAGAAATCTTAGGACTCTTCAGAGAGTCCTAACTGTTCATAATTTTAGATATTTTTTTATTTACAGACAAAATAAGCAAAAAAGGGGGGAGGTTATTATAGGCTAGTGGAATATGCTTCCCAATTAACCCTCGCATGTACTGTTAGGATTCATTCTTACAAAATCTTCAGCGAGCCTTCACTTTCAAGTCCACTTCATTTTTAGTATCTTGAGTGGCCAGGGAGTAGGCTAGGTCCTGCCTGTCTTAGCACATGGAAGGCTAGAAACTTAAACTGTCTGGGCCTTGGTGCTCACTGGGTGAGCTCCCTGAGGCCCTTCCCAGCCTAAGTGCTGGAGCACCGTGGATAGCAAGGACTGGCTGCTTTAAGTAGCTATGTTTACTTTCTGATGGTTGAAACTAGTGAGTCCTAACCATCTAAAGGGACATCTCAGAGTTTATGGACATGGTTTAATCATTCATAAAATCCGTCTCACTTTACAGGAGTAAAGGTGACATTATCAAGTACTAAATATAAAAACCAGGATGAGTTAAGAACAAAAACCTCCTCTTTAAGGGGTGGATAATGGTAACAGTAACAGCTTCTTTATTATTAATGGTCAGGAAGTTAGGTTGTTAGATTTGTGTTTGAGGAATACAGAAGAAGGGAGAACTAATTGTTCAGTGAGCTCTCACACAAGACTCTGTGGGCTGTAGGGACCACCTGACATCACAGAACACAGGCTGTCAGGCCCCCTCAATTCTGGAAATTTCTGGCTCTCTAATACCTAAGGCCTCTGGTGACTCTTGGTCGAGTATGCAGGGCTGGCTGGTTTTCTGCTGGCCGTGTGACCTCTGTTTACTTCGACTGGTTGCAACATTGTGTGCGTGCACAGGATGTCCTCGTTGTCCAGTACATTCCTACACTCCCTCTGGACCTAGCGTGGGGAGGTGTCTGCAACTGTCTCCTCAAGCGTGTGCCTTTAAACTATTTGGCAGTATTATATGGAGCCTCAGGAGAATTACAATGGCTGTCCAGCCTGTTCTCTTTCATTCAGAAGATATTATCAGCAATAACTTTTTTTTCTGTCTTGTTTGCTTTGTTCTGTTTCATTTTGAGACATGGTCATACTCTTAGTCTAGTTGGCCTCAACTCAAAGCAATCCTCCTGCTTCAGCCTCCTAAATGCTTGGATTATTGCTCAACAATAGTGATGTTATTAACATAGTATTTTTTTCTTAAAAAGATGGTGATAATGGTTATCATTGGCATATTACATGCCTGGGCTCTGTATTAAGCGCTGTCATGGGTGTGAGTGGTTCAGTTCCAGTGGGAAAGTCTAGAAGAATCGAGCTTCTTCTGAAGGTCCCACAGCCACTGAACAGTGGATTTGTGAGTCCATCTGTCCATCTGAAACGACTGTGCTTTTAATTACTGTTTTCCTCTCTGTGACCTGTGCTTGAAGCTTCCATCCCACTGGGTATGGAAGGCGCTATACCTTGACATTTTATTTTCTTCCCTCCCCCTTCCTGCTCTCCCCTCTCCTTCTCTTTCCTTCTTTCTTTTTTTAAAAAAAGATTTATTTATTTTTATTTATATGAGTACACTGTAAACGTCTTCAGACACACACCAGAAGAGCATATCAGATCCCATTACAGTGGTTGTGAGCCACCATGTGGTTGCTGGGAATTGAACTCTGGACCTCTGGAAGAGCAGTTAGTACTCTTAACCGCTGAGCCATCTCTCCAGCCCTCTTTCTTAATTCCTTCCTTCCTTCCTTCCTTCCTTCCTTCCTTCCTTCCTTCCTTCCTTCCTTCCTTCCTTCCTTCCTTTCTTTCTTTCTTTCTTTCTTTCTTTCTTTCTTCCTCGTTCTTGAAATAAGGTTTCATGTGTCCCAAGCTGACTCCAAGCTTGCTAGCTAAGGATGACTTTGACCTTCTGCCTCCTCCTTTCATGGACTAGGATCACACATATGCACAATCACACCCAGGTTTTGAGATGTAAGGGACGGATCCTAGGGCTTCATGCATGCTAGGGAAGCATGTGTGTGTGTGCGTGTGCGTGTGCGTGTGTGCGTATGTGTGTGTGTGTGACTTACAGTGAAGTCCAGAGTGTAAGACAACCTACAGGCATGGTATACAGTGAAGGGATAAGGAAACAGATGGGCTTGTCCTGTGACAAAGAGAGAGGACCGAGGGATCAGAAAGAGAACAGCAAAATGCCTTGATGTGTCAGGAGCTTGCAGGGAGAGTTGCCCAGTGCCCCAGAGGCCATGTGCCGGTGCTGGCCAGGCTGAGCTCTGGCTGGCCAGGCAGCCTTGCTTCCGGTAGCTGAAAAGTTCTGGCCTGTCAGGAAGAAAACACAAGTCTCCTGATCATTTGCTGCCTGCTTCCTTTCACATACTACGGCTGTTCCCCTCTGGTTCAGGGCTACAAAGCCTGTTCATTCCAGTCAGAAGGTTGGCAGCTTGATCAATGATTTCCTGTGCCTTGATGATAAATGCCTTTCCTCTTTAGAAGATAAATCTGTATTTTGAAGGGTCAATGCTTTTGAGTTCTTTATAATAGAACTTCATTTCAATCCGTTTCCTAACTGTGACCTGTTCCGGAGCTCTTGGCCAAAACAAATTCTGCTAATGATAAATAGCAGAAAGTACAGGAAAATCATGTGCTCCCTAATTTAAGCCATGGATAAGGCCTCTGAGGGTGGCAGGACCAGGGCCTTTTTGCTCTATAGATCAGGAAACAGGGTCTCTGGAGAGAGGAAGAAGTGTGCTCAGGATCACGTCTCTACTTCTGGCTGGCTCCACTTCCCTGAAGGCTGTGAGAAGAGTGCCAGCCATCTATCAAGTTAAAACCCTGTCAAGACAAGCTTCCAGTTCATGCTAGACCTACAGGTTGCCAGGAAATATCTTATTTGATTTTTTTTCCCCCACAAAATCTTTAGTTTTGTAGGCTGGGCACACAGGACTTTTTTTACTTTTAAAGTAGTAATGTTTATTCTTTATTAATGGTCTCTGGTGTCTCATAAAAGTCATACCTATTGACTTGGTAGAACTATTTGGGGCTAAATGGATTCTGTGAGGCTTTATGAGTATGTAGGCATGCACGTCCCTGAACTTATCTTTATAAAGGCAGAGTTGAGTAGCTGCAGCAAAGAGCTTAGGATCTGTAAAGCCTAAAATGCTTCAGACTCTTTACAGATTTGTGTTTTTTTAGAAGTATGTTAAGTAGTTGAGGCTGGTCTTGAACTCCTGATCCTTCTGCCTTTACCTTCCAAGTTCTGGGATGATAGTCCAATGCTACAGTGTCTGGCTTCTACATAAAGGGTTTGTCAAGTCCTGCAGATCTGATAGAACACAGAAAGACAGGAGCAGGGAGATCATTACCTCCCCAGAGACTTGGGTTGATTGTGACTTTAACCATTTTCCCAGCTCAATGTTTTCAAAGTCTTCAATTTGCCAGCCGTCAGATACTAGAAGCAGAGAGAATGACTTTTAGGCTCATCTGTGACCTAATAGTACTTAGTGTACTACAGTGGTCTCAGGGCTGGAGAGATAGCTCAGTGGTTAAGAGCACTGACTGCTCTTTCAGAGGTCCTGAGTTCAGTTCCCACAACCACATGGTGGCTCACACCCATCTGTAATGGGGTCTGATGTCCTCTTCTAGTGTGTCTGAAGACAGCTACAGTGTACTTATATACATAAAATAAAAAACAGTGGTCTCAACCTGTGAGTTGGGACCCAGTCACATATTTGATATCCTGCATATCAGATATTTACATTACGATTCATTACAGTAGCAAAGTTACAGCCACAGAGTAGCAACGGAATAATTTTATGGTTGGGGTCACCACAACATAAGGCACTGTATTAAAGGGTCACAGCATTGGGATGGTTGGGAACCACGGTGTAGGAGTTTTTCTCAATTTGCACAGATAGTGCTGGCTGCACCTTACCAATAGTGACAAGCAATGAGAGCATGCACAAGGCCTTGGGTTCAAATTCTCAGCATGCAGTTGGGGGAGCTTGTTAAACAAACAAGCATAATTTCCTTTGTTAATGGATTCTCTTTACTTCCACTGACTTAGGGGCAGGTTCAAGGCAGTGGTGTGTGTCCTGTCTGCAGTTACAACGTGCCTGGCGTTTGTCAAGCCTGCCATCAACAATATCTCTCTGATGATTCTGGGGGTTCCATGCACTGCGCTGCTCATTGCAGAGCTAAAGAGGTGGGTACCATTTTTCCTGTCTTTTGTTGCCTGGGTAACCATTTTCTTCTGGGAAGTTGTAGATGAAGGCTTCAGGTTCATATGCAGATATATATATTTAAAGATTCCTTTTGTATCTTTAAAATATTTTTAAAAATCTATCTATTTTATTTCGTGTGTATATGTGTATGCCTGAATGTATCACACCATGAACGTGTAGGAGTCCACAGAGATCAGAAGAGTAGTCAGATCTTTTGGACTAGAGTTGTGAGGTGCCTGACATGTGTGCTCAGACCAGATCTGGGTCCTCTAGAAGAGCAGTAAGTGCTCTTAACTCCTAAACCATCTCTCTGTCCCTTCCAGAAACATTTTGTGGGGTCTGGAGATATTTCCCAGAGGTTAAGAGCACTTGTTGCACTTCCAGGGGTACTTGGTCTTGTTCACAGCATCTGAATGGTGGCTCCCAAGCACCCTCTTCTGACCTCTGCAAGTACCAGGCATGCACACAGCACACACATTCAAACAAAACATTCATACACACAAATTAAAAATAATGAAAAATCCTCAAATATTATTTTAGGTCATGTGACTGCTGCTCTCACTTTAAGATTTGCTGAAAACATTGTTTCTATTGTCGTTACTTTAAAATGTATTTGAATTCATACTTCTGTTACTATGAACACTAGAGGTCTCAAGTTTTTAAAATCCGTTCTTGCTATGTAGCTGAGGCCATACAGGCTAACTCATACTGACCTTCCCACTCTTCCCTAGTGCTGGCATTGTAAGTATGAAATGAGTACTCGTGAGTGACTTTTTAAAAATTAAAAAAAAATATTTTCTGTGTATGGGTGCTTTGTCTGTATCTATGTCTATATACTACTTGCATGCCTCGTACTTGGGGAAACCAGAAGGTATCAGATTCCCTGGAACTGGAGTTAAAGGTGGTTGTGAGCCATCATATGGTTACTGGAAATCAACCCACATCCTCTTAAAGAACAGCCGAGTCGTCTTAACCCCTGACCCATCTTTCCAGCCTCTAAGTGTTGTTGTTTTGTTTTTTAGATAGGATTCCTCTCTGTGGCCCTGGCTGTCCTGGAACCTGCTCTGTAGGCTTTCCTCTGCCTCCTGGGATTAAAGGCGTTTGCCACTACACCGGGTTTATGCAGTCTTTCTTTAGTCTGTAATCTACTTAGCTGCTTACCCAACTCCTATAGGAGTCACAGGTATTGAGAGTTCAAGTTGACAAAGCCAGGTTCCTCACCTGTCTGTCCGTCCTATCCCTAGTTTTCTCTGTAGCGTTTCCAGTTGTGCTAAATAGGGGTACTATGTGTCCAGATGTCCATCTCTCCTGGAACGTCTCCTCTGGTCTCGGTCACTGTTCTACTTGTTGGCAAGAGTGTTGTGTGTCATTCCACATCCCCCACTCCTCCACAACACACACACACACACACACACACATACACACACACACACACACACACACACACACACACACACACACACGAAGTGCCTCCTTCTCTCTGTTCTCCACCATTCTGGCTTCTGGGTCTTTATTTGAACCCAGGTCCCTCTGGCTCCAGGCCCTTGCTCACACTTCCCCCTTTCTGACCCTCCGTGTGATTAACTGTTGCTGGTCCTCTAGTTTGGGGCTCAGCCATTTATATATCTTCCAGTTGCCCTCCTTTATAGCACTCACTGCCATGATTAGAAAGTAATTTGTGCTGTTTGACTTCCACTTGATATAGAGGGACAGAGGGATACTGTGTGGACAGGGCTCAGGTCCTTTTGTTCCCTGCTGTAACTCAGTTACCACCCAAACCCGGGAAGGAAAAGGGAAGGAAAGGTTCCCTGCTTTGGTGATATTCCCAGAAAAAGGATGCCCTTGGCACTCTGTGCATTTCCTCCCAGTCTCCTCCCTAGTTGTTCCACATGACCTGTCATGCCAAACCAGTCTGTCCCATCATGCCTTGTTTTGCCTAGGGGACAAAGAGGAAGGACTGTGTCTTATCGATCTGCTTATCTCTAGCCTTCCTTCCTGAAGCATGTCTGGCCTTTAGAGTTTCAGTCTCAGTTCTGAACCTTCTCTCACCGGGAGAAAATGAAAGTTTATTCTGATTTAGGGTCATGACCTGATGTGCTGAACTTTGGGATGTTTAAATCATGTTGCTAAGAGACTCTCTTGCATTTAAAATACTTTAAAAACAACTTTTCCCTAGGGCTAGAGAGATGGCTTAGGGATTAAGAGCACTGACTGCTCTTCCAAGGTCCTGAGTTCAATTCCCAGCAATCACATGGTGGCTCACAACCATCTGTAATGGGATCTGATGCCCTCTTCTGGTGTGTCTGAAGAGAGAAAGAAACAGTATACTCACATACATTAAATAAATAAATCTTAAAAAACAAAACAAAACAAAACCAAAAAACCAAAACAAACAAAAAACTCAACTTTTCCTGGGGGGGCTGGAGAGACTGAGTGGTTTAGAGCACTTATTTGTTGCTCTGACAGAGGGCTGGGTTTTGATTCCCAATACCACATGATGGTTTACGATGGTCCCTGTTCAGGAGTCTTTGCACACCAAGGCGTGCACATGGTGCACATACATACACGCAGGCAAAATGCTCCTACACCTAAAGTAGATACCTAAACATTTTTAATTGATATTTTAAAACACATCTTTTCTCATTCTAAGAATGACTATTGTATTCATTTTTCCATTTATTTATTTATTTATTTATTTATTTATTTATTTATTTATTCACTTTACATCCTGATCACAGCCCCCCTTTTCCTCCCAGTCCCCCACTCAGATGGCCTCTGTCCCATTCCTTTCATCTCTGAGAAGAGGAGGACCCCTCTGGGTACCAACCCACCCTGGCATCTCAAGTCACTGCAGGACTAGGTACATCCTCTTCCATAGAGGCCAGATGATTATTTTATTCTTAAAAGCACCTTAAGAACATAATAAAGGAGGCTGGGTGTGATAGTACATGCCTTTAATCCCAGCACCAGGAAGGCAAAGACAGGAAAATCTTTGTGAGTTCAAGGCTGGCTCGGTCTGCCTAGTGATTTTCAGGACAGCCAGCAGGGCTACAGAATGAGACTCTGTCTCAAAAGCCCCCCCCCCCCCCCAACCAATAAAGGATCAGTAGGAGAAGAAATAGTGGGTGTTGCTCTCGGGGGTTTGTATGTTGAGGTCTGGTCCTGTTGCATATTTAATTTTGCAGTGCTTGCTTCCTCCTGAAACTTGACCTCACTTTGATGTTCTGGTGAAAGCCCTCACAAAGAGCCCGAACCTGGTGGAGCCAGGTTGGGGCAGTCCTGAGCTGACAGGGCAGTCCTGAGCTGACGGAGCAGTCTGATCAGCAGCTGTAGCAGGACCTGCGGGAACAGAGGGAGACCTAGGCACCGCCCTGGGTTCCTGGCTCTCCACTGACGTCCCTCTACTCTGCCAACCCAGTGACCCTGCTTCCACTGACATTCTTCCCAGTACATCTCAGCCATGTTGCTCTGTTGTCATGTGATCCTTAAGCTAACATTTCTAAAGTTAATTAGACTGGGTGTTCATGGAAACTTTTTATAAAAGTAATGATGTGTGGAAAAACATTTTTTAAAAAGATTTATTTATTTACTGTGTAAGTACACTGTAGCTGTCTTCAGACACTTTTCTTCTCTCTCCAGCCCCACTCGCTCTGGCCCCACTTGCTGTAGCTGTCTTCAGAAGAGGGCATCAGATCTCATTACAGATGGTTGTGAGCCATCATGTGGTTGCTCGGATTTGAACTCAGGACCTCCGGAAGAGCAGTCAGTGCTCTTAACTGCTGAGTCATCTCTCTAGCCCCCTGTTTTGTTTTATTTTGATAGGATCTCAATATGTAGTCCTGGCTAACCTAGAACTTACTATTAAGAGTAGGCTAGCCTTGAATTTATAAAGATCCATTTGCCTCTGCCTTCCAAGTGCTGGGATTAAAGGCATGTACCACCACACCTGGCTTATACTCCCCCCCCCCCCCCCATCGTGTGTGTGTGTGTGTGTGTGTGTGTGTGTGTGTGTGTGTGTGTGTGTGTGTGTTGGGCCTCAGCAGGGGGAGGGAGCGCGAGTGGGGATGGAGTCTCTTCTGCCTCAGTCCCTGCACCTGGGCCATGCCAAGGCGCTATGCTCGCCCAGACGCTGTACTCGCCCAGCACTGTGCTGAATCAGGTCTGGGCGGCTGGAGACGGGGCGGGTTGCAAGTGTGAGCCGCCTCGGCTGCTCTCCCGCTCCGAACCAGGTCTTGGCAGCAGCACGATCCCTGCGAGACCCGCAGCCACTGTCGGCGCATGCCCCAGCACTCCGCCCGTAGAGCGGATCTCTTCCCGGGCCGAAAGTGTTAACAGCTCTTAGGACAGAAGCTCTCAGACACTGGGAGTAGTTTTCTCACCTTTATTCCTTCTGGATGGCAGGCAGCGGGCGTGGGTGGAAGCGGGCAAGGCAGGCAGATGGGGGGGGGGAGCAGGCAACAGGCAGCGCAGGTACACCGGTTGGGATGTCTAATATACTGTTTGGGAGGGGTCAGGGGTTTGGCAACTGAGACTTCTCATTGGTTTGGTCTGGGGGCTTTGTAGTGCCTCATTTGCTTGTGCGAGGACTCAAGAGTTGCTTTCTACGGGACAAGTCTCTCATGCCAGGCCTCTCTCTATACAGGGGTTGTGAAAGCTGTAACTGTTTTTACAGGAGTCTTCCGGGAGCGTCAGCTAAAACATAGTCCAGCCCCTCATGGATATTCCATTGGGTCTCCCAGAATTTTCAGTCTGTGCTCAACCAGGTCAGATTGCCTGCTACAGACTACTGCCCCGTGTGTGTGCGTGCGTGTGTGTGTGTGTGTGTGTGTGTGTGTGTGTGTGTATTTTGCCTGCGTGTATGCCTGTGTGTGCCCACATGCATGTGTTTATATGCCCGAAGCCCTCGGAGACCAGAAGAAGATGTTGGGTCCCCTGGAACTGGAGTTACAGACCATTGTGAGCCACCATGTATTTTGGGACCCTGTCTGATTCTCTTTGCTTCCTGGTAATCATGAAGTAAGTAGCTTTGCCTGGCCTCATTCTCCCTGCCCTGATGAGCCAAGAGCAACAGGGCCAGGTGATCATGGCCTGAAACTCTTAAACCATGAACCGGTATTAGTATTACTCTTTCCAAGTCACTTGTCTCAGGTTTCTTGTTACAGTGATGGTTTGCTAGGAAGTCTTTTGTCAAGTTGACACCAACTGGAGAAGAAGGAAACTTCATTTGAAAATGCTTCCATCACATTGACCTGTACACAAGTCTCTGGGGGCATTTTCTTGATTAATGATTAATGTGGGGGGGGCAGCCTACTTTGAGCAGTGCCAGCCCTAGGAAGGGACAAGCCATGAAGAGCAAGCCAGCAAGCAGTGTTCCTTCATGGTCTCTTGCCCTGGCCTGCAGGGGTTCAGTGGGAACCTGGGGAGGGGGCGAAAGAATGGGGGACAAGAGACAAGAAGAAGGAGAGCAAGTCTATATTCTGATCAAGCTCTCGAAGTTTATTTCAGGACAGCAGCTTAAAAAGACAGGCGGGCGGGAAGGTTACACTTGGCCCAAGGCCAACCCACTACGGTAACTGGTTTTCAGGAAATACCAGACGTTCTTTCAATTTCTGGGACCCGAGACCCCATACGCCCTGTCCTTTCTAACCTTGCACCTTAACTAAGCTTCACAGAACAGTGGGTAATTTCATGGGTTTGGCTCCTGACAGTCTCTGATCAGTTTCTGTCTCCAGAGTTTTGCTTTGAGTTACTGCCTTGGCTTCCCTCTAAGGTGGCCTGTGACCTGGGAGTTTATAAGGTGTAATAACCCTTTCCTCCCCAAACTGGTTTTGGTCATGATGTTTTTGTTACTGCAATAGGGAACAAACACTGCCAGATGAAGTTAATGGTGTCACGGACTTCTATTTGTTCTTTCAGAAATACTTTTTAAAGGTGGCATTCAACCTTCCCGTAAGAGAGCATTTTTGTGTGTGTGTTCTGTTTTTAAACAGAGCTTGTGAGCAGCTGTTACTCTGTTTTCACCGAAGCTTTTGCTTATGTTTCTATCAGGCAGTGGGAATGTTTGTGGCCTGCTGGGCCTTTGACATCTGTCCATTTGCTCAGTATCGAGTTAAGCCTTTTCTTGGATGCTCAGCCCCCTGTAAGACCATAACTGACTCAGGAGTGGTCAACTGAGAAAAAAGGTCCTGGAAGAAAGGTTTAGAATCTGTTTAGCACCCAGCTGTCGGGGGGGGGGGGGGATTCACTGGGAATTCCTCCCCAAGCATGGAAACCCTCCACTTTTCCATAACAAGAAAAAACTGTTGCAGGCTTCAGGCAACCAGTAGGTGTTGTGGAAATCTTTTAATCCCATCCCAGGCTTTCTGCTCTGCCTTTACCATTTAGTTCCCAGATAAAAGACACACACAACCTTCATAGTTACAATAAGCCTTAAATAGCACAAGAGCTGGTCAGATTCCTACCCTCTATGCTATTAGAATCTACTTTCCTATCAGTAACCCCAACTTATTACTTACTATGGTTCATCTGGGCTGCTCTTAACTCTAATTGGCCAGCCCTTGGGGCCATGTTTTCTTCACTCCTAACCCATGGTGGCTTCTCCTTCCTCCTCCTGAATCTTCTTCTCCCTCCTTGTGGTTCTTCTCGAACCCCAAGCCCCGGAATCCTAAAGCTCACCTATACCTCATCTTTATTTACCCGTCAGAAATAACTTGGGGGCAGGGTGACTTAGGTCTACTCCAGGTCTTGGCCCAATATTAGCCTTAGAATACAAGAAGCACCAGGCCAATACACTACAAGTAGGACTTGTTTCAGAAGAACATTTGTTCAGTGTAGGTAAGAATCTTTTTTTCATTTAGCAAATCTTGAGAACTTTTTCTATGCCCAGTGCTGTTCTAGTGTGTAGGACACTGTGGAGAACAGCTTAAGTGTCAATGGGGGAACAAACAGCAAAATAGAAGATGTCAGAGGTGACATTAAAGGAGGAATGAGCCAGGTGGTGCACACCTTTGATCCCGGAGCTCAGGAGGCAGAGGCAGGAGGATCTCTGTAATGGTAATTTTAATATAAATGTAACCAGTAAGCCAATACAGCAGCTTTAAAATAAAATCCTAGCTAGTTCCCCAATAAAGACACAGAAAGACCAAGATTTATTTTCAATTTAAAGTACAATAACTAGAATTATAATTCTATTCTAATCCTATGATCTAATCCGGCTACCTCCCACCCAAAAATCCCTGAGATATTTGCATTTTTGTATTGTTCTGGCCCTCTGGGCATCAGGTGTGCTTGGCCTTGATGTCTGTCCAGACCCCTTCCTCATGTGACTCCTCTCTTCCTTTCCCTCCTCCCCTGCTGGTGGAAATCCCACCCTATTCTCTCTATGCCTGGTCATTGGCTTTTCCTGCTTTTATTGACAAGGCAGAGTACAAAGGATGAGCATTGTTTACACAAATTTAGACGGAGAATTCTTGACATAAGCTTTAGAATACCATGTCCAGGGCTGGAGAGATGGCTCAGTGGTTAAGAGCACTGACTGCTCTTCCAAAAGTCCTGAGTTCAATTCCTAGCAACCACATGGTGGCTCACAACCATCTGTAATGAGATCCAATGCCCTCTTCTGGTATGTCTGAAGACAGCTACAGTGTACTCATATAAATAAAATAAATCTGAGAGAGAGAGAGAGAGGGAGGAGAGAGAGGGGGTAATATACCATGTCCAGATTGCAACTAGATATAAGGGCAGAGAAATCAGCATTTGAATAACACAAGGAGACGCTTTACACAGCTCACAATAACATGATACCTACAGAGCTCTGCAAGTTTGAGGCCAGCCTGGTCTATAGAGAGAGTTCTAGGATATCCAGGGCTACACAGAGAAACCCTGTCTTGAAAAACCAAAACCCCAAATCCAACATCCTACCCCCCAAAAAAGGAGGAAGGGTCTTGAGAGGCGATGGCTTTTTAAATTATTAAAAAATTGTGCTCATGAAAGGGCTCTGTATTAGTTGCTTTTCTGTTGCTGTGATAAAATAGCAACTTATTTTTTCCTTTATTAAAAATAGATTTTATTTTTCTTCCGAGGTAAGGTTTCTCTGTGTAGCCCTGGCTGTCCTGAAACTCCCTCTGTAGACCAGGCTGGCCTTGAACTCAGAAATCCGCCTGCCTCTGCCTCCCAAGTTCTGGGATTAAAGGCGTGCACCACCACTGCCCAGCTGAAAACAGATGTTTTTGTACAGTATATTCTAATTACAGTTTCCTCTCCCTTTACTCCTCTCAGGTCCCCTCCCATCTAGATTCACGTCCTTTCTATTTCTTGTTATAAAACAGGTATCAAAGGAAAGATAACAAAATAGCATTTTATTTTATTATATAAAATTTAAAAAATATAAAATATATAAAATTCAAAAACCAATAAGATAAATGAAAAACAAAGAAATTGGAATATGAGAAAACAACCAAACAAGAAAAAGAGCCAAAGAAAAAGCACAAGAAACTCATAGATACAGAGATTCACACATGTTCTCACAGGACCCCTATACAAACCCCTTGTATAGACCAGGGCCTGTCAGGTGGAAAGAGAAATGCCCTGACCTAACATTGTGTGGCTGGGTTTGTCTTGCATTGGCATCTACTGCTGGCTATGGGACTCACTCTTTGTGTCCCCTAGTGAGACTCCCTTGGAGAAAACTAATTTTTCTTTTTAGAAATTTCATGCAATTTCATGAGGTCCCATTTGTCTATTCTTGATCTTAGAGCATAAGCCACTGGTGTACTGTCCAGGAACTTTTCGCCCGTACCCAGGTGTTCGAAAGTTTTCCCCACTTTCTCTTCTATTAGATTCAGTGTAGCTGGTTTTATGTGGAGGTCCTTGATCCACTTGGACTTGAGCTTTGTACAAGGAGATAGGAATGGATCAATTTGCATTCTTCTACATGTAGACCGCCAGTTGAACCAGCACCATTTGTTGAAAATGCTGTCTTTTTTTCCACTGAGTGGTTTTAGTTCCTTTGTCGAAAATCAAGTGACCATATGTGTGTGGGTTCATTTCTGGGTCCCCAGTTCTATTCCATTGATCTACCTGCCTGTCACTGTACCAATACCATGCAGTTTTTATCACTACGTCTCTGTAGTACAGCTTGAGGTCAGGGATGCTGATTCCCCCAGAAGTTCTTGTTGTTAAGAATAGCTTTTGCTATCCTGGGTTTTTTGTCGTTCCAAATGAATTTGAGAATTGCTCTTTCTAAGTCTATGAAGAATTCAGTTGGAATTTTGATGGAGATTGCATTGAATTTGTAGATTACTTTTGGCAGGATGGCCATTTTTACTATATTAATCCTTCCAATCCATGAACATGGCAGATCTTTCCACCTTCTGAGGTCTTCTTCGATTTCTTTCTTCAGAGACTTGAAGTTCTTGTCATACAGATCTTTCACTTGCTTGGTTAGAGAAACACCAAGATACTTTATATTGTTTGTGGCTATTGTGAAGGGTGTCATTTCCCTAATTTCTTTCTCAGCCTGTTTAGCCTTTGAGTATAGGAAGGCTACTGATTTGTTTGAGTTAATTTTATATCCGGCCACTTTAAGGAAGTTGTTTATCAGCTGCAGCAGTTCTCTGGAGGAGTTTTTCGGGTCACTTAAGTCTATGATCATATAATCTGCAAATAGTGATAATTTGATTTCTTCCTTACCAGTTTGTATCCCTTTGACCTCCTTTTGTTGTCTAATTGCTCTAGCTAGAACTTCAATTACTATATTGAATAGATAGGGAGAGAGAGGGAAGCCTTGTTTAGTCCCTGATTTTAGTGGGATTGCTTCGAGTTTCTCTCCATTTAGTTTGATGTTGGCTACTGGTTTGCTGTATATTGATTTTACTATGTTTAGGTATGGGCCTTGAATTCCTGATCTTTCCAAGACTTTTATCATGAAGGGATGCTGAATTTTGTCAAATGCTTTTTCAGCATCTAATGAAATGACCATGTGGTTTTTTTCTTTGAGTTTGTTTATGTAGTGGATTACATTGATGGATTTCCGGGTATTGAACCATCCCTGC
>CM052702.1:82080055-82108470 GCA_028551405.1 Uromys caudimaculatus
TTGCATCTATGACTCCTGATCTCTTTCCTAAGTTTTCTAACTCCAGGGTTGTCTCTTTTTGTGATTTCTTTATTGTTTCTATTTCCATTTTTAGCTCCTGGATAGTTTTGTTCATTTCCTTTGTCTGATTGATTGTGTTTTCCTGTAAATCTTTTTTTTTTTTTTTTGGTTTTTCAAGACAGGTTTTCTTTGTGTAGCCCTGGCTGTCCTGGAACTCACTCTGTAGACCAGGCTGGCCTCAAACTCAGAAATCCATCTTCCTCTGCCTTCTAAGTGCTGGGATTAAAGGCATGCGCCACCACTGCCCAGCTAATTCTTTAATGGATTTCTGTGTTTCATCTTTAAGGGCTTCTAGTTCTTTACCACTGTTCTCTTGTGTTTCTTTAAGGGTGTTAATTTCTTTCTTAAAGTCTTCCATCATCATCATGAGAACTGATTTTAAATCTGAGTCTTGCTTTTCTGGTGTGTTGGGGAATCCAGGGCTTGCTGTGGTGGGAGAGCTGGGTTCTGATGTTGCCAAGTAGCCTTGGTTTCTGTTCCTTAGGTTCTTGCCCTTACCTTTTGCCATCTTGTTAACTCTGATGTTAGCTGATCTTACTCTGTCTGGCTATGGCTTGTCCCTCCTGCAGGCTTCTGTATCAATACTCCTTGAAGACCAGCTCTCTCTGAGAGGTGTTTGGGTTTGGAGTGCTGTGGCATAGGGTCAGCTCTGGGGTGCAGACAGAAGCCAGACGGATCTTGTCCCCAGCTGTCCTTTGGTTCCTATGTCCTGATGGCTCTGCAAGGGTCCCTCTTGATCCAGTGAGTTTGAACAGAAGTGGTGGTTTTGCCTATGCTCGAAGGTGTGTCAGCATTCCTAGGATACCAGCTCTCTCCTGGAGCCCTGTGGCCCAGGCTGAGGTCTCCAGGTACCAGTGAGCAGTGGTGCTTGTCTTATCCCCACTCACGGCTTTTCAACCCTCCTGGGAGGGTGACTTTCTCCTAGCACTGCTTGTCTATGTAACCCTGGTTGCCCAGGCACAGGTCTCCTGCCACAGATAGAAACCGGAAGGTTCCCGTCCCGTACTTTTCCTCCTCGGTCTCTGTGTCCTGAGGGCCTGGGAGAGTAACTTTCTCGCGGCGCTGCTTGGCTGTGGGACCCTGGTGGCCCAGGCAGAGGTCTCCTGTCGCAGATGGGAACCAGAGGGTTCCAATGCCCGCCTACCTCAGACCTTGTGTCCCACAGGTTCAGGGCGGTTCCTGGTGAGCAGTGGTGCTCGTCTTGGCTCCACTCCCGGCTTTTCCAAGCTCCCGGGAGGGTAGCTTTCTCCCAGCGCTAATTGGCTATGGAGCCCTGTGGCCCAAGCTGAGGTCCCCAGCCACAGATGGAGACCGGACTCTGATTTTCATGGAGTCATTAACATTAACAGGGAGGACATTCCTTGAAGGAAAATATTTACATTATTATACAAGTATGCCCAGAGCTGCCTTCAACCCTTGGGGAGGCTCATGCCCGATGGCTCTGTCCCTACCAGGTCATTCTGTCCCTACCAAGCCAGACTCAGCAATTGAAGCATATGTAATTGGGTTGGTGTTTATCTCTCTAGCAAGCAGAGTACTTGCAGCACTATGAATACTAGTCATAAGAGTGAGACTCTAGGTAGGCACCAGCTTGACTTGTCTGTGTTCTGTGAGTCATGTATGTGTTGTCTTTAGCAATAGGATCATACTGACAGTGTGTGGAAAGCCAAGGTAACTTACAGAAGGAAGGGTATGTTGGGGCTTACAGTTCTAAGGCCTAAGTCCATCACCATCATGGCAGGAAGCTCTGTGGCAAGGTCAGAGCTCACAGGAAGCAGGGAGAGCAAGCTTAAAATGGCATGAGTCTTTAAACTCCCAAAGCCTGCCTCCAGTGACCTATGTCTTCTAACAAGGTCACACCTTCTAAACTTCCCAAACAGCACCACCAACTGGGGACCAAGCGTTCGTTCAATGAGCCGATCTCATTCAAGCCAACACAGACTTCCTGAGTGATGCTGAGCAGACACTTGAAGACAAATGAACTACATGGCTATGTGAGGGAGGAACACTCCAGTCAGAGGCAAAGCAAGTAGGAAGGCTGTAGGGCCCATTCATGCCAAGGCCTGAGGTGTTTGAGGAACAAAATATCTACCATAGTTTGAGAAAAGGTAGTGAGGGCCAAAATATGGAGAGAAAATGGAAGAAAAAAAAAAGAAAGAAAGAAAGAAAGAAAGAAAAAGGAAAAAAAAAAAGAAAAAAGGTGGGGGGAGCCTACACATGGAGCTGTATGCCACTCTGAATGCTGTGGTGTTCTCTCTCTCTCTCTCTCTCTCTCTCTCTCTCTCTCTCTCTCTCTCATTAAAGCCTTGGAGCAGAGTTGACCAGTTGGCCACAAGGTCAAAGGTGAGAGGAGGAGATGATGGGATCTGGACGCCCATGGCCAGGTTTGGAGTGGAAACTGGATGTGGAGTCTGTAGGCAGAAGGGAAGACACGTTGAACTTCTATGTTTTGTATCTGCATTAGACATCAGGGTATTCTTTCAAGATGGTAGATGGTTCTGTGTATCTGGAGTCAGAGGCCAGGCCTGTGTGGAGAAGATTATCGAGTCACGAGCATACATGTGATATTTACATCTATGAGGCTGTCTTTAGGAGGAGGCCAATGCCTCTAGCTGGAGCAGATGATTAGTTTTGGAGACCCAGGGGACGTAGCCCGCAAACTCCGTGGAGACCAGAACTGACTTTCTCTTCCTCTCCCTCGCAGGTGTGACAATGTGCGTGTATTTAAGCTGGGCCTCTTCTCTGGCCTCTGGTGGACTCTTGCTCTCTTCTGCTGGATCAGTGACCGAGCCTTCTGTGAGCTGCTGTCCTCCTTTCACTTTCCCTACCTACACTGTGTGTGGTAAGCTCCTGCCCTGGCGTGCTCTTGCCCTGGGGTGCTCCTGCCCTGCAGTGCTTGCGTTGATGTTGGCGCGCTCGCTGCCTGCAGGGCTAAGTGCTCCCTGCAAGGAGCACCGGTGGGTTCAGGGGAGGGGCACAGAGCCGATCCTTCTTTCCCTTCCTCCCCTACATCACACATTTTAGAAACAAAAGTAAGGTAGAGTGTGAAAATGGCTCCAGGGAGCTGGTTTAGCCAGAGCAAACCCTCCCAAAGACCTAATTGTTGTGCTGCACAGCGGGTTGGCAGCGTCTTCATTGTACACGCAACTCTGAAAACTGAGTCTGTAACCTGAGCTTCCGGGTCTGGAAGGGTGGTGGGGGAAGGGGAGCTGGGGCCTGTGAGGTGTGGGGACGGGCTGGTTCTTAGCTGGAACCACGCCCTCAGAGCCCTCAGGGCCAGGTGAAAGCGTGGATTCAGCAGGTCAGCTAGGGACAGTCGTACCTATTATTTTTACAGCTACAGATAAAGCCTAGGGGACTGAAATCTGTTGTTGAACATCACTCCCACGGTTTGATCACGAGGGAATAGAGTATCTCTATTTTGAGAAGACTGGGAATGGCTCTAAGGAAAGAAAGGGAGGCTACAAATCACATACGAATTCACGCTCAGGCGAGGGAGGGGTGGAGATGTAGCTCAGTGGTAGAGGGCCTGCGGGGCATGCAGCTCTTGGCCACAGACTCTAGCTAAAACGGAGAAAGCAGGGTTGGGGAGTAGCTTTCTTCCTAGGCTCTGCTTCAGCTTCCAACCCAGGAGGAGGCAGTGTTTCTGCCTCTGTCCTCATGACTGCTAAATACGAAAGGTGGCAGGGAGCAAGAGAAATGATTGTCTCATGTTCTGGTAGATTAGCAGCATCTAAGGGGGACATTCCATAGGGCTTTGTTCACCCAGAGTCATCTTCAGAGGCGTACAGACCCCGATGTGAACTAGGCATGGTGGCTCACACCTGCCATCCCAGCACCTGAGAGGCTGAGGTGAGAAGCTTACCATAAGATTCAGATTAGTGTGGACTACACAGTGAGATCCTTCACACAGACACACAGGCATAGACACAGGCACACACACACAACACACACACACACACACACACACCCCAAACAGGAAGTTCTTTACCCAAATGGACTTCAGTTTGAGTGTACATACAGAAGCGGAGTTGTAGACTTTTAAGTAGGAAGGTTAAGAGAAAGTACAGCACCCAGTACAGAATGCGACATACACACCGAAGTGTAGGTGTGGCCTTTGTCAAACGGGTGAATTTACTGTGAGACCCTATTTGTGGGAAATGTAAGTTTTGGGGGCTTCTAGGACCACATTCAAAGGACTAAATCAAACAAAGCAGCACAAACTGAGGTGTTCACTCATGTTGTCTGCTTTGTTTTCCAAGGTTGAAGTGTCTTTTCTTCCTCATAGTGTGATTTTGTTCATGTACGGTGGGTGTCTGGTGCATGCGTGCTGTAGCCTCTGTGTGTGTGTGTGTGTGTGTGTGTGTGTACATGCAAGGTTTGTTCCTTTCTCCCACCATGTGGATGGTCTAACACATCCTCAGACTTGAAGGCAAATGCTTTTACTCACCTAGGCATTTTGCCAGATATATGAACTAATTTTTTTAATTTAATTTTATATGTGCATGAGAGTTCTGACTGCAAGTGTGTATGTGTACCATATGCACGCAGTACGTGAGGAGGCCAGAAGGAGTTGGAGCCTCTGGAACTGGAGTTACAACCAGATGTGAGCCACCATGTAGGTGCTAGGAATCAAACTCCTGTCCCCTACGAGGCCAGCAAGTGCTATCAACCATCTCTCCAGCTCCACGAAGTAATTTTTGAATCATAGTTTTTTTTTTTTTAAAGATTTATTTATTTATTTCGTGTATGTGGGTACACTGTCTCTGTCTTCAGACACACCAGAAGAAGGCATCAGATCCCATTACAGATGGTTGTGAGCCACCATGTGGTTCCTGGGAATTGAACTCAGGACCTCTGAAAGAGCAGTCAGTGCTCTTAACCGCTGAGCCATCTCTCCAGCCCTTGAATAACAGTTTTAAATGACATAGACATATAGAAATTGGCTCTCACTCTACTCCCCAAAGAAAGATAATCAACAACCTGAAGTATATCTTTGCAGATTTTATAGTATACATATACATTCCTGAAGAAAATATTTTTTCTCCTTTATTGCTAATGAAAAATGAAGAAGAAAAGAACAGCCAGGTCTGATGGCAGACACCTTTAATAGCACATTTAGGAGGTGGAGGCAGGCTGGCGTCTGTGAATTAGAAGCTAACCAGGTGCACATACTAGTTTCTAGGCCAGCCAGTACTACATAGTTAGACAGCATCTCAAAACAAAAGGGCTGGAGAGATGGCTCAGTAGTTAAGAGCACTGACTGTTCTTCCAGAGGTCCTGAGTTCAATTCCCAGCAGCTACTTGGTGGCTCACAACCATCTGTCATGGGACCCGATGTCCTTTTCTGGTGTGTCTGAAGACAGCTACAGTGTACTTATAAATAAATAAATAATTCTGAACAAACAAACCCCCCCAAAACAAAAATCTGACAACGATAAAAAACTTTACCTCTTCCATCTATCTACAGCCTTGCACCCACGAATTATTCTGTTTTTAGAAAACTACAATGTCACCTTTCTATATTTAATGCAAACTTGTTCTAGTCTTAAGCCAAACTCCTGTCAGGCATGTCTAGTCAGTGAGTGGCCCCAGGCCTACATGCGCCCACATGCCACACAGGATAGTTATGAATATGACCCAACGTGTTTGTAGATGACACTATTCTAGTGCAGTATTGAGTTGTCATGCCCATTTATGTATGTTGAGTACACTGTAGCTGTCCTCAGACACACCAGAAGAGAGCATCGCATCCCATGACAGATGGTTGTGAGCCACCATGTGGCTGCTGGGAATTGAACTCAGGACCTCTGGAAGAGCAGTCAGTGCTCTTAACCACTGAGCCATCTCTCTAACCCAATAGAGGACATATCAGATATTAAATAGATAGATAGGGTCTCTTATTGAACCAGAAACTCGTCTTTTCAGCCAGGCTGGCTATCTAGTAAGCTCTTAGGATCTGTCTAGCTGCCCTGTGTTAGGAGTGCAGGTGCACTTGGCTTCCCGCTGGGCGCTTGCACTCCGGTCCTCATGTTTGCAGAACAAGAGCTTTAGTCACTAAGCCATCTCCTAACTTCCAGATCATGTCATTTCTAATTTTTCACTTTTGTAAATAATCTGTAAAAGCACATGTATTGATTCTAATCTTCATAGGTTAAATTGTAATATAAATTGCAAGATGGCAGCACATTTTTCTATTTTTTTCTAAGACTTCTAGACTACAGGGTCTTGGACTCGGGATGTGATTTAGTTGGTAGAGTGCCTGCCTAGCATAGAGATTTAGTTCCTAGTACTACATAAACCGAGTACTAGTACAGGGTCATAATCTTAGTACTTCGGAGGCTGAGGCAGGGGATTACAAGCAGCGTGGATTAAAGTGAGACCTTATTTTATCTTATCTGTCTTATACTTGCGTGTGTGTGTGTGTGTGTGTGTGTGTGTGTGTGTGTGTGTGGTTTTAAAATACAATCTCACTATGTAGTACCAGTTGGCCTAGAACTCACTGTGCATACCAGGTTGGCTCAGATCCACAGAGAACTGCCTGCTTTTGCTTCCCAAGTGCTAAGATGGAAGGCATGGAGTGCTCCCATGTCCAGCTGTTTATTTCCTGTGTGAGAGAGGTTTACGTATCCCAGGTTGGCCTCATGTTCACTACGCAGTTCCAAGTCTGGAATAGACAAGGGCCACCATAACAGACTTTGTTTTGTTTGTGTTGGCAATGCTGGTCATCATGAATGCTAGCAAGTGTTCCACCGCTTCTAGCCTAATTCTTCGATCCCTTTACTGAAGTCTGTTAGGGTACCACAGCCCACATGCTCACACATGCAGGAGTTATTAACTGCTCTAAAGCTTTGCTAACCTGATAGGGAAAAAGATATGTTTTTATCTTTATGTCTTTAAAGACAGTGCCACCACCGATACCCTTTAGAACATAATCTGAATGGTGGCTTTAGGATGTAATTTAATTGCAATCTTTCCAATTTGTCTTGTTTCCTCTTTCCAAGTTCTGATGTTCTAATGTTTTTATCTACAATGGCTATATGCTGTTTGCAATGCAAATTTTAATTAACTACTCATTAGTTAGTAATTGTTATTTTGAGACAAGGTCTCACTATGTAGCTCTGGCTAGCCTGGAACTTGATTGTAGACCAGGCTAGCCTCAAACTCACAGAGATCCAACTGCCTTTGCCTCCCAAGTGCTGGAATTAAAAGGTGTGCCACTGTACCCAGGATGAAGAGGTTTTTAAAGTATAAGGAACAATACATGGAGCCACCACGTGTGCCAAGTCCAGCTCAGGGTTATCCTTGGACAGCTTGGGGTTACCCTTGGAGGCCAGGTCTCGTCTCTCCCACCTTCCCTTCTTCATTCATTTTAAAGCAAAGCGCACACAACATTTATAAGGATTAACATTTTGGGTGTTATAAGTTTCAAGTCTTTATCACACTGGACAAATAGTTTCCTATTCTTTTTTATTTTTTTAAGCAGTTGAATATTTTTTTGTGCTGTATTCATTTTTGAATTATGTTATCGCATGTGTCTATTTTTTCTTGACTGGTTTCTGTGCCATTCTTAGACAAGCCTCTTCCATCAAAGTTTAAAAACATATAGTTTTTGGTATATTACAAGCATAGGTGCTGGAGAGATGGCTCAGCAGTTAAGAGTGCTGCTGCTCTTATAGAGGACTGTAGCTCAGTTCCAGCACCCAGGTTGAATGGATCACAAGCACTTGCTCATTCCAGGGGATCCGGCACCCTCTGGTGGCCTCTGCAAGTACTCCATACACTAAAGTAAACCATTTTAAAATTCTGTTTTAAATATTTTAAAAGTAATTAATTTTTTACATTTATTTATTATTTTGTACCAGGATGTGTATGTAGTATGTGGACATGTACATGTCTGGAGGTCAGAGGACAACTCTTGGGAGTCAGTTAGCTCTTTCCTTATACTTTGGGTTCTGGGGATTTAACTCAGGTCATCAGACTTGGTGGTAACCACTTCATCTACTGTGACAGCTCACAGGTCTGTATTTTAAATCTTTAATTCATTTGGAATAAGCTTTCAGTGTGGTGTAGAAGGAAGGATTTGTCTCCCTTTAAAAGTTTTATTTTTTTTCTTTTCTTGTTTTTTATTTTTTTCTTTTCGTTTGATTGATTCATTTTTGTTTTGCTTTGTTTTTCTAGATAGGGAGGGGTTTTCTGTGTAACCTTGCTTGTCTTGGAAGTATCTGGCCTCATACTCAGAGATCTGCCTGCCCCTGTCCCCCTGAGTGCTGGGATTAAAGGCATGGAACACCACTGCCAGGATTTATTCTCTGATAAAGGTCAAAACTGAAACTTTAGACAGGTAAAGATAATTTGAAAATAAAAGGATTTCCCCATGAAGCCTCAAGCATACTTTATTACAGGCCAATTTCCAATGAAAAGTGCAAGCTCACATCTTGCTAAGGTTCCCGAGATCTAATTCTGGGTTCACCCTTTTCCACATTCCAGTTTCATCCTTGGCCTTCAGTCTTACTGAGAAGGCCCCGAACGTATTTGGTCCAATTATCTAGTAGGATTTATTTATTTATTTTTGAATTGTGGTTCTGGCTGGCTTTGAACTCATGGTGTAGTCTTGTCATTGTGACACTCTTCTTGAGTTGGCCTCCTAGAATGCTAGGGTTACAGATCTGAACTACCATGCCATTTCAATGGGAATGTTTGAATACTAGGACAGGCTTAAGTGCTCAAGGTTTAGCACACCCTTTCTGGCATTGCTGGCTATCTCATCCTTTCCGGTACTCTTGACCTCTGGATGAAAGGAACCGGGGGGAGGATGGGTGGCCCCAGGGAGAAGCTCTGTACCAGGCTCACCTCTCCCTCCTCTTGCAGGCATATCCTCATCTGCCTTGCCGCGTACCTGGGCTGTGTGTGCTTCGCCTACTTTGATGCTGCCTCAGAGATACCTGAACAAGGTCCAGTCATCAGATTCTGGCCCAGTGAGAAGTGGGCTTTTATCGGTGTCCCTTATGTGTCCCTCCTGTGTGCCCACAAGAAGTCGCCAGTCAAGATCACGTGATGGCAAGGCAGTGACCGGCTTCTCTACTTACTTCTATTCGAGTGTGTGCTGGGCTTCGTTTGCTAGCAAAGATGGCCAAGAGGGTTGAGGAATTGGTTGGTGTGGGTGTTTAAATTCTCTTCTGTGTGATCTAACTGGACCACATGCCTGACTTTCCCAGGATGGGAAATGGAGGCCTCAGGGACATAAGTTGTGTCTTCTTCAGCATCCTTTCCAGGCACCAGGGCTTGCTGGGTTACATCCATAATGACATCGACAGAATAGTTCTTAGAGAGACCTAGGGCAGCTAGAAGCTTCTTGCTGGAGAAGGTGGCTTGCAGTAGACCCTGCCATTTCCAGGCTCTCTCATTACAAAGGAGTCAGCCCCCTGATATACAAGACCTTCTGATTTTGTAATGGAAGGTTCCAGAACTTTTAATTTTGCCGGGAGAAATTGTCCTTTAACAAAACCAAGTGGGCAAAACACACGTGGGGGCTGTGACTGAGGCGGGTGACTTGTCACTTGCACCTCTTAGCTTTCCCAGGTTCTCCACATTCCTGTGGATCCTTCCACTACCTCTGCTGCGAGATGGAGCCTCGGCTTCAGAGGGCAAAGCCAGTAACACCTCTGTGCCAAAAGCTACACTCCACTTTAAGCACTCATTAAATATTGACATTATTTCTGCTCTTCCAGAGTGCAGCAGCCTCAAACCCACAGAGAATCCTTGTGGTGTGAAGATTCCACACACATATCTCCATCCCCCATCCCCACCCCCCCTTGCCACTTGACCTCTGTGAGAGCAAGGCCTCACTGCGATCACTGAGGCAGCTCTGGGGGTTTGACTGTGGAGCCCCTGTACGGGAAGCTTTCAGTGTGTTGTTACCTCAAGCTGCTGATCCCATTGCTCTGCTGTTTTTAGGGGATGTGTACCTCCTGAGGGTTGTAACTTCCCCCGATGTGGGCCTCCTGGGGAATGTGGCCTCCTGGGGATGTGGACCTCCAGCTTTTGTTTTCATAATACGTGGTGCTAACTGGTTTCTCAGAGCACTTTGCTCTTCTTCATGTTGGGCGGTCACTACACTCTGATTGGCCGGCTGGGGGTCGCAGGTAGGAAAGGTCAGACTCTGACATGAATGTCTCTCACCGGCATCATACTGTCTTCACTGGGCTATCTTCAGGGTTTGAGGTGGAGTGGGGTATCTCAGGGATGTTTGTAACTCAGGCACCTTCTGCTTTCTGACATTCCATTGTTGGGGGTGGGACAGCGCTCAGGGGACTGGATGGAACAGTATTCTGAGTGGTGTCCTGAGTCTGAAGGAGCTAGCTGGTTCTGGCACTTCCAGGAACTCTTGCTCTGTTTAGAACCATCAGAGGGTCCAAAGTGGAAACTGGACTTAGAGTTTTTAAATGAATAGACTTCATTCTGCTTTTGTGGCTTTGAAGTTTTTTTTAAAGTAACTTGCTGGGCTATTTCTTGTTTGTAGTCACAAATATCTATAGAACACAAATCTGTGAAATAAATTGTCTTTTATTACATTTATAGCATTTACTAAATCTTTCAGGTAGCAAACACACAGTCATTTATTGGTGACTTACAAGGCAGACATACTTGGTTTTAAATGATTGTACATGTTATTTTACTGTAGCTTAAAATATATTTAAAATTATTTTGAGCTAAATGCTTGTGGCAACCTAGGGGTTCATGGACCAGAATTGCTGCTGAGTCCTTTAGTTTTTGAGTCTAGAATTTTTCAGAGGGCAAAATCAAACTATCCTTGTCATCTTACCAGGCACGGGGGCTGCTCTTACATATTCTACACTGTCTAAATGTCCTGAGGATGACACCCAGCTGCCTTCGTCTGGAAGGGTCATCTGGGGCTGGAGAGTTGGTTCAGCAGTTAAAAACACATGTTGCTCTTCCAGAGAACGCAGATTTGAGTCCCAGCATGTTCTTGAAGTTCACTACGCGTAACTCCAGTTCCAGGGCATCCGAAGCCTCCTTCTGACGTCCAGGGGCACAGAGCATGCAAAACATCCATACATAGAAAGTAATAAATGGATAAGTTTGTAAGATGGCTGTAGGAAAGCGTTTTTGGATGCAAAATTTAGTTTGTCCTGAGGGCTCTTCCAGGACCTTGGTGGCATCCTCAAGTCAGGGGAAGAACGGTTTCTTTTTATTAGGAAAAGGACTTATCTCCTAGGGCCTCTGCTAACATCCCTAGGTATAAAGATAAAATATTGATGGTATGCTTGAGCATGATTGGGTGAAAGGAGCTGAACACCTGACTCTGACTTGGCAGGCTACTTCCCCAGGTGTGTGCTGCCGTAGCTGGCTTGGGAGGGACTGTGTTGAGGGGCAAACAGAACTTTTCCCCCCGTCCGTCTGAGACAGAGCTTTGCTCTTTTTCATGTCTCAGGTGGCATCAATACTTACTATATAGCCCAGGCTACCCTCAAACTGATGGTAGGTATAATTATAGGAGTGAGGTACCACACTCATCTTAAACAGAAATCTCTATAGCTTGCTAGCATGGGCCTGACTAATCAAGGGAGTAGATATATATGAACCCAATTTTGAGCTGGGCTTTGGGCATTGATCACTTTTTTCTTTTTTTTGAAAAATTTATGATTTTTCAATTTAATCAAATTTAATCAATTTAATCAAAATTTCCCTCCTTCAGGGGTCTCTAGAAATTTCAGAGAGTTTATATAAACACAAAGTAGGAAAATTCAAAGAAAGATTCAGGAATTCAACAAGAAGTGCATTCTTACCCACAAACAATAGATTGTTGTAATTCTCCAACATCACGTCCATGTACAGTGCCCTCTGAGCAAAACTGAGACATTCCCATTCCTCCAGTGAGAATCCAAAGCCACGTCCTTGAAGGTTGCATAGATCACTTTTTAATTAAAGCTTTACATGTTCAAGGAAAATTGGGACACTGCAGAAAAGCCTCAGAAGAGGAAGGTGCTCACACCTCTCGTGCCTTAGCGCCTCCATCGCCAATATTTCGGTTTTGGGGTGTGTGTTCTTCGTCTCCTTTCCGCTCTACTACAACTGTAATGAGATATCATTTAGACCGTTTATCCTTGAATGGAATATGCACACCAGCGTTTTCGTGGAGAGCTAGCCTTCTCTCCTATGCTGACGGCCGGGTTCTGAGCTCACCACTGGAGCTACCTTTCCCGTGAAGCCTGACTGGAGAGGCTCCTAAGACATGAACTGATTTTGGCTTTGTGGTGTAACACTTCACATTTGGATCTCTGAGTCACAGTGAACAGCTGTTTGAGCTTAGACTTCATGGATTTTATCGTGTTGAGGGTGGTAATGACAAGTGGAGCAGAGTGTGCTAACTGATGTGCTCTCCAGAATCTGCTCCCTTCCGGTAGAGGTGATATCAATGAGTGATGTCCTGGCCACTGTTCCCAGCATGGGTGTCAGGCTCTGTTCTGTTCCGAATCTGCCTGAGATCTCAGGACAGAGGAAGCCATGAATGTTACTGAGTGGTCATGTCTGTCAGTGATTTCACAGTTTTGATCCCTTGTTGATTTTTAGGAGAATTCTTCTCTCTTTAGTGCCCCTTGATGCCAAAGCCAGCTCTTCAGAAGTGCTCTTTCTGTTTGCTTCCATTTGTAATGTGATCCACGTTGGGGAAATGGGTGTCTATCCGGTGAAAAGTGTCTAAACCAGTCATGGGTAACAGTGTCGTATTGAGGATCAAACATGGCTCTGTAAAAATACTGCCACCCATTCTTCTGGCTGGCTTTCTCAGGTGTCTGAAACTTCCCTCACGAGTCCTTCTCCCAACCTCCTCCCAGAGCTAGCACTGTGATATGAACCTTCTCTGGCTCTCTTCTTCCCTCAGGTCTGACAACCAACAGTCTCTGGGGACAGGCAAGGGTTGGAGCTTGGCCAACTCCCAGCTCCTTTCTCCAGCTGAACTTGGGTTCTTCCCAACCAGGACTTTACCTGGGTGCTGTTGGTCCCACTGGTCAATGACACATCTTTGGCCAGATTGAGATTCACAATAGATTTTATAGACATTATTTACAGACTTTAAAACATGGCCCTTACTCTAAAAGACTTGTGTCTTTTCCCACACATCAAGTCAGATTTAAAACTATTTTATAACCACAATAATTAAACCAAACAAATAGACTATTTTCAGATATACACTGTGTTTTATACTTTATATAGAGTGTGCTATGTACAGGTGGTATGTACCCTGGCTGAGGTAATATTAATCATAGCTCTGCGGGAATTTACAGACCTTTGCACTTTATGCTTTTTTGTGAACTCTGATAACCATGGTCAATATTAAGGCCATTAACTGGCATTTTCTGTGAATAAACATGTATATGTATCTATTTCTGAAATGATTTCTTTCTTTAAGCATTTATTATTATCATTATTATTATCATCTGTGTGTGCATGTATGTATGTATGACATATGTGTATAAATGGCAGTTCTCACACTGTGGAGACTGGGCTCTTCTTCCCCCTTTATGTAGGTTCCAGGAGTTGAACTCCGGTTGTCAGGCATGGGTGGCAATGCCTTTACCCACTGAGACATCCAGTTAACCCATTTATTTGTTTATTCTACCAGAGTCTGATGAAGCCTAGTCTGGTCTTGACAACACACACACACACACAGAGTTGAGGATGACCCTGAACTTCTGATCCTCCTGCCTCTACCTCCCAAATGCTGGGATTCTGTGGTGGTGGTTTGATTAAGAGTGGCTTCCACAGGCTCCTATGTCTGAATACTTGGTCCCCAGATGGTGGAACTGTTTGGGAAGGATGAGACAGCTTAAGCCCCTCCCACCATCCCCAGTGCATGCTGCCTCCTGCTTGTGGATCAAGATGTGAGCGCAGCTGTTCCTGCCACCGTGCCTTTGCACCACATTGTGGATTATAACCTTCAGAAACTATGGGCCTAGTTGAATGCTTTCTTTTATAAGTTGCCTTGGTCGTGGTGCTTTATTTCAAAAATAGAAAAATAACTAAAATAGCCACCATGTCTTGATCTTCAAAATTATTTCTGAAGTATCTGTTTGAGAATTTATATTTTCCCTTCTTCCATCCCATCCTTCCTTCTTCTTTCCCATCCTTCCTTAAGGCAGGATCTCATATTGTAGCTTAGGCTGGCCTGGAACACTTTGGGCTCCTGAAAGCTTGGATTACAGGCAGGAGTCACTACTCTGAGCAAGTTCACAGGTTGCAGACCACAGTGTATTTGTCTGGGTCTTCGTGTGAGAGGGTTGGGTATTTATGACCACAGGTGCTTCAAAGAGGTTCACTGAGGTGTGAAATGAATATGTCAAAACATTCTAAGCACAGAGTACCAGACAGCAGTGCGCCTTGATTAGGGATTCTGTGTTATACCACATGCCTTCTCACACAGGTGACTGCTTCTTGGTACTGCGTTTCAGGCAATCACTGGAAGCAATGTCTTGTGACATTTCAAAACTGCTAGTAGCTCCTCACGTAGACCCCCCCATTCCTCCCTCTCCTTATCCTTTGAGAAGGGAGAGCCACCCCCTAAGTAACACCCCTGAGCCACTACACCCCTCCTGCTACATCGCCCAGAACATCAGGTGGCTGTAGGACCAGGCACATCCTCTCCCACTGAGGCCAGACAGAAGTCCATTTAGGGGAATGGGATCCACAGACAGGCAGGCAGGAAGTGATACTGAGATGTACAGTGAATAAAAAATGTAACACAAAGTATATATATATATATATATATATATATATATATATATATATATATATATATATATATATACTCTGTTCTCTTTGAATGTGTTTTGTGAAATAAACTGGGCAGTGATGTAAACAAAACAAAACAACCTCCCCCCAAAACCTGTCAGTGACTTTGATGGCAGCTCCTGCATCTACCTACTTACTGCCATTAATTTTCTGTGACAGTCATTTAAATTTAAGGTTAAATATGGTGACCAACATTATCAAAGTCATTATAGTGGGCCCTTTAGCCTTTTCTCTGGTTAAAGGAAGAGACACTGGCGGCCTCGGAGCCTTTTGATGTCTGATGGGGCTGGGTCTTCTCTCTAGGGCAGTGTCCCTGCATGCAATTTCCCGGGGGAATGATATCCTTAGGAGCCCCCCAACCCCCGATAAAGAACCCTCTGTGCAAGACTAAGCAAGGATCTGGTTTTAAAGCTGTTTCCTTGATAGTGGAAATAGGATTCCCGGTCTCTTTTGATGCTGGGTCGTGTGGACAGAACCTGGGGAAGGTGTGGGCTCTGTGTTCAGGAGACTGCAGAGTAAACCCCAGGATATCCTTGCAAGTTCCAGGCCAGCCACGGCTACACAGTGAGATCATGTCTGGAAGAAAAAAGAAAGAATCAAGAGAAGAAGAAGAAGAAGAAAGAGGAGGAGGTGGAGAAGGAAGAAGAGGGGGAGGGGAGGGGGGAGGGGAAAGGGGAGAAGAAGGAGGAGGCAGAATAAAAACCCAAAGGTACTCGTTACATTAAAGTGCCAATATAAGGGGCTGGTGAGAGGGCTCAGTGGTTAGAGACACTTGCTGTCAAGCTTGCTGACCAGAGTTCAATCCCCAGGATCCACGTGGTAAAAGAAAGTCTCCTGTAGGTTGTCTTCTAACCTTCTCACGCGTGCGCGCGCGCGCACACACACACACACACACACACACACACACACCCCAACAGCAACAACAAACAAAATGTAATTTTTAAAATGGACTCTAGCACGAGTCCAAACATTCCAAGCAAAGTGAAGTCAGTATGCCAGAGGCCCTGCGCTCCCAGTCCCATTCCACTGCAGAACTTCTCACAATTGCCAGGATGCAGAATCAACCATGGTGCAGAGGAGGCCGCCCACTCGGGGCGGGCAGGAAAGAAACCGAGAGGCAGGGGACAGCACATTCTTCCAGGGTGCACGATCAGTGACTACTTCCTCCTGCTAGACCGCACCTTCCAGTTTGCACCACCTCCCCATGGGCCACCAAATTAGGAATCTACCAATGTGTTAGTTCACTGATGACGTCAGAGCCTCGTGAGCCAATCACTTCCCCAAATCCCATCGGTCTGCAGCCAAGCCTGCAACAAGGGAACTTTCAGATTGAAGCGGAACAACTGTGACCCATACTGATAGTTGGCTATTCTCCGGTTCTTTGAGACACTGGCCTAGGGTGTTTTGTTTGTTTGTTTGTTTGTTTGTTTGTTTTTGTTTTGTTTTTAGCTTCAATATACAAGAACATGCGATATTTGTTTTTATGTGCCTGGCTTATTTCACTTAATGTCTTCCAGTTCTGTCAACTGCCCCAAATGGCAAGACTTCATTCTTTCGTGTGGCTGAATAATATTCTCTTACACTTATGTACTGCAGGTGCTTCTATCAGCTGATGCGCAAAGTGAGAGCCAGTGGGTCACCAGCTGAAACCTGGGCCCCAATAATCTGTCTTTTTTTTTTGTTTGTTTGTTTCTCGAGCATTTTGTTGGGGATAACAGAGGTAGGTACCTGTATACTAGAGATACTTCCAATGTCCACGGCTCAGCATGGTGAGGATAATTTACAGCAGTTCAATATACATTTCAGAAAGAACTGGGAGAGAGGAATTCTCAGGCGCCTAGCACAAGGACTACTAGCTGGCACTGGGGTGGGCGTGGTACACATGGGGTTCTGTCGTTACACGACTTATACACGCATTATCATGGTGTGCTCTATAAGTATGTACAGTTATTAGATATCATTAAGAAGGACTCTGCATTACATTCAGAGACTTTCAAGGACTAAATAAGGTTGGGGAGGGCAGGCCAGGGTGTTCTGAACAAAGAGAGAACTTAATTTTTTGCAAGACTTCTCTCTAGGTTTACCGTTTGGACGGGGCTGTGGTTCTGATTTGACATATATTCTGTTTCATATATTTTCGCATATTTTAGTTTCACACTGTTGAATTTTTCTATAGTTTAAAATACAGTATCTGCATTTCATCCACCACTCCGGGTAGGGCTGGTTTTCCTTCCTGCACCCCCCCCCCCCTTTTTTTGAGAGAGTGGCAAGGAGACAGGTATATTGCCCTGGCTGCGCTAGAACAGCTTTGAGAGATCCTCCAACTCAACTTTTGGAGTAGCTGGGGCTGCCTGTATCAGGCCTCTGCCACTTTTCAGGGTTCTAATAGCCTCTTCCTTCATTGCCTAAAATGGTACTGTTTTCTCTGACCAACTCTGGCCACTGACACCCAATGTACGTGAGGAGGTGACCGAAGATAGGGCCAGAAACACAAAATAAAAATTAAAATGAATGAACTAACAAAAATGAACGAATGAACGAACAAACAAACAAACAAAAAAGGTATTTCTGGTTTTTGCTAGCTATTCTGTGAACAAAGCAAGCAAGGATAAACCCCTGGGCCAGAAGGATGGAGAGAAACCAATGGAGTCGTTGCGCCACCGTGTGACGCTATATGGTATTGCAGTCAGTGGTGCATACATACATACATACATATATATATATATATATATATATATATATATATATATATATATATATATATATATATTTTTTTTTTTTTTCAGACTACGTGTATGCTTCTTTGGATATTTTCAACCAACTCTCAGCTTTCATTTCCACCTTCTGTTCCCTCAGTAGCTCATTTTTATGGCCTAGGGTGCTGGCTCTTACTAGAATTTAAAAAATCTGCTCAATGTAATAAAGCAAATATTTTCCTGCGTGTAAAACTGACTTAATATAGCTGTGATCCAGAGGAAGTTTTGTCTGTCTGTCTGCCTGCCTGCCTGCCTGCCTGTCTGCCTGCCTGTCTGTCTGTCTGTCTGTCATCCATGCATCTATCTACCTACCTACTTGACAGTCTCATGCTCACGAAGCTCACTCTGGCATTAACCTCAGTATTATTTAATATAAATTCAGGATGTCCTGCAATTTCTGATCCTCCTGCCCCAACCTTCCAAGTCTGAGATTACATGTGTGTGTCACCTGGTTTATTGAGAGGTTTGTTTGTTGTTGTTTGTTTGTTTTATAAGATTTATTTATTTTATATGTGTTTTGCCTGAATGTGTGCCTAGTACCTTTGGGAGTTAGAAGAGGGTGTCAAATTCCCAGAAGCTGGAGTTAGGGAGGGTTGTGAGCTGCCGTGTGGATGCTGGGAATGGCCGCTGGTCCTTTGTAAGATCAGCAAGTGTTTTTAACTGTGGAGCCATGGCTGCAGTGCCTAGGAGGAGATTCTCATCCACCCTGCTCTGGATCAACAGTCCCATTTAACACAGTAAACATTTCAACACAAATGCAGTTAAGGCTGAGTCCTGCTTATCTACTTTTTCATTATTTTGTAGTGCTGGGAACCAGCCATCACTTTTACCCTTGCTTGAGACACCCAGTGCACCTGCCCTGACAGCTCACGTGCTGTGCATTCTGTGGCCGATCTGCTCTTGCCTTCTTCCTGGCATGTTTTGAGCTTTCTGACTTTGTCCCCTTAAGAAAATCTTCTGAGCCCGGCAGTCGTGGTGCATGCCTTTAATCCCAGCACTTAGGAGGCAGAGGCAGATGCATTTCTGAGTTCGAGGCCAGCCTGGTCTACAGAGTGAGTTCCAGGATAGCCAGGGCTACACAGAGAAATCCTGTTTCAAAAACAATCAAACAAAGGAGAGGTTGGAAGGTATAATTAGTTGATACAAAGTCACACTGGATTCAGGTGGACCCTAAACACCATGGCTGACATCTTTTTAAGGGAAAAGAGAAGGAGAGTTAGGTACAGGGAAGAAGCCATGTGACCAAACAGACAGGACTGAGCAAAGTCTCCTTAGATAGGAAAGCAACATGCAAACAGACTTGAGTGAGGGGTGTGTGCAGGGGACAAGGAAGGCAAGATATCCTCTGGGACAGTGCTCAGGGAAGGACAGTGGCTTTCAGTTTGTGCAAAGGGTCCCAATCAGTTCTCTGTTTTTAAACACTGGCTTTATCATCATCATCATCATCATCATCATCATCATCATCATCATCATCATCATCATCATCATCTCAGCTTTTATAACTTAAAAAAAATATCTGGAGTCGACTGGGTAACAGTGGAAAACTTTTTAGCAGCTAGCTTTAATCCTTCTAAAAGAGGACCTAGTGAAATTGTTTAAAGTCTCCTTGGTCAGTGTTGGACAGAAGGGAAAATCTGCTCTGTCTAGGTTGCATTGTCTGGCAGTGATCCCAGTCCTGCAGGGGCATGGGGGGATGGGGAGGTTCTATTTTTTTTTTTTCTCAGAGAATGGTAGGTTTTGAGTTTTTCAATTATATGGATCATTGATTAATAAGGAGATATAGACCATGAAAGAGAAAGGAGTGGACTTCTCTCTTTTCCTTCAAGCTCAGCCAGGGGAACTTTCCCCCTTCCCTGAGGCTGCTTAGATCAGACACAGAGTGGAGGGAGTGCTCACTTGGGGGAGCTGTTTCCCCTTCCCTGTGTGCATTCTGCTTAGAAGACACAGTGCCTGGATGAGAGGCCTGACCCCTCCCCACCTCCACACAGTGACCAGCCCTGACTGTGAGCAGGATTCAAGCAGCTAAACCAGCAAGCACCCTGCCCCTGGAGTGAGACAGGTTGAGATTTTTGGTCTCTCTGGGTGACCTGGCAAAACCAAAGGATTCATGTCCCCAACAGGAGGGGGCACAGGTATTAAGCTGGGAGCAAGGAAGGTCTTACCCCAGAGAAAGCCACTGATCAATACACACACACACACACACACACACACACACACACACACACACACACACACACAAAACAACCAGGGTAGCTACCACACGTTCATACAACTGAAAAGGCAGAGGGATCCAGGGACAGTCTCTCATGGATTCTGGACACTGAACAGCAGCCCCATCTGACCTCTCCTCTGTGTCCAATTGGAAGACCAACCTTGCTTCCAGAGGTGAGAGACTGGGAGACTTTCTAATTTGTTTCCTTTTGGGCTGAAGGTACCAGATTCATCCCTATGGCAGTGACAGATCAAACGGAGTCCTGGGGATTACCCCCAGGAGCTCCTTGACCATTGCATTCTTTCCTGATTTGGGGGGCTCTGGGATCTCGGTGGGACTTCTAGAAATGTTGTGGGGGTATTCACAAGACAAGACTGCTCAGATGTAGATTTAAGCCAACTGAAAGTCTTTATTAGCTGGCTGACGAAACTACAGTGGGTGCTCAGGACTCCATTGTAGTACTGACCCTTTTTTGTACAAAGGCCATGCTCCGGGTTGACAAACTTCAGTTAATAAGAACATTTAGCCAGAAGTGGAGCTACAGAAGCCAAAAAGCGAGGTTAGCAATTAGAGACTTTCTCTGAACTATAGACTTTGATGGATAAGTCTTTGTTTTCATTTTTGGCAGGTAGTGTGCTGAGTTTTACAGCCTGAATGGCATTTCCATCATGGAGACAGTTGTGCTAAGGTCTGGGGCCCTGTAACAATATGACTGACCATGGCCTGGCACCCGATTCAGGTTACCATGACTAACTGTGTGACTTATCATCCCACCTCTCCTATGTGTCCAAACAGAAGGCCCCTTAACCAGACTTACCCAAGGAGACAGACCATGAAGCTTTCTACTTTGCTTCCTTTAGAAGTGGAGGTGTCAGAGTCCTCCATAGGCAGTGATTGATCCTGGGGACTTGGACCTGGACTGACTTCTGTCAATCTCTCCTTTGTCCCTTTGTGCTTCTCTGTTGGATGACAGGTCCACCCAAGGTACCTAGCCTGGAACACAGATTCAGGTTACCACGACTGGCTTGGTCTGAAACTCAGATTCTGGTTACTGTGACTGACTGTGGCCTGGAACACAGCCTACTGCCAGCCAACACATCCTCAGTGTGTCTGGGCCACAGACACGTGTTATTTTAGTCAGGAAGCAAGTGAGCATGTGAAAAGGAGGGGTCTCGAGATGACAAGGGGCAGTGACTGGCTGTAGACAAGCTTTCCAATAACACAGTGTGCTTTGAGACCCACCTAACCTGGAAGAGCAGTGGGGAGTGATGTTAGCAAGAGTAGTTTGGCACATTCAGACAACCCAAGCTGAGTCAGGGCAATGCTCCTATGGCTCCAAGGTCATTCCCCAGAAACTCTCACTGTGAGTTTCCCCAGGATTATCAGCCTGACACCCTAGAATGGTTTCTGTGAGCTTCCTGTATTTCCATAGAAGTTTTTCTTTTCCTACCGGACACACCCTTCTGTTTGTCTTTATCACTGGAGGGGAGGAGACCTGTGGATCCTTAAGTTTCTAGAATCAAGCAACACTGAGCGGCACTTGCCTGCCTCCAGCATTTGGAAGTGGCAGGAGGTTTCAGGTGCTGGCTCATCTCACAAAAGGACTCTGAAAGTGGGCCACCTGCTCTACTTCTCTGGGTCCACACACAACAGTAGCAGCCTGGTCAGTTCCTGTGAGAGCCATGGGAACTCTCTAAGGAGTACTATGTCAATCAAGATAGAAAAGGATGGGCCAGGCAGGGCTGGCCGCCAGCCACTGTTATGTCCTCTGAGGGTCAGGACCACCCATGAAAGCAGGAGCAGGAGGGGAGAGTTCTGCTCTGCTCACCGGGAGGGGCGCCTTGTCTTACCTCCAGGGCCGAGCACAGCTTGGCACGGGTCCATGTGGCTGTGTTTGGGGAGAAAGGCCCCACAAGCGATCGGCATCTGGAGAAGTTCTAGCCAAACTTGCATCAACCTCTCCCTTGTCCCTTTGTGCTTCCCTGCTGCTGAAGTGTGACAAGATGACAGGGCCACCCAAGTTCCTATCTTTTCTTCAAGTCAATGGAATAAAAGAGCTTCTGATGCCCAGGCGACCATTGCCTTAGCTCTAGGCTTGCGCGGTCTTCTTGGACTCTCTGGGACTTTGGCGGGTTCTGTCATCTCTCTGAGCCCTTGAAATGGGGCTGGTGCCACTGAAGAGGGGACTGTTGCTTTGTTTCACTGGCCTCACTGTGTGTCCCAGGATGGTCTGGAATTCACTGTATTTCAGATTGGCCTCAGATTCTTGATCTCTCTACCTCTGCTCCCCTAGTCCTCAGATTATAGGCCTCTATTCCCGGCTAGAAGCTAATTATAATTAAGTTTAATAGTCATGTCTGACGTTGGAGGGCACCGAACAGTGGGCAGAGAAGTGAGGCTCAGAGGAGGACCGCTTCAAGGAGCCTCAGACGAGGTCTCACCCTGGAGCGATTCACTTGGCCCTTTCCCAGGGGGCTGCAGTCCAGAGAAGACAGAAAACCAGGGTGTCCTGGTTTAAAGAGATACGTGAGGCCTGATTTCTTTCATAGTCACCCCTTTCCTCTTGCCTCAAAATCTCCCTCCAGGGAGACTCTTGGGGACTAAGTTAGAGGTCTGACTTTCCGACTGCAGTGGCTGGCCACTAGGTGTCACTAGTGGCGCTGCAGTCCAGGGGAGGGAGGTGGCAAGTCCAGTGGGAGCTGGGAACCCCTGGAGGGAGTCACTCCTGAGGGGTGGAACCTGGACTCAGGACAGTGTTAGGGACACCCAGCAAGTGCTCTGCGTGGAGTATGCAAGGGAAAACATGACGTGGCTCTGAGACATTGCCCTATGGCTTTCTGCCTCGTTGGGTTATCCTAAGAAAGCTTGCTGCAAGAAGGGACTTTGGGACACCTGCCTCGGCGAACCTCCAGCGTGATCCCGCTGGGCAAGGAAATTGATTTCAGTACTCAGTCCAAAATATTAATGCTTAGCTTTCTCTGAGTCACCCATGGTCACCTGTGAGTGAAAGTCTCAAAGGAGAGGTGAGAGAGAGCCCGTTCCTGGTCCTGCTTCGCGTGTGGCTCAGGTGGGCTGCCTGAGCCTGGCTCCAGGGTCTATGCCACAGAAATACCTGGCACACATTTTACAACTTTTAATTCTTGCCTCCAACGTGATATTTTAATTTCCTAATCACGGCATGAACAGTGCCTCACAGAGTGGCTAGTTGACTGGATACATGTTTGAGAGCGATAGATGTAGGGATGGAGACCTGGGCCTTCTCTCAAGGTGACAGTCAGCCATTTTTTACCACATCCCCAGTGTTCTGGAGCCAGAGAGACAAGCTGAATTGCAATCAGCTACTCTTAGCCTGGGTCTCCTCTCCCCACCTGTAACATTAGGGCAGCACTCATTAATGCATGGTCATTAATTTCCCACCAGCTTGGCTGGACCAAGCATGCTAATGGACAGACATGGTTGTGGGTGTTTTTTTGTGAGGCAAGAATATGTTGGGCTGGTAGACTTTGAGTAAAGCAGATTCCTGGGTCATCGTGGAAATGACTTCACCCATCAACGGAGGCTCAAATAGAAAAAAGCCTGGCTTCATCTGAGCAAGAGAAAAGTCCCCTCTTGTACACTGCTTGAAGACATCAGCCATAGCATGGCTTCTCTTCCTCACTGAAGGATATCAGTTGTTCTGGCCTCCAGCCCGTTAGCTATAAGTGGAACCACATAGCCTTGACTCTTTTGTGTCTCTAGCATACCATCCCCCTTCAGATTCTAGACTTACATAATCGTGTGAGACTTTTTTTTATAATAAATCCCTTTCAATCTCATAAGACATAATGTGGGTTCTGTTTCTCTAGAGACCCTTTGCTATCCAGGAGTATTAACTGGAAATAAAGTATTAAACTACAGCACCAACACAACCAGTATCCAGGTTTTGTTTTTTTGTCCTCTTTGGTATCCAACTTGTCAGCTCTCTTGCTCAAGCATTAAAAAGATGCCTACATCCGTAGATTAAATACGTTAGAGATTACCTCCAAGGCACCAAGATCTGACAGTATCACATTAAGAAGAGAAATCAAAGTATTTCCTCCTGGAGAAGTTTGACCAAGAGCGAGTCCAAGTTAGAGTTTTCCACTTTTTCACCCCGTGTCTTCTGTCGTCCGAAACTTGCAGTTTCTGGCTTGTCTGTAATCTGTTTGTTGTGTGTCTATCTATGCCTGTATGAAGTGTGACTATCTGTTTCTCTGTCTGTGTCCCCAATAAAAGGACTTTGTTCTGCATTTGTTAAATGGGATAGAAAGTATCATGTAGGGGGAAGGAATGAAGACTTCTTTACAGAAATCTTAACAGAGTTTTACAAGGGATGAAGTCACTGACTCCACCTGACCCCTACTGACCCAGACAACAAACTAATATAAGCATTTATCAAGATATATCCATATGCTGTTTCTAGCATTTATGCCATGTGTTTTCTGCACAAGCTTTCTTTTGACTTTCACAGTTTTCAGTAATGTATCACATATTTAACACACACACACACACACACACACACACACACACACACACACACATGCATCCCTCGGTCAGGGCAAGGAAGAGACTTAATTTAAGATTAAAGCAAGATTTCTCTGTGTGGCCTTGGCTCTTTTGGACTTGCTCTGTAGGCCAGGCTGGCCTCAAACTCACAGAGATCTGCCTACCTCTGCCTCCTGAGCGGTGGGATTAAAGACATGTGCTGTCACACCTGGCTGCAGTCTTAAATCTTAAATGACCTCAAGATGTATTATTAACTCTGGCTTTGAGGTCCAGCAAAAGTTTCAGTGTCTTAGAGTGTAAGAGATGTTTTCATAAGACTATCTCGTCACATCTAAGGAGGGGAATCGTTCTTCCTTAAAACTTGGAAATTCATTGGCCAACATTCCAACATTTCCTACTTTGAATGGACCGATTGCCTGGCTCTGTCACATTAATCTTCAAGGGGAACACTTCCTCAGTTTCTCCCTTTTACCTCCTTACTCCGGTTTCCTGAGCCTTGGAATGTGAGACAGATGCCTGTCTCCGTTTCTTGTCACAAGTTTCTTGGGGTGGGTAAGAGTAGGAAGCAGCAACTCCTCTGTCATCTGCAGTCTCTCTTCAGCCATGTGTGCTTCAGAGTATGAAAGGTGAGGGGGTGGGTGTTTTATAATTTTTAAGACATAGACCTCTTTTTTTAACCCAGTGTTTCTTAGCACTTGATAGCAATTAGAAGAATCATTTTTAGCAGATTTGAAAACCTTTGTGTCCCTAGTGTACTTTGGAAATCTAAAATACTTTTTCACTGTTAACTTCTTCCCTATTTTTAATTGGCATTATAATAAAACCATCAAGGATCACATTCAGGGTGCTTGTCTTCTCTTTTCTTTTTTTAATGTATTTTTTAGATTATTTATTTATTTATTTCATGTATATGAGTACACTGTTGCTGTCTTCAGACACACCAGAAGAGGGCATCGGATCCCATTACAGATGGTTGTGAGCCACCATGTGGTTGCTGGGAATTGAACTCAGGACCTCTGGAAGAGCAGCCAGTCTCTTAACTGCTGAGCCAGCTCTCCAGCCCTCAAGCTGCTTTATGACACTTACTGATTTGCACCATGTGAAGCTTAGACTATGAGTCAAATTTCAGGGGCCACATAACACATGACTACATGTAAGACAGCTCCTTCGTGTAGTCCTCCACTTCTGTGGCCCAGAAGTTCGTGCACGTTTCCCTTGCTCAGACCTTGTGAGCCAGGTAGCTTTGCCTTCAAAAACTGGTAAATGATAACACATATAAATGTTTATGTGACATACATGCATGTTCTAAAGGTCCAAAGAATAATACCAACAACAAAATGCAAGGACTGGAGAAATGGCTCAGAGGTTTAGAGTACTGGCTGCCCTTGGAGAGGACCCAGGTTCTATTTCCAGCATCCACATAGCTACTTATAACTGTCTTTAACTCCAATGCCAGAGCATCTGGCACCTTTTTTGGCCTCTGCAGGCATCAGGCACACATGTGATGCACAGACAAACATGTAGGCCAAACACTCACAAACATAAAAACAAAACGAAATGAAACAAAAAAATCAAACCAACCAACCAACCAACCAACCAACCAACCAACCAATCAAGCGAAAAACCCATAACCTCATCCTCACATCCCAATGGTAAGGAACCAAAACATGACTTGTCTCTTCCAACCTATGTATCTGGAAACCCCTGCTCACCCCCAGCTGTTTTAACACTGAAAGTCTATGTCCCAGCCAACCCCTTATTTTGAGTCATCTTGGAAGTCAGTCTCTCCCCCCTCTCCCCCCCACCCCCAGGGCACCTTCTGTGCAGGCGTAGGCCCCCTGCTTTGAACTTGTGTAAATGGGGTCTCACACCAGGTCCCATTTATGACTTGTTTCCCCATCATCTTTTGTGGGCTTCCTCTTATTGATGTGTGCAGTCACGATTCATCCAGGCTCCCTGGTGACTAATTATCCCTCAGTAAATATAGCAGTGTCTCCATTCCTCATTGTCAAGAGACAGAGCAGCCTTTGTTACTGGGAGTGGTGTCTCTCAGGACCGTCTTAGATGTCTCTTGGCACAAAAAGACAAGATGTTTTCTAATCTGTAAAAATCAGTCTTTTTCCATTAACAATGGCTGTTCTGCCAAGGGCAAGAACTCCATAAACCTCCCCAATCTTGTGAAACCCTTGTGTATGCTCCTGTTTGCTCCAACCCTGGATGCCAGAAGTTCCTGACACTTGACTCTCTGCCACTTCCTTCCAGTTCCCACTGATTATGAATTAGCTAACTGTGTCGGGTTGTGAGGTCAAGCTCCACTGTTAAGATGACACAGTCGCCATCCTGTGTTAGGATAATGACATCCTAACACACATGGACATTTCATTCTGTGCCCTTGCTTGCCAAGTTTGGGTCCTTGTGCTCCCTTTTTGCAAAACTAAGCTGCCTTGCCAAGTTACTTCCACGTTGCTGTTTGTGTGACACTGGGAATATCCTCATGAGACACAATTACTAGAGGATAAGTAAGACACGTATGTCTTTCACCCACAGACAGCAAATTGTTATTTATGAAAAAGTGATGTTGTAATCAGAGTAACAGCTCTGTCATTCACTGCTTTCTCCAAGACAGGTAAAAGGTTAAAGGAAGTGGGTTTATTTACAGTGTGAGTCTGAAAGTATTGGGGTTGGTCTGGTGAGACTACATACTCAAATGCAGAATTCTGTACCCTTCAGTCTGGTTGCCTCAATATTGAATTCTCATGCACAGCAGCTTTTGTGGCACAAAACTTGCTCCCCAAATTAATTAGTCAATAAAAGGCTAAAGCCTGTGGTTGGGTAGCAGAGAGACTACTGGCAGAGTCCTATAGGCAGGACTTCCTGGGAGGGAGAAATGAACTCTGGGAAGAAGGAAGAGGAAGGCCCCTTTGCCAGAAGACACCAGAGGATGTTGGATGTGACTACAGGCCTGAAAGGCATAGCTAGCCATGAGGCTGGCTGAGGCTAGATGATCAGGTTAACTTAGATGAACTAGCTAAGCTAAGGCCTAAGCTTTGAAATATTTAAAGATCTCTATGCTTTTATTTGGAGGTGTTAGTTGATTAAGGAATAACTGCCACCATTAATTTCCAGCTTATATATATATATATATATATATATATGTATATGTATATGTATATGTATATGTATATGTATATGTATATGTATATGTATATGTATATGTATATGTATATGTATATGTATATGTATATGTATATGTATATGTATATGTATATATGTATGTATATATGTATGTATATATTTATGTATGTATATATATATAATCATTTTTATAGGAGGGAAACATTCTTAGTTTCTTTCAGTCTTGCCTGTAGCAATGTTAGTTTATGGACAGGATGAAGCAGAAGTCAAGGAATGCACTATTAGCTGTGAGCTAAGTTATGCTAAGTGCTCAATCTGTGAGGCTAGCCTTTTCCAGGGACACAGTCCCTCTTCTGCAGCCAAGGCTTTGGGCTATTCTCACCAGCAGCATAGGATTTCCTGGAGAGATTATAGCTTCATACAGGGCCGCTGTGCTAATTTCTATTATCAGAAATTCTTGGTAGTACCAATTTTCCATGCTTTGCTAAGCAGGTGTCTAACTGAGGCCTCTGTGGCTGACAGGCAGTACCTCTTCTTGGCGGACTTTGCCTAAATTTTCCTGACTGCTGTTGAGACTGGACCTTCTCAGAAGCTGACTGGTCTTTTTTAGCTCTACTGTGAAGGGCTTTACTTGCATCTTTTGTACATTTTTTTTTCCTACAGAAAGTAGGGCAGTGGTTAGCCTGGCTTGTGAGGTGGTGAGAGGGATAGAGGATAACTTTTTTTTTTTTTAAATATTGTTTTGATTCGTTGTGAGCTTCACAGCATGTACCCTGAGTCCCTGTCCCTTCATATCTACTGTTCACTTCTGCAACTTCCCTACCCACCACCACCACCACCACCACCACCACCACCAAACACACACAAACACACACACACACACACACACACACACACACACACACACACACACACAC
>CM052702.1:82108970-82128981 GCA_028551405.1 Uromys caudimaculatus
ACACACACACACACACACACACACACACACACACACACACACACACACACCCAAAAACCCAAAGTATAGAAATATCTCATCATGGCAGCTATAGTGGTCCCAGTGTGCCCCACTGTGTACCACTCTGCCCACACATCTTCACTTGTAAATGCTCACTGCAATGAGTCATTGGTCTGGTCTGAAGCCTTCAGCCTCATCAGGGCTGCCCCCATATCCTCTAGTGCTAATAGGACACCCTTGAGTCTCCAGTTCCATCTCTCTTCATAATGCTGGAGCTGTTCCCCTTGCCCTTCTCTCCCATCTGTCCACCACAGACTCACACATTGTGGTGGCTCTTGTTGTAGGCTGGCCACTCAGCTGATGAGTCCCTAGGTGATATCCTCTGGCAAGCAGGTTCCTATGGCCTACCCATGCTGTAGGGCAGAGGGCAGGTCTCTGGGCATTCTTTCCCTACCCCCACTGTGTGGCATGGAGAAACACAGGTGTCTGGTTTCCTCCTCCAGTGCTGTGCTGCCTAGATTAGATTTAATCTGATTTTTTTTAATGTGTTCTAGGCATAAAACAGCTTTGGCCACCAAGTTAGGATGAACAAAGGACTGTCATCTGCTATGCTCCTGACTGATACAGGGCCACCACCACCAACGCGGTGACTCTCTGCCCATTGCCAGGTGTGTGTATGTGTGTGTGTTCTGTACATATTTCTTCTTCTTTCTTTAAAAAAAAAAAAAAAACCCTTTTTGCTGGTTCTTTGTGAATTTCACGCCATGCACCCAATTCCACTCATCCCTCCGTTCGTTTGTATCCACTTTCTGCCCTTGCAACCTCCCCCTCAAAAAATAAAATAAAATAAAATGAAATAAAATAAAATAAAATAAAATAAAATAGAATTGAAAGACTCTTGCTGTGGAAGCTGTAGAGTGTGGCAGTCTGTCCCACGGCACACCCTTTCGTCCACACATCTTGACTTGTGAATGTTCGTTGCAATGAGTCCTGAGTCTGTTTCAAGGCCTTAACTGCATAGGTTTTGGCTACATGCTATCAATACTGGATCCGCATGGGGCTGTCCTCTTAAATATCCTGTTGTTGCCTGGGTCATAGAGATCCTGCAGCTTTGGATCTGCAAGACTGGCCCTTTCACATACTCTAGCAGGTCTTAGATGGGGTAGATGTTGGGGTGGGCCAAGTCAAAGCCCTGGATCTGGGCCCGGGAGGTAGCTGACTTGGTCAGCCTGCCAGCCCTCACCTGCACCACCACAGTGAGCTCTCCAGAACTTCCCTTGCTAGCTTATGTAATGCTGCAGCTAATAAGGGCCGGGGTCAGATTTCCTGCTCTCAGGGTCAGCTCACCAGCACCTGTGCTACCAGGGCCAGCTCTACTGGGATGCTTATGTGAGGGGTAGGGCCAGCTCAGGCAGCAATCCAGACCAGGGACATCTGCATGGCCTTTGGTGGTAATATGGGTCTCGATTATCAACACAGACCCCCGCTGCAGCAGGACCACGGGCTCAGACATGGCCCTTGGTGACAGCCTGGGCCAGCACATCACCATAATCTCCTCCTATCTTCCTGTTCCTTACCTTGAATCTCCTTGAGTATTCCTTGAGGTTCCAGTTCTACCTTTCTCCACAGTGTAGAGAGCCCGCGGCTTCACTTTCTCTTTCATCTCTCCACCACGTACTCCATCTTCCCCATCTCTTCATCGCACATTCGTTCATTGCAGTGGTGCCCTCTGCTGATGCTTCTTCTGCTTTTTTGGGGCCAGCGTCTCTGTACACTTTTCTAATGGGCTTTGTGGTGGTTTGAATGAGAATGAGTCCCATAGGATCTCACATTTGAACACTTGGTCCCCAGTTGGTGGTGTTCTTTGGAGAGACTTAGGAGGTGTGGCCTGGATGGGCAAAGTCCAGGGGTGGATTGAGATTTAAATGCCTCTCCCCACTCCACCCCCGCCCCAAGCTTCTTGCTTGTGGTTCAAATGTTAGCATTTGGCGTTTGCTTTGGCTGTGTGTCTGCTGTTTGCTGCCGTGTTTTCCTGCCAAGAAGAACTCTTTTTTTTTTTTTTTTTTTCAAGAAGAACTCTTATTACTCTGGAACTATAAGGCAAACAGGCCTTCCTTCTATAAGTTGTCTCATGTTTCATCACAACCCTAGAGGAGCTGACTAAGACAGGCTGCCTGGCTTTTTCTTGTAGATTTATAATCCGATATTGCTTTGTTTTAAACACAGGGCCTTTACCCTGGGATTAAGTGCTGAGATTATGTGTGTACCACACAGACTACCTTTTGGTTTTGTCAAGGTCAAACCAGGTTAAGTTTGCCTTCAGAATCAATGTGAAAGAATGGAAACCTAAAGAAATATGTGTATCTGTGAAAAAAGTGTTTTGTTTTGTTTTTTCTATCAAGGTAGCTAGACAAGGGCCCAAGTATCCTGAATCTCTCTTTCCCCTTTGCATAGATGATCCAATCGGGCCAAACTGTGAAGTTGAGCTCCCACTGGTGAGATGAAACGAAGTTACCACCTACATCAGGAGTAAAAAGCAGAGGCATCTTGGTCATGCATGCCTCATAGCCTGGTTTGGGTTCTGCCACTCACACTCTTTGGCAGAGAGAAATTGCCTTGTTAGGTAACTTTATTCTTGTGTGCTCCTTTAGGCAGGACCACAATTATTCTTTTCCAACATATCTAAGACTTGGGAAAATGAAAAAACCAGGGCAGAAGTAGGTGGTTCTTTTGGTCTTGTTTACCTGCAAACTGCTGATATGTGATTTATTTAAACCAGAGGGCAGCTAGCTTCATCTTTAGTGGATCTCAGAAGTGAAATCCCAGACGAGCAGTGGTACAGTGCCAACTCTAGCTGGATACTCATCCAAACGCAAACGGGCAAACCCCACAGAGACCATCAGAGCTGGAAACTCTAGAGTTGAGACCTTCAATGTGTATTTTAGCCTCCTGTAGCTCTGGTGAACTCAGGTTCTAGAACATCGGCCCATGCAGGAGGAGCATTAACCTTGAACTTTCATTCTGCAGGTGCCCACCTCCCCTTTCTCTACAGATACATAGCAGCAAAGGTGGTTTAAAAGAAGAGAAAATATTTGGGTCCCTGGATACTGAAATTTTGTTGCTTCAGATCAGATTGCACAGTAGTTCGGCTTATGGAGCATTCTGAGAACAGCTTGGATGTGACCAGAACGTTCTCCCTGCCTGAAGGTGCCTCAACAAGAGGCCAAAAGAAGATTGTGAGGGCTGAAGTTATGCTTTCAGTTTAAATTACTGTACTTAAGAGATCTATAAATGCCTCTAACCCATAAGCCCCACTTGCCCAAGGACAAATAACTTCCTGGAACATTGGGGGTTGTTGTAAGATACCAAGCCATGTGTCTTCCCTTTTGTAAACAAGTTCCGTTGCTCCAACAGCAGAGGGAGTGTTTGATCACATATAGGTAGGAGGTACATGTGCAGGAAGTACATTAGGATGTATGTTTGCCTCGGATTGGATGTAGGCAGGAAGTGTAGGTTTTGACTTTATAAACATCTACTAATGTAATTCAAAGCCATTCTCTGGGAATCCCAGGTATGGACCTAGCCAGTGTCCATTGTTCTGGCTAGTATTTAATAAATACTGCCTCATGTTTGGATCAAAAACTGTGATGTGGTCTTATTCTCACCTGGTAGGATTAACAAGACCTCTTTGCCATCTCTGGAGATGTTTGCAAAGATGATGTCTGTAATGGTTTGTATATGCTTGGCCCAGGTAGTGGTACTATTGAAAGGTGTAGCCCTGTTGGAGTAGGTGTGTCACTGTGGGTGTGGGCTTTAAGACCCCCATCCTATCTGCCTGGAAGTCAGTCTTCTACTAGCAGCCTTCAGATGAAGATGTAGAACTCTCAGGTCCTTCTGCACCATGCCTGCCTGGATGCTGTCATGCTCCCACCTTGATGATAATGGACTGAACCTCTGAACCTATAAGCCAGCCCCAATTAAATTCTGTCCTTGTTAGAGTTGCCTTGGTCATGGTGTCTGTTCACAGTAGTAAAGCCCTAAGACAGTGTCCTCAGTCTTTTCCTGAAGTGCATGGGTTGAGAGTTACTCTGCTTGTGGTCCAGAAGGGAAGTAACCATTTCCTCTCTTCTGGTCCTCTGTGAGTTATTTCCATTGGGTGCCACAGAGTCCATGTCATCAAGGACCAGAATCCTGCCACCTGCTCCAGAGCATGTTTCACCAACACCTAGGTTCCCTGTCTGGAGCCCTGTAGGAGGTGCTGGAGCATCTCTGGTGACTCAGCGTCTCTCAGTGCCTGCGTTCACAAGTTCTTGTACAGTCACTGAAGTCTGTTTGACTGACAGGCTGAGCACTGCTCATTGCTTATCCTGGACTCGCAGACCGGACAGAAAGATACAGAAAACTAAGAGGAGGACACAGGAAAAGAAAGGAGCCCCTTGTCCCAGAGCATTCAAAGTTTCTGATGCTGAATTGTCCAGAATTCCAGCACAGTTAACTAAAATTTCTGTGAAGGTTGTCTGCATACTCTACCTATTTGGAATATGGAGATATTTCAAGTAAGAATGTTAAGATAGGGGAGGCAGAGGCAGGTGGATTTCTGAGTTCGAGGCCAGCCTGGTCTACAGAGTGAATTCCAGGACAGCCAGGGCTACACAGAGAAACTCCCTTCTCAAAAAATCAACCAACCAACCAAACAAACAAAAAAACCCCCCAAAACCCAAAACAACAACAACAACAACAAAAAACAACCAACCAACCAAACAAAAACCCAGAGCGTTAAGACAGAAATGAGCCGTGCTTAAGGCCTAGGTGTGCTTAACCCTCGAGCTTGCCTTTTCCCCTTCCCAACAGTAAACCTGCAGTTTTCTAGGAATCTCACAAAAAATCCCACATTTACAATAAAAGACATGTCTTTTATTCCTTGCGCAGTCCCTATGACCCACGGTTTTATCTAACTAGATTGCAAATTGACCCAAGGTACCTCCAGGACTATGCTGTACTCTCATCATAAAAGGGGAAGAAAGTGGGGCCTGGAGAGACAGCTCTTTCAGAGGACACGAGTTCAGTTCTTAGCACCTATGTCAGGTGGCTCACAACTGCCTGTGTCTCCACCTCCAGGGGTCAGAGATGCTCTTTGGGCCTCTGAAGGCATAATTACACACACACACACACACACACACACACACACACACACACACACACACACACACGCACACGCACACGCACACGCACACACACACACACACACACACATATGTAGCGTGTAATTTTAAAAAACACACGATTGCCTTTGCCTGTGACAGTGGCCCCAGCTCTGGCCCCTCCTGGCTTAGCTCCGAGATCAGCTGCTGCCAGCCCCACTCCCTGCTTGCCGGGGAGCTGCTGTGGTCCACTAGTTCACTTTTGGCTTCCTCTCGTTCGTCCTGGCTTAGCTTTGCCAAACCGCCATCACCAACCCGGCTTCCCTCTCTCTACTGACCTTTGCTTCAAGGATGAAAACCATTCAGACAGCTTTGTTACTTTAGAACTTGCCAGCTAGCACAACGGCTAGGCACAGAATCTTCTGCTCTAAGCTTATCAGCTAGCCTGTACCAGCTAGCCTCCGATGACCTCCTTGGCTATCTGCCGGTAGTAGAGGCTGCTGGTTCTAGCTTCCTCGAGATCTTACATGATACCTGCGTGCTTCCCGTTCCAAAGCCTGGTCCAAAAGCCCCTTCTCTTTCCCTGTGTCTTCTTTTTCTCCTGGGCCCAGAAGTCCCATCTGTCCCTTCTGCCCAGAAATTGGCTCCTGGCCTCCTTTATTGACCAAATCAAGAACCAATTAGGGAACCAGACTTTAGTAACAGCACCTACACACACACACACACACACACACACACACGCACACTCTCCACACACATACCACACAATATACCACATACACACCACACACACTATAAATGTACCATATATACCAGAACACCACACACACATACCACACATACCACACATACACACATCCCTACTCTCCACCCCCACAGACATATATACCACGTATGCATACACCCACACCACACACATATATACACCACATACACACATACCATACACACATACATACACACACACTCCACATACAAAACACACACACACACACACACACACACACGAATAGAAAATTTAAATAAACTTTTAGAAAAAAAGGGAGGGGGAGGTATGTCACCTAAAAGCCGCTTGAACAATGGGGCTTCAGAAGCCACCATTGAACGACCTTCTCCTGGGAAGCCCACCCCACACTTGGGTGTGTACTGTCCTCTCTCTTTCCCTAATACTTGTGCTTGTTAGCTCTTTCTAATAAATTCCACCTCTGCTCCATGCTAACTTGTCGCCTTAGTTCTTATTCTATTGCACTTGTAATCCAAGGCACTTATAGAAGAAAACACTTAATTGGGGGGCTTGCTTAGAGTTTCATGAGTCTGCATCATGATCATGACAGAAAGTGTGGCAGCAGACAGGCAGGCAGGTGGCGCTGGAGCAGTAGCTGAGAATTTACATCCTGATCTGAAGGCAGGAGGCAGAGAGAGGGAGACTGGGCCTGGCTTGGGCTTCTGAAACCTCACAGCCCAACCCCAGTGACACATCTGCTCCAAGGCCACACCTCCTGATCCTTCCCAAACAGTCCACCTATTGGGAACCAACCATTCAAATTTATAAGCCCATGGGGGCCATTCTCATTCAAACCACTGCATTGCTCCAAAGTTCTTTTCTGTGATGAAGTCAAGAGTCCGTAGATTCACCTGAGTAGAAACCACACAATGCTTCACACTGCAGCACGGAGGTGTGTCTCTGATCCATGCCTAGCTGCCTCTGACAAAGAGGACAGAATGAGTTCTTGGTTGTTGGCTGATGGGGGTTTTCTCACCTGTGACAGCTGTGTGATGTGGAGGGTATGAAGATCAGGCACTATTTTGACGCCCACTCTGAGCACCTTCTGGGCTGTTTGCTATAGTTTAAAACGACTCTCCTCTTTTATAATCGTTCCCTTCACACACAAGAGCTGTGAGGTTTTGTAGCTAATTTACCACCTACCTCCCCAAGCCCAGCTAATCAAGCCAAGAATTACCACAACTCAAAGTGGGTCGTGGAATCAGTTGTTTGTGTGTAACATGCCTTGTAGTGGCCATGTCCCTCAGTCTACCGACTGGAGCAGGGGAGTGTCTGGATGGGGTCTGCTGAGTGGTAGAAAATAAGGGCAGGGGTCAGACATGGCACACAGCCTCGACAACTTCTCTGTTTCTTCCTGAAGCCCTCTGGGTTCCGTAAGGTCCAGTTTCCTGTGTTAGCTCATTTTACTTCATTTTCCTGTCTTTCATAAGTTTTTGAGTTTTGTTTTTGCTGACTCTTGATCAAGTTGTATTGTGTTTTAAAACTCAAAAGAGGATTCACGAGGATAAGAATAATCTGCAGGGAGAATTATTGGGCAGAGTTAGGTCTCAGGCAACAGTGAACTGAACAGGTGCTTCCCTGCCCCCACCCTGCTGCCCTCTGGATGCTGAGAGCAAGGGGGTGACTGGACACAGACTTTGCTCCTGTGCTCTCCTGCAGGGACACATCCCTGCCATTTAGCGATCCATTGCCTTCCCTTACTTTATTAGCTCAACATATTTGAGAAGGGGGAAAATCATGAACAACCACCACCACAACAACAACAGAACTATTTTTCCTGTCCCCTTCCTCTACATCTGAAGCCACCACTGCAACTGCTGACTGAAGTGTCCGTGTGTAAAATGTGCTTTGCCCTTTGGGAGAAAACAAAGAATTATTAAAGAGCAGCCCCCTGCATTGGCAGGAGACTGGAAAGGGCTTGTCAGCATCAGCTCTTCCAAGCTTCCTCAGCTGAATTCTGGTGTCTTTCTCTTAGTCTTGACCAGGACAGTGTCAGTTGTCATGGTATAGACACACTGTCCCTGTTCCCCTGTGTTAAGCATGCCAGACTCTGATGTTCTAAGCAAGCCTGGCTCATACTCTTTACCTGGATGTGTAAGTATTCCTCAGTCTTTGTCTTTCACAAGTTATCCTGTGTTCCAAAATTCATCTAAAAGAATTATTTTTGTTGCAAGCGTGGGAAATGGTGTAGAACACGAGCAAGGTGAGGCAGGAGGTTGTCAGCGACTTTCTTATCTGTCTGACATCCATGCTGGCTTTGGAGTCCTAAATTTGCTCCTTACTAAACTATGTAGTTCTGGCCAAATTATTCTCCCAGGAAATGAATTGGGCTCTTAATAGTCCACTAATTCTGAGAAATTTTTGGTCAGTTTTGGTGCATTCTCCTCTCTGTTCTCCTGTGCACAACTGTGATAATGAGTGACTAGGTCATGTGGATGCCGTAAGAATAAACAGGTGGAGCAGTGGGTCTTAAAATCGACTGTCTGTTCATTTGAACGACTGGAGGAGTTGTTTGTTTGTTTTTAAATAACAGTGTCAGGAAACACCCAGATCAATTAAGTTAAAATTTCTGAGTGTGGGAGCCAGCCATCAATCTTAATTTTCCTATATTCTCAGTGTTCAGCCAAACATGAGACAGTGAGACAGTGCTTCTAATAATCATTCAATGAGCAACAGCTGCTCTTAGTAATATAACTAAAAGCTGACCAAAAATCTCTCCGAATTAATGGACTATTAAGAGCCCAATTCATTTCCATTTGAATGTATTCATCCAACAGTATCTGAGCATTTTCTGTGAGCCAGGATCTGTGCCAGAGTGTCCTTTTCCAATTCAGAATAAAAGCTCATATTACTTTCAAGAGAAAATTTAAAGACCTGAGATATACAATTCACTTATCAAAGTGTTTGACATGTGGCCCAGTTAGCTTTAATTGTCAACTTGAGAAGAACCTAGAGTCACCTGAGAAGGAAATCTCAATTGAAAGCTTCCCCAGATAAAATTGGTTTATGAGCATGTCTACAGGGCATAGTCTTGATTGTTAATTGATGTAGGAAGGCTCAGCCCACTGTGGGTGGCACCATTCCCTGGGCAAGTGGTCCTGAGCTATGTAAGAGAGCTAGTAGAGGTATGAGGTAGAGTGAGCCAGGAAGCAGCATTCCTCTGTGGTTTCTGCTGTTCTTCCTCAGCTGTGAGTGAGTTCCTGAGTCAGAGATAATGTTGTGTGGAACACCAACATGTCTACCTTCAAGTTCCTACTTTGAGTTCCTGCCTTGACTTTCCACAATGATGGACTATAAACTATATGATGAAATGTCCCCTAAATTGTTCTTGGTTGGAGTGTTTTATTATAGCAACAGAAATGTGACCAGAATGCCATGCGACACGAGGACCTGACCTCATTCCTAGAATCCATGTGGAAAACCAGTATGGCGGCATCTACTTGTAATCCCAGACACTGGAGGGGAGACAGACAGATAGATCCCTAGGGCCCATTGGCCAGTTAGGCTAGCCTACTTGGTGAGCTTCAGGCCAAATGATGGACACGGTCTCAAAAAACAAATATATAAAAAGCCCCCCAAACTCAAGGTTTATAGTCCCAAAGAATGACACCCATGGTTGGCTGTCTTTTGGCTTCCACATGAATGCATACCCATACCCAGAAACACACATAGGTGCATGTATGTGAGAGTGTACAGCATGCATGGACAGGTTTAGGTTCTCTGGGCAATCTGGCTGGAGCTTCCCATCATTCACACTAACTGCTTGCTATCACCATTGCAGGTAAGCTTCAGTTACTTGGTAATTCTTGGGGTCACCCTGGGCCTTCATGTTCCCCTATGCCCTTCCCTGCATGCTCCCCTTTGTTAGCTTCCTCTCACACTTCTTTTTGTTTTCTACCCAGAGAACTTCACAAGATGGAATTCCTGAGCCAGGACTTGAAGACCAGATGGATGCCCAGCATTGATTGTTAGAGTCTGCTCCTCTATAGTGAGTAAGCCACAGGAGGGTGGCACAGTGGTCTACTCCTCATGCCTCACTCTGATGAAGTGTTTAGGCTCAGGCAGGCTTCTTCTTTTGCATACCTTGTTCCAGGATCCAGTTTCCCTCAAATGCAAGGATGTCCTGCACTATCCACAGCAGCAGGGCAGCTTATGTGAACTGTCTCAAGAATCTGGAGTCCTGAGATGGGGGTGGAATCCCACTAAATCTCTGGGCAGCAGGTGATTTTTATAACCATAGACTCTCCCTGAAGAATGCTCTACCTCCTCCAGCAAATCTCTCTTCTGTACCACAGCTTCCTCATGGGAGAGAGGTTACAGCAGCTGCTGCAGTGCTGGCAAGTTCTGCTGGGGCAAAGCCCCCCCATTAGAGATCTAGTATAAATCGCTGTCATGCTATGATTGTAGAGTAGCCCTACATGGAAGCAAGGCACCCAGTGGCTTTCTCTATATCCCTGGACCATCAGAAGGCATAGTGCCAGGCCTAAATGTGCATGCTTTCTCCCTGGACTGTGAAAGTTCTGTAGGAGATGGTTAGGGAGACTTTGTTTAATGCTTCAAACATCTTATCCATCATGCTGTCTCTTCCAGGCTCAGACTATGCCACTGGATAAAGCTGTCAACTTTCTAGATAGGCATCTTAGTACATAGACACTTACACAAACCACACATATATGTAAATATACCACACACATACACATGCATACACACCACACATATACATACATACACCACATACACACACACACCACATACCACAATATACATACATATACCACACACATACCACACACATACACGCATATACCCCCTCACATACTACAATGTACATACATATACCACACACACATACCACACATATACATACATACACCACACACACATACACACACACACACACACACACAGCACATACACACATATACATACATACACCATACACATAGACATATACAAAGTAAACAAGATTAAAAGATAAAAATGGTCTAACTAAGCATACTATGTTTTATTGATTCATATCTCCAGCTGGACACATGTTATTCTAGTTTTTGTTTTAACATCTGGTTTGGATTCTTTAGAAAATTATAAGTTTGAGCCTCAGACTTCACAGTAGGGGCTACCCATCTTCCAGATGTTACTCAGTATCTTAGACATTATTGTTGTCCAAAAGGGCAGAGTTCTGAAATGTTCCATTTCTATAACTTCAGGAAGAATGGTGTTGTTTCCACCATACACTGAACAGTGCTAAACCTAAACGCAAACCATTGGCCAGTTACATGAATGTTTTCACATTTTATTTATTTAACACTTATGTATCAAGTCTTGTACCATGTACTGTGCTGAGCATTAGAGACATATGAATAAATAAAACATCTCTGCCCATGTTAGCTCTTAATGCACAATACCTGAAAGCTGGTGGTTTAAAGGAGAAACTATTAGCAAGCAGTGTTCTGGGTCACTAATTTGGGCTGTTTAACTGATCACTTTTCTGGTCTCAGCTGAGCTTTCTTGGGATCTGTGGCCAATTGTCCTCTGAGCCAGTTAGGGTTAGCCGGCCTAGGGAACTCTCATCTGGGGTGACTCCCCAGGTATTCTGACACATCCAGGAGCACAGGTGAGACCCCCAAACCCTTTCCCAATACCTGGTATACCAGAACCACTGCAACCCTTGGACGCAGATCCCCGCCCAGTCAGAGACCCCGCAGACCTGGTTTCCACTTCTGCTAGGAGCAGAGACTCAGCTCTGGATCCGTCCTCACACAGCCCACAGCCCAGTTGCTGCTTGACTCCCCAGGTATTCTGACACATCCAGGATCATAGGATCACATGATCACAGACTCATAGGAAGGACAGACTCCAGTCAGAGAGAGGGAGGCCAGATAACACCAGAGATAACCAGATGACCAGAGGCAAGCATAAGAACATAAGCAACAGAAACCAATTTGACCTGGCAACATCAGAACCCAGTTCTCCCACCACAGCAAGTCCTGGATACCCCACCATATCTATAAAGCAAAATTCAGATCTAAATTCTCACTTCATGAAGATGATAGAGGACTTTAAGAAGGACATAAAATACTCCTTAAAAGAAATACAGACTTTCTGCGCTACCTAGAGATGGGTCCATATGGTGTTGTTCTTGGTTCCCATTGTAACTTTTTTTGTTTTTTTGTTTTTTTGGAGACAGGGTTTCTCTGTGTAGTCCTGGCTGTCCTGGAACTCACTCTGTAGACCAGGCTGGCCTCAGAAATCCACCTGCCTCTGCCTCCCAAGGGCTGGGATTAAAGGCGTGCGCCACCACTGCCCGGCAAAAATATTTTTAAGATTTATTTAGTTTATGTATATGAGTACACTGTCACTTTCTTCAGACACACTAGATAGGGCATCAGATCCCATTACAGATGGTTGTGAGCCACCATGTGGTTGCTGGGAATTGAACTCAGGACCTCTGGAAGAGCAGTCAGTGCTCTTACATGCTGAGCCATCTCTCCAGCCCCCATTGTAACTTAAAAGGGAAACTTACACAATGCCCAGAGCCCTTGATGTCCTGCAGACGAAGGAGGAGGATGTCCTCAAATTCCTTGCTGCAGGAACCCACTTAGGTGGCACCAACCTTGACTTTCAGATGGAGCCGTACATCTACAAAAGGAAAAGTGATGATGGTACCTACATCGTAATCTGAAGAGGAACTGAGAGAAGTTGTTGCTTGCAGCTCATGCTATTTTTGCCATTGGGAGCCCTGCTGATGTCAGCATCATCTCCTCCAGGAACACTGGCCAGCAAACTGTGCTGAAGTTTGTTGTTGCCATAGGAGCCACTCCAATCGCTGGCCGCTTCATACCTGGGACCTGCACTAACCAGATCCAAGCAGCCTTCATGGAGCCACAGCTTCTTGTGGTGACTGATCCCAGGGCTGACCACCAGCCCCTCACAGAGGCCTCTTATGTCAACCTGCCCACCATTGCTCTATGTAACACAGATTTTCCCCTGTGCTATGTGGACATTGCCGTTCCATGCAACAACAGGGAGCTCATTTAATGGATCTGATGTGGTGGATGCTGGCCCAGGAAGTACTCCACATGCACGGCACTATCTCCTGTGAGCACCCATGGGAGATTATGCCTCATCTTTACTTCTACAGGGACCCAGAGGAGATTGAGAAGGAGGAGCTGCTGCTGAGAAGGCTGTGACCAAGGAGGAATTCCAGGGTGAATGGATGGCACCAGCTCCTGAGTTCACTGCTGCTCAGCATGAAGTAGCCTACTTGTTTGAGGGTGTGCAGGTACCCTCTGTGCCCATCCAGCAGTTCCCCATGGAAGACTGGAGTGCGCAGCCAGACACTGAGAACTGGTCAGGAGCTCCCACAGTGCAGGCCACTGAGTGGGTTGGAGCCACCACTGAGTGCTCCTGAGCTGCTCTGCAGACACCTGAGCAAAGGGAAAAAAGGTGGAAGGAAAAGAAAGTTCCTAAAAGCTGAAAAAAAAAAAAAAAAAAAGAAGAAAGAAAGAAATACAGGAGAGGGCTGGAGAGATGGCTCAGTGGTTAACCTGAGTTCAATTCCCAACAACCACATGGTGGCTCATAACCATCTGTAATGGAATCTGAAGCATTCTTCTGGTGTGTGTCTGAAAATAGTGTACTTGTATAAATAATAATAAATAAATAATATTAAAAAAAGAAATACAGGAGAACACAAGTAAACAAGTAGAAGCCCTTAAAGAGGAAACACATAAATCCCTTAAAGAAATACAGGAGAACACAATCAAACTGGTGAAGGGATTGAACAAAACCATCCAGGATCTAAAAATGGAAATAGAAGCATTAAAGAAAACACAAAGGGAGACAGCCCTGGAGATTAGGAAAGAGAACAGGAGTCAGAGATGCAAGCATCACCAACAGAATACAAAAGATAGAAAAGAGAATCTCAGTGGTAGAAGATACCATAAAAACATTGACATGACAGTCAAAGAAAATATAAAAAGCAAAATACTCCTAACTCAAAACATCCAGGAAATCCAGGACACAATGAAAAGATGGAACCTAAGAATAATAGGTATAGAAGAGAGTGAAGATTCCCGACTCAAAGGGCCAGCAAATATCTTCAACAAAATTATAGAAAAAAATTTCCCTAACCTAAAGAAAAAAAATGTCCATAAACATACAAGAAGCCTATAGAACACTGAACAGATGGGATCATCACATAATAATTAAAACACTAAATGCACAGAACAAAGAAAGAATATTGAAAGCAGTAAGGGAAAAAGGTCAAGTAACATATAAAGGCAGACCTATTAGAATTACACCAGATTTCTCACCAGAGACTCTAAAAGCCAGAAGATCCTGGGAAGATATCATACAGACTTTAAGAGAACAAAAATGCCAGCCAAGGCCTCCATACCCAGCAAAACTCGCAATTACCACAGATGAAGAAACCAAGGTATTCCAAGACAAAACCAAATTTAAACAATATATTTCCACTAATCCAGCCTTACAGAGGATAATAGAAGGAAAAGTCCAACACAAGGTGGGAAACTACACCCAAGAAAAAGCAAGAAATTAATCTTTTCACAACAAACACAAAAGAAGAGAAACACACAAACATAATTCCACCTCTAACAACAAAAATAACAGGAACCAACAATTATTGATCCCTAATATCTCTCATCATCAATGGACTCAATTCCCCAATAAAAAGACATAGGCTAACAGACTGGATATATATACAGGATCCAGCATTCTGCTGCATACAGAAAACACACCTCAGAGTCAAAGACAGACACTACCTCAGAGTAAACGGCTGGGAAAAAGTTTTCCAAGCAAATGGTCCCAAGAATCTAGCTGGAGTAGCCATTCAAATATCCATCAAAATAGACTTTCAATCAAAAGTCATAAAAAAAGATGGGGAAGGACGCTACATACTCATCAAAGGAAAAATCCACCAACATGAACTCTCATCTATGCCCCAAATGCAAGGGTACCCACAGTTGTAAAAGAAATAAAGCTCAAAGGACACATTGAACCTCACACAATAATAGTAGGAGATTCAACACCCCACTCTCACCAATGGACAGATCATGGAAGCAAAAACTAAACAGAGACACAGAGAAACTAAAAGAAGTTAAGAATCAAATGGATTTTTTTTTTTTTTGGTTTTTTGAGACAGGGTTTCTCTGTGTAGCCCTGGCTGTCCTGGAACTCACTCTGTAAACCAGGCTGGCCTCGAACTCAGAAATCCGCCTGCCTCTGCCTCCCGAGTGCTGGGATTAAAGGCGTGTGCCACCACTGCCCAGCTGAATCAAATGGATTTAACAGATATATACAGAACATTTCACCCTAAAACAAAAGAATATACCTTCTTCTCAGCACCTCATGGTACCTTCTCAAAAATCAACCATATACCCTATACAAAACAAACCTCAACAGATACAAGAACAGTGAATTAATCCCATGTATTTTATTGGACCACCACAGACTAAAGCTGGTCTTTAATAGCAACAAAAACATCAGAAAGCCTTCATACACATGGAAACTGAACAACTTTCTATTCAATGATAACTTGGCCAGGGAAGAAATAAAGAAAGAAATTAAAGACTTTTTAGAATTCAGTGAAAAGGAAGGCACAACATATTCAAACCTATGGGACACAATGAAAGCAGTGTTAAGAGGAAAACTCATAGCTCTGAGTGCCTCCATAAAGAAATTAGAGAGAGCATACACCAGCAGCTTAACAGCACATCTGAAAGCTCTAAACAAAAGGAAGCAAATACACCCAAGAGGAGTAGATGGCAGGAAATAATAAAACTCAAGTCTGAAATCAGACAAGTAGAAATAAAGAGAACTATATAAAGAATGAACAAAACTAGGAGCTGGTTCTTTGAGAAAATCAACAAGATAGATAAACCCTTAGCCAGATTAACCAGAGGGCACAGAGACAGTATCCAAATTAACAAAATCAGGAACGAAAAGGGAGACAACAACAGAAACTGAGGAAATTCAAAAAATAATTAGATCCTAGTACAAAAGTCTATACTCAACAAAAGTGGAAAACCTGGATGAAATGGATGATTTTCTAGACATAAACAGGTTCCAAAGTTAAATCAGGATCAAATAAACCATAAACAGCCCCATAACCCCCAAGGAAATAGAAGCAGTTATTAGAAGTCTCCCAACTAAAACAAGCCCAGGGCCAGATGGGTTTAGTGCAGAATTCTATCAGACCTTCAAAGATCTAATTCCAATAATTCTCAAACTATTTCATAAAATAGAAACAGAAGGAATACTACCCAATTCTTTCTATGACGCCACAGTTACACTGACACCTAAACCACAAAAAGACTCAACAAAGAAAGAGAACTACAGACTAATTTTCCTTATGAATATCCATACAAAAATGCTCAATAAAATTCTCACACACTAAATCCAAGAACGCATCAAAAAGATCATCCAGCATGATCAAATAGGCTTCATCCTAGGAATGCAGGGATGGTTCAATGTACAGAAATCCATCAATGTAATTCACTATATAAACAAACTCAAAGAAAGAAACCATATGATCATCTCACTATATGCTGAAAAAGCCTTTGACAAAATACAACACCCATTCATGCTAAAAGAATTGGAGAGATCAGGAATTCAAGTTTCATACCTAAATATAATAAAAGCAATATACAGCAAATCAATAGACAACATCAAACTAAATGGAGCGAATCTCAAAGCAATCCCATTAAAATCAAGGACAAGGCAAGACTGCCCACTCTCTCCCTACCTATTCAATATAGTACTCGAATCCTAGCCAGAGCAATTAGACAACAAAAAGAGATCAAAGGGATACAAACTAGGAGGGAGGAAGTCAAGATATCACTATTTGCTGATGATATGATAGTATACATAAGCGACCCCAAAAATTCTACTAGAGAGCTCCTACAGCTGATAACTTCAGCAAAGTGGCTGGATATAAAATTAACTCTAACAAATCAGTAGCCTTCCTCTACTCAAAAGATAAAAGAGTTGAGAAAGAAATTAGTAAAACAACACTCTTCACAATAGTCGCAAATAATATAAAATATCTTGGTATGACTCTAACCAAGCAAGTAAAAGATCTGTATAACAAGAACTTCAAATTCCTGAAGAAAGAAATCGAAGACCTGAGAAAATGGAAAGATCTCCCATGCTCATGGATTGGCAAGATTAATATAGTAAAAATGGCCATTTTACCAAAAGCAATCTACAGATTCAATGCAATCCCCATTATAATTCATAGAGTTAGAAAGAGCAATTCTCAAATTCATTTGGAATAACAAAAAACCCAGCATAGCAAAAACTATTCTCATAAATAAAAAGAACTAATAAAAGAACTTCTGGGGGAATCACCATCCCTGACCTCAACCTATACTGGTTCAACTGGTGGCCAGCATGTAGAAGAATGCACATTGATCCATTTTTATCTCCTTGTACAAAGCTCAAGCCCAAGTGGATCAAGGACCTCCACATAAAACCAGATACACTGAATCAAATAGCAGAGAAAGTGGGGAAGAGCCTCAAATACTTGGGCACAGGGGAAAAGTTCCCAAACAGAACGCCAATGGCTTATGCTCTAAGATCAACATTTGAAAAATGGGACCTCATAAAATTGAAAAGCTTCTGTAAGGCATAGGACACTATCAATAGGACAAAACGGCAACCCACAGATTGGTAAAAGATCTTTACTAACCCTACATTTGATAGAAGGCTAATATCTGAAATATACAAAGAACTCAAGAAATTAGACTCTAGAGAACCAATCATCCCTATTTTAAAAATGGGGAACAGAGCTAAACAGAAAACTGTCAACTGAGGAAACTTGAAGGACTGAGAAGCACCTAAGGAAATGTTCAGCATCCTTAGTCATCAGGGAAATGCCAATCAAAACGACCCTGAGATTCTACCTCACACCAGTCAGAATGGCTAAGATCAAAAACTCAGGTGACAGCAGATGCTGGCGAGGATGTGGAGAAAGAGGAACACTCCTCCATTACTGGTGGGATTGCAAGCTAGTACAACCACTCTGGAAATTAGTCTGGCGGTTCCTCAGAAAATTGGACATAGTACTACCTGAGGACCCAGCTATACCACTCCTGGGCATATACCCAGAAGATGTTCCAACATGTAATAAGGACACATGCTCCACTTTGTTCATAGCAGCCATATTTATAATAGCCAGAAGCTGGAAACAACCCAGATGTCCCTCAGCAGAGGAATGGATACAGAAAATGTGGTACATTTACACAATGGAGTACTACTCAGCTATTAAAAACAATGACTTCATGAAATTTGCAGGCAAATGAATGGAACTTGAAAATATCCTGAAAATGATATTGAAAATATCATCCTGAGTGAGGTAACTCAGTCACAAAGGAACACACATGGTATGTACTCACTGATAAGTGGATATTAGGCAAAAAGCTTGCAATACCCATGGTACAACTTACAGACAATATGAAGGTCAAGAAAAAGGAAGACCAAAGTGTGGGTACCTCAGTGCTACTTGGAGGAGAGAACAAAATAATCACGGGAGGTTGAGGGGGGCACTTGGGGGGAAGAGACTGGTGGAGAGGGAAAAGGGGGGGCAGGATCAGGTGTGGGAGGAGACGGGGGAGATGTACAGAGGGTCAGGAAATTGAACGGAGGTGTGTAGCAGTGGGGGATGGGAACTGGGGGTAGCCACCAGAAAGTCCCAGATGCCAGAAAAGCAAGAGGCTCTCAGGACCTAATGGGGACGACATTAGCTGAAATACCCAACAAGGGAGGAGAGAACCTGTAGAGACCATATCCAGAGGTTAGGCACAGCCCCCAGTTGAAGGATGGGGCCACTCAACCTTCACAAAATTTTAACCAGAATTACTCCTATCTAAAGGAAACACATAGACAAGGAGTGGGTTAGAGACTGAGGGAGGGGCCATCCAGGGACTGCCCCACCTGGGGTCCATCCCATGTGCAGCCACCAAACTCAGACACTTGTTGATACTGGGAAGTACTTGCTGACAGGAACCTGATGTAGATGTCTCCTGAGAGGCTGAGCTGTCTGGAGAACTCTGGAGAGCGAACACAGCTCTTTAAGAATCTTTTCTAATAGGACTACTGATTTTGGTTGGAAAGTCCATGGGGAGTGAACACAGTTCTTTTAGAATTTTTTTGTGGCTCTCTTAGAATTTTTCTAACAGAATTTCCTAAGAATTTCTTTCTTTCTTCTTTTTTAAATTATAATTATTTTAATATTTTTGAAAGGTGGTTGACCAGTTAGCCTTTCCTTTTTGTTTTTCAAATTTCTTGTGTCTAAGTACAGTCCTAAAGATGAGTCAAACCTGTAGTATTTTTATAGCTCTTTCCCCAAATACCTCCCCTGAAAATAATTCCCGTGGTAGAATAAACATACACAATTCCATAAAATGAATTTCTATTTAATTTTCTTTTTTTTAATTTATTTTATTTTTGATACTTTATTTACATTTCCAATGTTTCCCCTTTTCTGGGTTTCCTCTTTGGAAGGCCCCTATCCCCTCCCCATCCGTACCTCTATGAGGGAATTCCACCTCCCGCCCACCCGCCCACCCATCCCCCTATTCCCACCTTGACATTCCCCTTTACTGGGGCCTCTAACACCCTCAGGCCCAAGGGCCTCTCCTCTCTCCCTGATGGCCATCAAGGTCATCCTCTGCCACATATGTGGTCCGAACCGTGGATCCATAGATGTGTATTTTTTGGCTGGTTGTCCAAACTCCAGGACGACTGGGGGAGAGAGGGGTTAGGCCCATTGACGCTCTTGCTCCCTCCATGGGACTGCAAATTCCCTCAGCTCCTTCAGACCTTCCTCCAACTCCTCCATCTGGGACCTCACTCTCAGTCCAGCGATTACTGTTAAGTGAAACTTGGGCATTCTGAACTTTTGGGCTAATATCCGCTTATCAGTGAGTACATACCATGTTCCTTCTTTTGTGACTGAGTTACCTCGCTCAGGATGATATTTTCAAGTTCCATCCATTTGCCTGCAAATTTCATTAAGTCATTGTTTTTAATAGCTGAGTAGTACTCCATTGTGTAGATGTACCAC
>CM052702.1:82129481-82147697 GCA_028551405.1 Uromys caudimaculatus
CTCCACCCACAGGTGAAAACCGGAAGTTTCGGGGTTTTTCTGTCCCCAGGTTCTCAGGCCCTGTATCCTGGCAGATCCGGGCAGGTCTGGGTGAGAGGTGTTGCTCCCCTTAACCCCACTCACAGCCTTTCCAAGCTCCTGGGAGGCCACCCCTCTCCGGTGCTCGTTGGCTACGGAGTCCTAGCAGCCCAGGCAGAGCTTTTGGAATTTTTCTACCTGGATTTCTGACTTGGTCAGAAGATTGGAAGATCCAATTATTATTATTATTATTATTATTATTATTATTATTATTATTATTATTATTATTTCGAAACAGGGTTTCTCTGTATAGCCCTGGCTGTCCTGGAACTCACTCTGTAGGCCAGAACTCAGAAATCCACCTGCCTCTGCCTCCCAAGTGCTGGGATTAAAGGCATGTGCCACCACTGCCTGGCCCAATAATTATTTTTATAGCAGCTTTTCTGACTTTGGTTAGAAAACCCATCAGCTATGCAGAGAGCTTTTAGAATTTTTACTAGCAGAGAGAGAGAGAGAGAGAGAGAGAGAGAGAGAGAGAGAGAGAGAGAGAGAGAGAGAGAAGGAGAGGGGAGAGGGAGAGGGAGAGGGGTTAGGGGAGAGGGAGGGGGAGAGAGGAGAGAGAGAACACACACACACACACACACACACACACACACACACACACACACACACGAGGGGTCTGGAAAACCATCTCAGCAGCACACAGGCCATCAGCTTGGACCCATGATTTGACTTAGAGCCATTTGTTTTGCCAACCTAGCTGAGGCTGGCCCTTGACATGAGTGCTAGGATTGTAGGCATGCATCATCACGCCCAGCTAAGTCCCTACTGATACTCATTGCTAAGGTATTTGAAAAGGTAGGGTAACAGTGATGGCTGTTATAAATGGTCTAGCTTTAGCTTTTTGATGCCTGGAGCTCATGCTGGTCGGAAAGGCATAGAAGTTATCAAGTTGTCTGTTATCAGATGTATCTTCCCATTTTCCTCCCTGTCTCTCCCCTTTCCTTCATTTTCCCTCAATCTTCTCTCTGCTCTCTTCTCTCCTTCCCTCCGTCCCTCCTACCTTCTTCTTCCTCTTCCTCCTCTTCCTCTTCTCTCTTCCCTCCTTCTTCCCTCTCTCTATATTTATCCCAATAATACTTGACATTTTACATCATGGAACTCTAATAAATCTAGTAATAAAACTCCTTCTAAAGTGATGACACTGTATTTAACATTTTAATCTATAAGAGTAGGAGTAATACACGGACCCCCAAGCTGCTGGTCGTATCTCCAGCTATTTTTATGATACCATATCTACACTGTAATAGCTTCAAATTATACCTGCATTTTGTTAATATGTGCTATTACGGTCTGGATATGAAATATCTCTGTGATGGTTAGTTTTCGTCATTCTGACACAAACTAGAATCACCCTGGAAGGGAGCACCTCAATTGAGGAATTACCTCCATCAGACGGACCCATGGGCAAGTCTGTGGGGTATTTTCTTGATTTATGATTAATGCGGGAGTACCCAGTCCACTGTGGGTGGTGCCACCCCTGGGCAAGAAAAGTAGCTAAATGTGACCCTGTAAGTAAGCCATGAAGCAGTGTACCATCCATGGCCTCTGGTTAAGTTCCTCTCTCCAGATTCCTGTCTTGAGTTCCTGTCCTGGTTTCCCTCAGTGATGATCTGTATCCTGTAAGATGAAATAAATACTCCCTCCTTTCAATTTACTTTTGGTTAGTGTGTTATCACAGCAACAGAAAGTAACATAATCCCCTAGTGGTGGCTTTAGTAGGTTTGGCCCTTATAGATTCATGTGTTTGAATGCTTGGCCATAGGGAGTGGCGCTTGTTGGAGTAGGTGTGGTTTTGTCAGAGGAAGCATGTCACTGGGGACACACTTTGAGATCATATATATGATCAAGCTCCACCCAGTGCAGAATCCAGTTTCCTCTTGTATGCCTTCAGATCAAGCTGTAGAATTCTAGGCTCCTCCAGCACCATGTAAGCTTATAAACTGCCATGTTTTCTGCTTTAAGGGAACATTCCGAATTCAAGCTATAGCAGTGTGTGTGTGCGTGTGTGTGTGTGAGTGTGTGTGCACACATATGTGCAGGTATTCCTCTGGTGCTGGAGTTGCAGGCCGTGGTGGACCACTTGACATGGGTGCTGGTAACTGAGCTTTGGTCCTCTGCAGGAGGAGTATGTGTTGCTAACCACTGGACCACCTCTCCAGCCCATCTGCATCACTTTAGTTGCTCTAGCCTCTCCTCCCTTCATTGTCCTTCCATCACTCCCATTGCATTGCATGGGTTCCAGTACCCAGCCCTCAGGACTTCTCCTGCCTCTTATGCGTGTGGGTGGGGCTTGCCATCCCTAACCACTCACTTCCACTGTCCTCTCCACCAGCTTCCTGCTGGCTTTGCAGAACATGCTGATCCGGCTCCCCACATCTAGCTGTAATGAACTGGCTGATTCTGTCAGAGTCCATAGCTGCTCTGCTCTGTCGTTTCTGGGCCTGTGGCGAGGCCTGGGCCTGCTGCCCACATCTCTGGCTCTGAATTATAGGCAATTAAAAGGCAAACATAGGAGCAGAATGCATGAGGGGACTTGTCTGCAGATAAGAGACTGTTAATGTCCACTGTCCCTTTAATTGGAGCTCTTTCCTTTGTGGGATATCTCACCCCCCCCCCCTCTTGGATTTCCCATTAAGTGGATACCAGTGGCTAAGTGACAAGTGTCAGTTACACTAACCAGATGGCATACACTGCTGTCCTTATCTGTAGACGTAACAAAGCTAGACGGCTGCTATCCCTGCTAAGTTCATTGTCATCTGTCAAGTCACTAGTGGATGTGTTTGATTCTGTCCTTTTTAGCTTTAGGAGAACCGAGATTAGAGGAAATAAGACAGAGTGACTCTAATTCCATCAAGGGAATAAGGCACGACCTGTTGAAATGGTCCCATTTGACTCTACCGCCCTTGCTCAGTCCATTAGTGGGTGACACAGGGCACCTCACAGCCACCATCCTTGGCTTCTGCTGGCGGCTGATGTTCACAAAGACAGGCCTCTTCAGATCTGAGTAACCGAGTCTGTGGATAAATTGTCTTTCCTTTGACACCATTAGTAAGGATTCTGTCAGCATTAAGAAAAGATGAGTGATTAATCTGACAAACTGGTAGCTCTTGTGAGTGCGAGTGCGTGTGCGTGTGCGTGCGTGTGCGTGTGTGTGTTTGGCTTCTCCTGTGAGGATTGTTAGAGTTCCACAAAGCCAGGTCACCTCCACTGTGTCACAGAATAGCCACTAACCCCATGTGGATATTTAAATTTAAATTAATTGAACCGAAAGGAAGGGCTTAGTCCCTAAAATGCATCCTTTGCAACATCCCAAGTGCCCAAGAACCCCCTGTGCCTAGAACCGACAGGTAAGGGATATTTCCACCGCTGTGGAAAGTTCCTTTAGATGTGGCTGACAGCGGCTTGGTGGGACTTACAAGAACACGGTCTTCTGAATCTAATGGAACTTAGTCCAAATCTCATTTCTTTTCTAAATAGCTAAATGACAAAGCACGCCACTTGCCGCCCTGGAGGTCTCAGCTCCCGTGAGGAGTGGTTTGCGTGCCTCCCAGTGCAGTGTGAGGATGAGGTGGGGTGCTCCTCAGAGAGCTCCGTGTGTCACTGCATTAATATTTGTTACTTACACGGGACATCCTGGTTTCAGGGGGATGGTTGCTATATACATAAATTCTGGGTTTCCACATTATACGGAAAGTATTTTATTTTCTGTATGTGCTGGCTCTGACTAGTGTTGACATAGAACAGGTATCACAAAGGGAACAAGAGAGTTTATTCTGGAGCTAAGTACGAGTGATTAGATTTACGTTACCCGAAACATCATATTCCAGTGTGGTAATTAACCGCTTCAGGTAAATTTTTTTTATAGTAACAGAACAAAGTTAGACATTGAGTTTTTTTTTTCTTCAAATATTGGGTTGGTAGGTTACAGCAAAGTGGGGAAATCTCTGTTATCTGGTGACAATTAGCTTCTGAATTGGTGGGAGTCCTAGGTCCGTTTATATATTCTGAAAGGAGTTACCTAGTAGGTACAGGGTGTTCAGTCACATGTAAAAGTAAGCACTAAAGTCTCCTTAGGAGTCTAAAAATAGCCCATGATAATATGACTCTCTATAATAACCTGTCTGTCCACAGTTAGCCTTGAGGAGGGCTTAACACAGCTGGGACCTTTTCTTGAGTACCTCAGTCCAAAGCATAGCTCACAAATGCATGTTATACATTACCTTCTTTCTCTCAATCAGGCAGTAGTGGGCTGTGGGACATATATGCAAGTATCGAAAAACGATGGCATGGTGGTGCCCCAACAAAAGCAAGGCCTTCTGGGTGTTTTTCATAGGGACCTCCTATATAATGACTCCTTTTTGCGCAGGTCATTCAGTATCACTGCCTTGCTTCCAGAAGTCACATGATATGTCAGGGCCACAGAGCAACTTCACAATATTTGTATACATTTTCATTTTTATTATTATGTTTTTCCTGTGTATATGAACATATGTATATGTGTGGAGGGTGTTGCCGCTCGCTGCAGGCATGTGAAAGTTAGAGGATGATTTCTCTTTTCACCCCGTGGGCCCCTCGGGGATCAAACTCAGGACAACAGGCTTGGCAACAAGCGCCTTTACCCTCCGATTCATCTTCACCACCAATTTGCATACATTTCCAAATGCCCTCAGGCAGGCCAGTCCCGCTCCTCTCCGTTAGATCTCTTGAGAACCCACATGCAATCAGATTTATCTTTAATGGCATACTCTCTGCCTTTTCTGGTAATGCTCCGATGACAGCTGGCTCTCTGGATCTCCTGTTTCTGTTCTCTGTTATTCTTAGGCTAGCAGGTAGGAAAGCCAGTTGGTGCATCCTCTCCCTGAGGCTATAGGCATCGGGGACCAGCTTCATGATATACCATTTTGCCAGTAGAGGGCAGCATCACCAAGAACTTCTTTGCAGTTTAATAGCGTGGGTGAGCAGTCAGCTTGGTATCTCTCTGTTCCCTCCGTCCCTCTTCTCACCTTATCCTGCTTTTGGCAGTCACACAGAGAAGGGATATTTTCAAAGTGACTCTGTTGTCCCAGCAACTGATGGCCAGGAGTGTGGCTCAGGCCAGGAGGGTGGCCCAGAAAACAGTAGCAGCCTTGGCCGGAGGCCAGCTCTGTTGAAGGGGTATGGACAAATTGCTATCTCTACCCGGCCTGCATCTGGCGCTGCTCTGCCCCTGCAGGAGGTGGCTGTCTGGGAAGCCAGCTACCCACTCCTCAGACATCGCTCACATGTCTCCTCCGTGTGTTCCTGTCCCTAAATGCCTCTTCCCAGAAAGAATCTGAGTCAATCTCTTGTCATTAGATTAGTTCTTGCTAAACTATGACAGATGTCAAAGCAGCTGATGGAATGATTACATTCTCCCTGCCCCCATGCCAACAGGCAAAGGCAGGTAAAGTACAAGAGGGAGAAGGAGGGAGAAAACTGTCAGAAGTTCAGAGCAGGGGAGATGCTTCATTTGGGCAGTTCAGCATTCAGCCTTCCCAGCCGGGAAGGTGCAGCAAGGAGTCTCACTCAGTGCCCTGTCTGAACAGGCCCTAGTCTTTGGGTTTAATGTTGCTTTAGAATGAACCACCGTCTGTCTCATCCTATTGTCCCCGCTCCAAGCGCCCCGCTCCGCCCTGCCCAAAACAAAACCACCCTTTGGCTTGGTCTGAGTAGCTTTGTGCTTGCAAAAGTCATGGCTCTGCCGAGATTTTTCTTGGTCTAGACTGGTGTTCTTTCCTGGGGACACTGGCTCTTAGCTGGTGAGCACATACATTCCAGTTCTTCTTATCCTCAAACTTCCAATCAGTGACTCCTGACACTTGTCTCTCCTGGGGTTCACAGAGGCTGGGCTTCTCTCTGAAACCCATGGAGGTCACTCTCAGTGGTCCCAGTGTCTGATTTATTTGGGACTCTCCTGTGGAGATTCTTCTCTTGCCCATGACTTAGGGTCCTGGAATGAATTCTTTCTCAAGGATCCCACACAGATCCCTTAAAACCCCAGAAAACTCCTCCTTTTTCAGGATGCCAAGAAGGCTCCAGGAAGCCATGGGGTCACTTGCACTGGAGGGGACAAATCAGCAATGTCCCCTCAAAATTATTGTCAAATCCTGAGTGACAGAAAAGGCGCTATCTTAGAGTGCTTATGAAACCCAAGTTGGTCACCAGCATCCAGATAGGAGAGCAGAAATGGGCGGGGTGGGAGGTGGCTGGCTGATATAGGGGGTGTCTCCATGTGCTTAGCTTCCCTGGCTCCTCTCCCCAGGCATCTCCTATCTCCTCCCTGTCAAAATCATCTTCCAAAGTGAAGTACAAAGAACACTGACAGGGGTGGGAGATAGAGTGGAGTGGGGAGGCGTGGGTAGGGGGCAGCGACGGAGAGACAGAGGCTCAGAGCCTCAGAGAGCTTGCTGCTTTTGCAGAGCACCAGAGTTTGGTTCTTACCGTGTTGGGTGACCCACAACTTCCTGTAACTCCAGAGAGGACCTCATGCCCTCTCGGGTCCCTGTGAGCACCCACACACATGTGCTTTCTCCCCTACACATACACATAAATTAAAATGAAAAAAAAATTGTTTTCTCTGGACTGCCCTTTAAAGAAATCAGTGCAGAATGGAAGGCTTCGGCCCAAAGCAGGCAGTGAACCCCAGTGAGCTCCTGTAGTGAACCCCAGTGAGCTTTTAAGTACTCACCGCCCTCCTCAGCAATGGGCATTCCACAGACTCTTCCTGCATTCCTAAATTATTCTGAAGCAAGTCCTAGCCATTTCTTTTCTTCATGTCCCCTGCTGGTGAAGAACTTTTGTTAGCAGGGGAAAGCCCAGGCTGCCGCCTCCTCTGCTGTGGTACTGGTGACCCTTTCAGCCTCTGTTTCTGTCTTTCCTATTCGTCTCCTCTCCTCACCATACGGAACTGTGCTCCCCACCTACTGCTGGGAATAAATATTCCCTTTTCTCAGACCTCTCATTCTTCCACTGTACCTCAGAGGTCATGCCTTCTCTGGAACATTCTTTGAACCCCCAGGTAAAGTCAGCCCCCGCCCCATGAGAGCCAATGGCACAGAGATTCCTGTTTACAGCAACTAATTCTAGGCAGTATGTGCCGCTTACCACACCGTAGGCAGAGTTCTGGGGGCTTTCAGTGAACATCAGCTGATTGAACCTGTTAAAAAATTAGAGTTTGCACAGAGGGAAAGTGAGGCATAGCAATGTTCAGGCTGCTTAGGATGTAAGTGGCAGAGCTGGGATTACCAGCTCTGGCCGTCCAGCTGCTTATTCTGGTTCAAGGCTGTGTTTGATACCCATCTGCCTCTGTAGCCTGTGCAGACCAGAACAGATGGTTCTACACTCTAGGGCTGAACCCTACCTGGTGGCACCGCACATTTGTTGCTGAAAGCACACAACATAGGATTCTGGAGAAACTTCAAGACACCTGCTTCCCATGGCCAGCTGTAATTCCTATGGTAATAAGAACCCTTAGCTGACAGGACTCTTAACCTTTATCTTAATTTCCCTACACTTCTTATGACCTTCTTTAACAGAGGCAGGCTGCAGCTCTCACTTAGGTTGGGGAAGTTGGGGAAGTGGGTGGGGCTGGGTTTTACATGTGTAGTCTGTAGACCAGGCTGTCCTTGAACTCATAGATTTGGCTTTTAAAAAATATGTAGCCCAGGCCAGCCTCAAATTCGTAATCCCCTTGCCATCTTCATCAAATCCTACCAGCATACACCGTCAGAATGTGGAGAGACAAGACACCAGAATGAAGTTCAAGCAATGACCCAGATATGGAGGGGGAATTTGAGGATGCTGGGATGGACAAGTTCCTCCCTCAGCCTCCAGGCTCTTCTCAAGACCATGCCGGGTCAAGGGGAATGAATGTCATTTTCATTGTGGTAAACAGTAATTTTTTTCTACCCTTGAGGTCCAGCACAGCTACAATTGCAATGGATAGCATGTTCTGGTGAGCCCACTGGAAGAAACAAATACTGTCAAATGTTCACAACTATTGGTCCTGTCCTGCACCTCCTCCCCTGGCAGTGATTGGCCTAGGGAGTGTCACTGCCTGGACCTTGGAGGCGCTGCAGCTCCTTATCACCTTCTTGCTGGGAGGTGTCTTCACCGCTCTCCTTCAGCTGCCTGGCCTGGGCCTGGGGCTGAAGCCATCTCCATGGCGCTGCATGGGGGTGGGCAGGGACAGGCCCCAGGTCTTGAGTGCAGTGCTGGTGCTGGCACAGGGAGGAGAGAGCTCTGGCTTCCTCTTTTAGAACAACCCCTGCCATGGGGGACGCTGACGGTTGCAGGGTGCACCTTCCCGGCACACAGACAGGAAGCACTGTGCACTGCTTAGGGCAGTCCTAGCCGTAGGGGTGGGTGTGCAGGAGCCCCAGGTTTGTAGCAGTGACCATGGCAGTGAGGACAGCTTTGGTGGCAGTGGCCAGATTCCTTGCTGACTTACCCGTCTGCCCGCCTGCGCTGAGCGCCGTGTTGCCAAGCCAAGCTGGGGCTGCGGCAGTTCTGGGCCAAGGCTCGGAACCGGACCCTGACGGCATGGTGCTGGGGGTGTTCTCTCCCTCCTGCTGTCCCGAGGGCAAAAGGGTGGGGTCCCGGGCAGCGGTTGTGTTGGGCCCCATTTTGACCCTGGTTTGGGCCTTGAAGACAAACCCAAGCCTGGCTCGAGTTCTGAGATCTGTCTCAGTCACTTCCATATAGGGGTGACTCAGCAAAACCTGTTTGGCCCTCCCTCTGCCCTGCCATTGCTGATGTGGAGCTTTGCTATTGGTCCTGTCAGTTTCTCCTTCCCCTTCCCTGCCTCCTACGTCATCTCTCCCCATACCTAAGTGCGCACCCCCTTTGCCTTCTCCATATAAGTGAGGGGTTGATACAATAAAGTTGAGTTCTTGCTTTGAGAAGACTCTCGACCTGGCATGTTTCTTTTGGGCCATCGACACTAGCCATCCTGCTCGGCCCTGGACAGACTCGGCTGGACAGGGTTCTTTTGCCTGGACCTGCCGGCAAGGAGCCGACACACAACCTTTCCTAACGGGAGTCAGCCATAAGGATGTGGGTCATTGCTGTGGGAGGCAGACAAAGCTGTATGCGTGCATCCCAATAGTTTCGTGACTATACGGCTAGGGCATCTCCCCACACCCCTCTCTTATCTATCTCTATCTATCTCTGGCAATTGTTTCCTAGAAACTCCAATATTAAATTCTCAACAAAAGCCTTTAACGTTTTCTGTGCAATTCTCACTAATTCGAATCTGTTACAATTCACTGTCTGGCTATGACCTAACCAAAGACTGAAAATTTAAGCCTTTTAAAACAAGCAGGCTTCTTTTCACAGTACTTACCTACTTCTGCTTATGATAAAGTCTTCAATCCTGAGACCTGTCTGCATTGTGATCAGAGGTGGTCCCAAGCTTGGCAAGTTGCAAAACGCTTCAGGAGTATTTATTATCCTAAAATAACTATTCTTAAACATCCACTTCTACAGGTGTGTAATGGGACCTTCGAAGGGTGTTGGTACCTGATTAGTCCTAATGCGACTGGTTTGTGAGTGAGTCTAGACCTGTCCATTAGCAGTCCCTCCTATACTCATCTGTGACTGTTGGGGAGGGGCTGCTTGGAAAGCTCTATTGAGCAAAGCTAGTGGGATATGGCATTGTAATCGACTCTGATGTCTGGGAAGGGTGAGAGAGCATTAGTGGAATGGTTTATCCAGTATTGCTAACTCAGTATTTGTAAGGGGATAGTTCTGTCTCTGTAGAGGTATGGAATGTGGTTCATATTCAAGTTGACCCTGTTGTGTTAACAGTCTCCTCTGAGATTTAAATATTCTATCCTGCTGGATGTTCCTTAAACAGGAAGTTCCTGAAACTGACCAGATTCACTAAGGCCATCCATGCTGGAGTAAGTAATAAAAACCAAGAGTCCCTCTTTGACCAAATGGAGCTGAGCTGCAAAGAAACTCAGACAAGCAAAACTGTAAGGAAGACTCTGAGACCAGACCAGCTGCCTAGACAAAGCAGAAACCAGCCTAGCTGGCTTAGAACAACAGAGATATCTGGGAAGGACATTCTCCAATCTGTTGAGTTGCCTGCACATTGCATAGTGTGCTACAGGTTCCCAGATTTTGTAACCTGTGACTTATGCTGGGGTGGGCAGCTGCCTTTTGAGTCATTTCTGCTCCTGTAAGTCACCCCTCACCCATACTCCTGTAACTAACCCCAATAAAACTCATTGTTCACCAGGTTGGACTTTGATGGTATCTGAACTTAGATCTGTCATGGGCTCCCTATCTGGGGTGAGTAGAAATTTGTGTTGCATCTCCCCATGAAAAGTCTTGTCATACAACAGGACCTGAAGACAAGACTGGCTGAGCTGTGTGTTATTCATGTGTACAAATCACTATGCTTCCTGGCCCCTGGGAGCTTGGTGAGTACAGAGTTATTAATGCCCTGGGTGAGCCTGGCACGAATAGAGATGGACTGCCTATCTCTGGATTGTGATTACTGACTGGGCTGGATCTTTAGATCTGCAAGTTGCCCTGGATGCTCTGGATGAAGAGAGGTGGCAATGATCAGTGATATCCATGGATGTGATTGAGAGCTTCTGAGGTGTTCGGGATTGTTACAGTACATGACAAACACAGTTGGGATCCCTGTAATCACTCAGCTTAGAAGGTGTTGTGCTGTCCCAGTGAAGATGGTTTCAGAGTCATAGAGAAGTTACATAACTATTTATCATATGAGGTAGGAGGAGAGAATTAACATGTAGTTCTCACTGAGTCTGCAGTGAGTTGGGGAACTCACTAAACCTTTCCAACAATCCCCAGAGCGTCAGTATAATGATGCCACTGTGTAGACTTGGAGCTGAGGATTTAGAGTCACTGAGAAGGTGGCACATAATTACACAGTAATAGGCATAGGGAGCCAGTGCTGAAGACTTCTAGACTCTGACAAAGCATATGTTTTAATATCACTTTTACATGTTGGTTATTGACAATTGCCACTATAAATAAACACTAAGGTAATACTTAAATGATTTGTAAGCTACTAATAAGTATTTCTTTCTATACAAATGTGGTTCTGCATCCCACGCAGCTGCTGAGTGTAGAAGTGCAGCTAGGGAGACAAAATGTGGGGAGCACACCTGACCGCATTTACCCTGTGCCGCTATTGTAGGGTGCTGGGCTTTAGGGAAGACCAAGACGCAACTTAGGGAGTGGGAAAACTCAGTCTAAGATATAGGAGGCTGAAGCTGGGGTTCCCTGACTCCCGGGAATCCAGTCACCACTGGAAAACTGCACAGAGGAGTCGGAAATGAAGAGTTGAGGGTCCACAGGCCCACAGTGAGGCTGGGACCAGGGCTCCCAAATTCCTGGACATCCAGGTGCAGCTGGATTGTGAAGAGTTGGGAATGGAGTTGGGGCCTGGGGGTCCTTAGCTTGGTGGCAGTTGTCTGGGGGTACAGAGGGGCCTCTGTAGGAGGCGTAGATAGCACAACTCAGTAGTGGAAGGCCTTCTTTATGCTCCCCACGGCAGTTCTTTTTTTTTTTTGTAGGTTAAAAATATGGTAAGTTTTTTTTCGATATTTACTTTATTTACATTTCAAATGCTTTCCCCTTTCCAGGTCTCCCCTTCTGAAACCCTCTATCCCCTCACCCCTCCCCCTGCCTCTATGAGGGTGCTCTCCCACTCACCCACCCACTCCCATCTTCCCTCCCTAGCTATTCCCCTACACTGGGGCATCTAACACCCTCAGGCCCAAGGGCCTCTTCTCCCACTGATGGCCAACAAGGCCCTCCTCTGCCACATATGTGGCCAGCACCATGGGTCCCTCCATGTGTATTCTTTGGTTGGTGGTCCAGTCTCTGGGAGCATGGGGGGGGGGTCTGGCCAGTTGACACTGTTACTCCCTCCATGGGGCTGCAAACCCCCTCAGCTCCTTCAGTCCCTTATCCAACTCCTCCATCCAAAACCCCACGCTCAGTCCAATGGTTGGCTGTGAGCATCCACCTTTGTTATTTGTCAGGCTCTGCCTGAGCCTCTCTGGAGTCAGCTTATCATGCTTCCATCAGCAAGCATTTCCCAGCATCCACAAGAATGTCCCACGGCAGTTCTTGATGCAAGAGACAGTCCTTGGTTCCAAACTGTTTATTAGCTGTTCATTGTGGAAAATGGGTGCATATCACCTTTTCAGGGTGGACCAGAGAATAAATACCTTTTGCAGAAAGAAATGTCCAGAAAGGGAGGCTTATTAGCTAAACCCTCAGGGTCTCTAGATAACTCATTAGCATGGAGAACTCTGTTCTGGGCTATGTGACCAATGTGGGGAGTGGGATCATGTGTTCCAGATCAGGAATCTAGTAGGGAGTAGTATTGTCCATTTCAGGTGGGTACCTGGGTGCCAGGGTCTCAGACTCACTCAACCTTACTAAGTTTTCTGGTACAGTCCACTGCCCCACATACAAATAACTAAAATGGTAGTAAAAATTATCTAAGTGGGTTACCCTGGTATTCACCAAATTGAATAAGCATTCTCTTCCTCCTTTTAGTCTCTCCCTGTGTGTGTGTGTGTGTGTGTGTGTATGTGTGTGTGTATTTGTGATATGTCTTTGTGTGTCAGTGAGAGCATCCATATATATTGGTGTGCATGTGGGGGTCAGAAGACAACGTTGGCTGTTGGTACTCATCTTCCACTTTGTTTGAGAAAAGAGTATCTCCTTTTTATTTCTGTATAAGTCTGGCTACCTGGCTGAGACCTGGAGATTGTGTTGTCTCTGCCTACCTTCTTGTAGGTGTTAACAGGAACTATAGATGTGTGTGCTAGTGTGTCCAGGTCTAACATGTGTCCTGGGTATCTGAACTCAGGCTCTCAGGTTTTCATATCAAATGTTTTACTTACTAAGTTATCTCTCCATCCTTTCTGCCTATATGATGCTGAGAATAAAAACCAGGCATTGGGCATGCTAGGTAAATACCCTAAGGTTGAGCTAAAGCCCCAACTATCAAGAAGTATTTAAGAGTAGTGAAAGCTATATATTGAAAAGCTAAGCATTACTAAGTGACTAGTTTAGTTACTTAGGAGGGTAAGGAGAAGGAAGGATGGATCTGGCACCTGGAAGGGACTTGAGAAATGACTGTGAACTATTAGACATGCTTGGTATGCATTTTGAGTAATTTCTGTCTAGAAAAGAGTTGTGTCCCAAAGAAATTAAAACCACTATCAGTATTAGGGAGCAAAGCTCGGGAGAGAAGCAAGTTGATTAAAATCAGAGCAGACAAGCTTCAGTAGTTGCAAGTCCTGAGGTCGCAGGAGAATCACAGGGGAACTTTGTGTAAGGTCTGCAGACTAATCCATCTTGACCCTCTGTGAACTCAGGAAGATGAACGTATGAGCAAACAAATTACTGAGATGGAGAAAGAGACTGAGTGTGAATATTGGTGGCCAGCTGGCTTGGGGCCCTAAACCTAGAGAATTTCATCAGAATGAGATATGCTGAGCAATATGTGCAGATCATGTTTGAGAACATGATCAGGCCAGACTTAAACCTCTTAGTAATGTGTTGTTTGTCTTTTGGTGTCTAGATTTCAGTAGTGTAATTTAAAAATGTTTATTATTATTAATATGCATGTATGCTACGTGGGAGCATGTGTGTATGTGTGTGTGTGTGTGTATGTGTATGTGTGCACACACATGATATGGGTATGTGTGTGTATACATCTCATGGTGTAGTTTTGGAGGTCAGAACCAACACTGTGGATTCTGTTCTTTCATTTCACCTTTGCATAGCTCCTAGGGATTGAACTTAAAGTAGCCAGGCTTGGGCAGCAGTAGGATTTTAAAAAAGCAAGTATTTAAGAGTTTGTTATGGACTTGATTGAAATACTACATATTACCACATTTAAATTGGATGCTATTAATATTTGAGGCAGATACTATTATCAAATTCCCTGTTTTGTAGATGATAAAATCAAGGCATTGAGATTAAGCTGCTGGATGCTTCTGTTTCCCTGTTATCCTTTTATTCTTGTTTAGTGCCTTTGCTTGCTTCTTCTTATACTTCCCTTTCTAAAGCTCCATGTAGATGATAAAGGCAGGAGAAAATATCTTATGTGAGTAACAAACCAAAATCCAAGTGTAAGATTCACAAGGCTCACTCCCCTCCTGAGTGTCATCCTTTGACTGGATGGTGGCAGTGCAGGATAGGGGAAGGCTTAGGGTCTGGTTTTTGTGATGCTGCTTGCTCTGTGCTGCTAATGTGATAAACTATTACAACCTGACTCACTGCTGAGCTTTTTAACATTGGTATTAGGGAGCAAAGCTGGGGAGGGAAAAAAGTTGATTAAAATCATAGTAGACAAGCTATGTATATGAATTAAATGTTAACATTAATTAATTAATAATTAACATTCAATACATTAATAATTAACTAGTAACTTATTGGTGTCACATTAAGGAGGTGAAAGACAGAACAAGCCAGAGAATGAGAAGGAGTCAGAAGATTAGAACAGATTGTCAGAATTAGTTTGGGGCCAAGCAGAGCAATTCAGTCAGAAGCTGAGAAAAGCCACTTTGAATCAGTCAGCCTGGAGAGGAATTTGAGCCAGAACAGCTGAGTTGAACAAGACAGCCAGAGCCCAGAGAACCAGAAAGGGTGAGCTTATTCAGTAGTAAGTCTCTAAGACTACAATTACATCCAGTGAATAAAAGTTAATTTTACACCTTCTTCCCTTTCTTAGCCACTTTTGGATTATTACAATATTATTTTAACACATCTATTGGTTTAAGTTATCCCCCACCCCGTTTGAGACATGGTTCCACTCTGTAGTCTGGGCTGGCCTGTGAACCAAGGCAAGTACGTGCATGTACCATCAAACCTTAATGAAGTATATTAAGCTATACTTCATTTCATATTTTAAGTGGTTGCTTTGGGAATATTACATAATTAGGGGATTATTACATCAAAGTTTATTTATTTATTTTTACTACATAAAATTGATACTGGGTTAACTGCTGTGACAATTTCCCTGACAAAACAAATTATAGGGAGGAATATTAAAAACAAAAGAAAAGGCCTTCTGGGTTCCATCTGTGGCTGGAGACCTCTGCCTGGGCCACCAGGGCTCCATAGCCAGATAGTGCTGGGAGAAAGCTAGACTCCAGGGAGTGTGGAAAAGCCCATGAGTGGGGGTAAGATGAGCACCACTGATCAGCTGGACCCGCCCGGAATCCTTGCGACACAGGGACAGAGGAACAGCCGGGGACAGGAGCCTTCCTGTTTCCATCTGTGACTGGAGACCTCTGCCTGGGCCACCAGGGCTCCATAGCCAAATAATGCTGGGAGAAAGCTATACTCCCAGGAGTGTGGGCAAGCCTGTCTGCTCAGAGGGACTCACCTGGAATCCCCAGGACACAGGGACTGAGGAGTGGTCTTATGGTTTCTTTCCACAGCCAGAGAGCTGACCCGGTGACACAGGGCTCTATACTCAAATAGTTCCAGGAGAGAGCTGGTATCCCAGGAGTGCCAACACACCTTCGAGAACAGGCAAGATCACCACTTCTGTTCAAATTCACTGGATCAAGAGGGACCCTTGCATAGCCATCAGGACACAGGAACCAAAGGACAGCTGGGGACAAGATCCTTCTGGTTTCTGTCTGCACACCAGAGCTGACCCTGTACCATAGCTCTCCAAACCCAAATTCCTCTCAGAGAGAACTGGTCTTCAAGGAGTATTGACACAAAGGCTTGCAGGAGGGACAAGCCACAGTTAGAGAGAGTAAGACCAGCTAACACCAGAGATAACCAGATGGCAAAAGGCAAGGGCAAGAACATAAGGAACAGAAACCAAGGCTACTTGGCATCATCAGAACCCAGCTCTCCCACCACAGCAAGTGCTGGATACCCCAACACACCAGAAAAGCAAGGCTCAGATTTAAAATCACATCTCATGGTGATGATAGAAAATTTTAAGAAGGAAATAAATACTCCCTTAAGGAAATACAAAAGAACACATGTAAACGACTAGAAGCCCTTAAAGGGGAAACACAAAAATCCCTTAAAGAATTACAGGAAAACACAATCAAACAGATGAAGGAAATGAACAAAACCATCCAGGAACTAAAACTAGAAATATAAACAATAAAGAAATCACAAAGGGAGACAACCCTGGAGTTAGAAAACCTAGGAAAGAGATCAGGAGTCATAGATGAAAGCATCACCAACAGAATACAAGAGATAGAAGAGAGAATCTCAGGAGCAGAAGATACCATAGAAAACATTGACACAACAGTCAAAAAAAAAAATGCAAAATGCAAAAAGCTCCTAACTCAAAACATCCAGGATATCTAGGATACAATGAGAAGACAGAACCTAAGGATAATAGGTATAGAAGAAAGTGAAGATTCCCAACTTAAAGAACCAGTAAATATCTTCAACAAAATTATAAAAGAAAACTTCCCTAACCTAAAGAAAGAGATGAACATGAACATTCAAGAAGCCTACAGAACTCCAAATAGATTGGACCAGAAAAGAAATTCCTCCTATCACATTATAGTCAAAACACCAAATACACAAAACAAGGAAAGAATATTAAAAGCAGTAAGGGAAAAAGGTCAAGTAATATATAAAGGCAGACCTATCAGAATTACACCAGACTTCTCACCAGAGACTATGAAAGCTAGAAGATCCTGGGCAGATCTCATACAGACCCTAAGAGAACACAAATGCCAGCCCAGGCTGCTATACCCAGCAAAACTCTCAATTATTATAGATGGCGAAACCAAAATATTCTATGACAAAACCAACAGTATGTTTCCACAAACCCAGCCCTACAAAAAGTAGTAGATGGAAAAGGTCAACTCAAGGAGAGAAACTACACCCTAGAAAAAGCAAGAAAGTAATCTTTCAACGAACTCAAAAGAAGATAGCCACACAAACATAAAAATGACATAGAAAATAACATGAAGAAGCAATTACTATTCCTTAATATCTCTTAGCATCAATGGACTCAATTCCCCAATAAAAAGACATAGACTGACAGACTGGATCCATAAACAGGACCCAGCATTTTGCAGCATCCAGGAAATGCACCTCTGTATTAAAGACAAACACTACCTCAGAGTAGTAAAGGGCTGGAAAACAAATTTCCAGGCAAATGTTCCCAAGAAACAGGCTGGAGTAGCCATTCTAATATCCCATAAAATCGACTTTCACCCAAAAGTCATCAAAAAAGATAAGGAAGGTCACTTCATACTCATCAAAGGAAAAATCTACCAGGAAGAACTCTCAATTCTGAACATCTATGCCCCAAATGCAAGGGCACCCACATTCATAAAAGAAACTTTACTAAAGCTCAAAGCACACATTGTGCCTCACACAATAATAGTGGGAGACTTCAACACCCCACTATCATCAATGGACAGATCTTGGAAACACAAACTAAACAGAGACACAGTGAAACTAACAGATGTTATGAACCAAATGGATTTAACAGATATCTATAGAACATTTCATTCTAAATCAAAAGAATATGCCTTCTTCTCAGCACCTCATGGTACCTTCTCCAAAATAGATCATATAATTGGTCACAAAACAAACCTCAACAGATATAAGAAGATTGAAATAATCCCATGCTTCCTATCATATCACTACAGATTAAGGCTGGTCTTCATTGGCAACAACAACAAGAGAAAACTCCCATACACATGGCACATGGAAGCTGAACAATGCTGTACTCAATGATAACTTGGTCAAGGAAGAAATAAAGAAATGGAGGAGTTGGAGAAGGTACTGAAGGAGCTGAGGGAGTCTGCAGCCCTATGGAGGGAGCAACAGTGTCAACTGGCCTGACCTCCCTCCCCCGGTCTTCCTGGAGGCTGGATCACCAACCAAAGAATATACATGGAGGGTCCCATGGTTCAGACCACATATGTGGCAGAGGAGGGCCTTGTTGGCCATCAGGGGGAGGAGAGGCCCCAGTAAAGGGGAATGTCAAGGTGGGAATATGGGAGTGGGCAGGCAGGTGGGTGGGAGGTGGAATTCCCTCATAGAGATGGGGGAGGGGGAAGGGATAGGTGGTCTCCAAAGAGGAGACCTAGAAAGGGGGAAACATTGGAAATG
>CM052702.1:82148197-82173147 GCA_028551405.1 Uromys caudimaculatus
GCAGAGGAGGGCCTTGTTGGCCATCAGGGGGAGGAGAGGCCCCAGTAAAGGGGAATGTCAAGGTGGGAATATGGGAGTGGGCAGGCAGGTGGGTGGGAGGTGGAATTCCCTCATAGAGATGGGGGAGGGGGAAGGGATAGGTGGTCTCCAAAGAGGAGACCTAGAAAGGGGGAAACATTGGAAATGTAAATAAAGTATCAAAAAAAATAAAAATAAAAAAAAGAAAGAAATTAAAGACTTCCTAGAATTTAATGAAAATGAAAGTACAACATACCCAAACTTATGGGACACAATGAAAGCAGTGTTAAGAGGAAAACTCATAGCTCTGAATGCCTTCAAAAAGAAACTGGAGAGAGCATATACTAGCAGCTTAACAGCACACCTGAAAGCTCTAGAATAAAAAGAAGTTAATATACCCAAGAGGAGTAGAAGGTAGGAAATAATCAAATTAAGGGCTAAAATCAACCAAGTAGAAACTAAAAGAACTATACAAAGAAAGAATCAACAAAACAAGAAGCTGGTTCTTTGAGAAAATCAACAAGATAGATAAACCCTTAGCCAGACTAACCAGAGGGCACAGAGACAGTATCCAAATTAACAAAATTAGAAATGAAAAGGGAGATATAACAACAGATTCTGAAGAAATTAAAAAACTCATCAGATCCTACTACAAAAGCCTATACTCAACAAAACTGCAAAATTTGGATGAAATGGACAATTTTCTAGACAGTCCTACTTTATTCTTTATGTGCCCATTTTTTCCATTTTAAAATTTCCTAAGGGAAAAACCTCCCCTTGTGAAAATGTCAATAAAGTAAAAGCAGTGAGAAATGGTCTAACTGTATTCCATAGGGAATCGATGAAAGGCTCAATCGGTTTCATGGAATCGATAAAAGGATCCGTCAGCTTCAGGACTACTATCCTGATATTAACATTGAGGAAAGTAGCCTTTCATCTTTCTTACACAAAGATGGACACAGAGCTTTTAAACATCATTGGGTTGAACACAGACTAAGAACACCTCATTTCTAAGAAGCGGGGTTCATTTTGGGAGGTAAGGAGATGAGAGAACTGTTCCAATGAAGCTTTCCTTAAATGGGGTTATGTTTATTAGCTGTGTCAAAAATAACAGGTCTTCCCTCTTGCTGTAGCGGGGAACCCAGCTTCTAGGATATTAAGGATCTCACCTCAGAGTACACCTTTGGAGATGTGCTGTCTCTCCATTTTTAGCTCGTAGCTTTTCTGAAATCTTCAGAAAGAATCAGGAATCTGTTCAGGGAGAAACCCAGAGACTCAGCAAAGTCTTCAACCAAGATTGTTCGATATTGGTTACTCGGACTGGGACAAGGGAGGAGTCATCTCAATGTTTTAAGTTTCAGTAGTCTGCTGTTCACACAAGAGACCTTTTGAGAAAATAATACCAAACAGGTTTTCCTGCTTGATTTTTTCTGTTCTTTTAAGATAAGTTTTTACTCTGTAGCCCAGGCTGGCCAAGTATTCAGTATGTAGCCCAGGCCAGCTTTGAACTCATTGCAATGTTCCCACCTTAAGCCTCTTAACTGATGGGCTTACAGGCCTGAACCACTACACTCAGATTCCTGCATGCATATTTAATGCTTCTAGCTTTGGCAGGCTATGGGGCTGTGTGTGTATGTATGGGAGATGGTTCTCAGTTACACAATATTGACAAGGCTACAAGGCTTGGACTGGCTGAAGGGCAGACATCTTGAGGTAGTGGACTGAATTATATCAAATAGAACAGTAGTGGTTCTCAACTTGGGCAATTTTATTTTATCCTCCTGCTATTTTTTTGGAGAAATTTGGCAATGTCTGAGCATTTTTTTAAAAAATGAAACTGGTACTTATAGGCTAAAGCATTCCATAATGCATAGGATGGCACTAACCAAGTCATTTTCCAGCTTTAAATGTTGCTAGTGCCAATGTGGAAAATTGCGTGATAGAGGTGTTGGGAACAGAAGGTTATAAGGCTCAGTGTATGCTTTGATAACATGGCGTTGATATGGATATGTGCCATATGTTGGATAAAACATGGCTGACACTGGACATGGGGGAAGAGGGCTGTGACTCAGCACAAAATGTCTGACACTGAATGTCCAGGCGACCCCAAGTATACAGTGATGTAATCTGTAGCTTAACTATTTTTTGACACTTTTGTACAATTCTATAGATATGTGAGTTTGAGGCCAGGTCCCTGGTCCCCTAGCCTCTGCCTTTGCCAGCCTGCTTATGTACATGTATCTGTAGACCTGTAGTATAGTTGTTAGTAGCAAGTTTGGAATTGTGATCAGGATAAAAAAGTAGGAAAAGAATAAAGAATCCCATGAAACAATATAACCCAACGTGATACATACATACATACATACATACATACATATATGTGCATCACAGTGTGGTTTAGGAATCAGTTTTATAGTTGCATCTATCTATCTATCTATCTATCTATCTATCTATCTATCTATCTATCTATCTATCTATCATCTGCTATAAAAGCAGGTGGGACTGCTGAATTCACAGACCCAAGTGAGGGGACAGGGGCTTTAATGGAAAACCCAGCAATGCCGACAGGAACACAGCCAGTAGACATCAAGACTGAAGCTGATAAACACAGTCCACGTAAGGAGAGGGTACCGTGGGCAGTGAGACAGGACTGGGCTCAGCGTCAGTAGTGCAGCCCCACCCGCTGTGGTTCCAGCAGACCCATCCTGGTAGTGTTTGGGACCCCAGGACCTTTCTGTTATGTCAGGAGGTTGAATCTCTAGATGGTAAGTGAGGGATCTGATTCAGTTCTTACCTGCTCCAAGATGGCAGTTCTGCTCATTGGTTATGTGACCTTTCAAAACCCGGGAAGATGCTATAAAAATGTGGAGATGACAAAAGTAACCAAGTTCATAAAATCCACACTGGTGTGGTTTAGCAATCAGTTTTATAATCATTGGAGTGTTTTACGTATATTTTTATTTCAAAGTGTTTGAAAGAAATTCAAAACAGGGGGTAATCTCATTAAAATTTGAAATGTGCAAATAGGTCTAGCCTCATGACTTTTAAAGGTAGAGTTGGCTTTAATACTGTCAACAGTATTAAAATTCTTATGGCAATCCAGTTTAGTATAGACTTAAAGTTTGATTTGTTGTAAGAATTGCTTGTGACATAGTTAGATCTTGCTATTTCGGTTTGTAAATCTATCTGGCTTTTGAGGCATCTGAGAAAGACAGAAATGTGGGTTCAATAACTCAATTCAAAAATGAATCATTTAAACTTATAAGTCAATTGGTAATATTTAAATAAAAGGTGATCATATATATTTATATAAAAACATTAGATTTATCATGAGATCTTTTTTTCCAGTCTTTTAAAGACAGGGTCTCACATACCTGAATTGCCTTTGAACTTACTGTGTAGCCAAGGATGGCCTTGAGGTCCTGATCCTCCTACCTCCACTTTCCAAGTGTTGAGATCACAGGTGAATATCACATTTTCCCTGTTTTTCATAACAATATGTCCAAATTGACCTCAGAAACAGGTAACAGTGGTTTTTAATATATCTAATTAAAACCTCATTTCCTTGGCATAGATTTCTTAGTAAACAAATGACCACAGACGTGTAAAAGCTCAAATGAGACCAGCAAACATTCAAGAGGTAAAGGATACAAGCAACAGTCACTCTGTTGCCCCACGCTGGCTTCTGGCTCCTACCGTGAAACTCGCACTTCTAAGTGTTTATTTTATGAGATGTTGATCGCTGAGACTTAATGCAGGTAAAGATCACCCCCGACCACCACACAGAAAAAAACACACTCTTTTTGGAGTCAATTGTTTTATTATCATTACTTTTACACTGAGGAGACTTAGTTACATAAAATGTATTCAATAAGTTATCAGTAGTACAAGCACAAGGATGCAGACAGCGGAACATGGAAGAAAACCTTTACCCGAGTGAGACCACGTGACCTAAGCACGCCACTCCAAACAGCCTATGTACAGGTGCCATCCGAATTCCAGCTATGTACAGACAGAGTCACAGAGTAAATGACACAGAGTCGCTGTACGTCTAGCCAGCCAGAGAAAACTGCTCACAACAAACACAAAATGACAAAGATGACTTTAAAGTGCATCCCTGGAGTCTGGAGGGGTGAAGACAGGGGCTAAGATGCTTTTTTAGAATGCAGGCAAACAAAGGCCGTGTGAGGCCCGGACTGCTCCTAAAAAGATCCTTCACAAAAATGGCATCCGATATGTTTTGATCTTTCCAAAATATATTCATTTAAAAATTCTAAAAATTGTTTTATTCTTTTGATTGGCATAGTTATTGTACATATTTATGGGGTGCAATATCATGACCAAATCTGGGTCATAGGTTCTGCTACAGTGCACGGAGAAGGTTTGGTTGGCAGTAGTTGATTGTGCACCCCCAAACAGAAGATCTTGAGCACATTTTTATATTTTTAAAATAATCCATTTAAAACGCAGGATATACCTTCTAGGGTATATATCTATGTTAGGATCAACATTAATAATATTTCTGTTTTGAAAATATATAACTTATCTTTTCTTTTGTGCTAGCAGTGGCTTCATCAAACCAAGAGGATAGTGTTTGTTACTCTTACTTTATTTTATTTATTTAGTTTTTGAGACAGGGTCTCATGTAGCCAAAGCTGGCCAGGAGCTTCCAATCCTCCTGCCTCTACCTCCTCACGTCTCGGACTGCAGGTGTGCCATCATGCCTGGCTTGCGAGTCATATTTTTTTTCATGCACTTCTCTGAGTCTGCATTGTGAAGAAGGAAGCTGTTGCTATGGAGACTTGAAAGGACAAGGTTAGCTACAGGGACCAAGGTGGACTCTGCCAAATTCAACAGCTCTCTCTATTCTTGATGGACAGTCTAACTCTTTGAGAACCTTGGGCTTCCATACAGCCTGTGATAAAGAAATGTCATCGACTCTGCATTCAAATATTTTTCTTCAGGGCTAGTTTTCTGTTTAATCCTAAGATTATCGATGGGGTTGTTCTATTTAATACTATGGCTTATGTAGATGACTTAGCTACCCTGCCGTGGTGGACTGTTCTAGGCTATTATGTGCCTCGTCTCAGCTTTCACTCTGATTGCATTACAAAGTGAAATATTAAGGGTTTTAGTCTTGAGAACTTGACCCTACCTATACGTGAACAACTCACCATCCCCAGTCAGAAACTGTGTTTTGACAGAAAAGGAACTTGCCAGCCCCAGCACACCATGAAGTCTGTTGTTTTCTCTTGTCCTCCCAGGGACGTAAACAAATATAAGATATTACTGACAGGTTATATATCTGTTTGCCATTTTTATAAGGGAACTTCTTAGAACCATCATATATTTATATAAAAACACAAGCACATCCTAATTTTTCCAGGCATGTTTGCTAATCATCCATTCCAATCTCCAAGTGGGTGAATCTTGCTTAACATAGCAAATGGATTCCTGAAAAATAATCTAGGATTTTTAAAAGGAAATATTTTCAGTGCAATAGTGGAACTTGCTATTTAAAGAAACCATGCAACGAGCTGCTTTGGAAATGAAGAATTCTTCCATGAAATAAATAATTTCTTTGATTTTCAAAGTTTGATTAAAATACACACCTAAAATTTTTTAGTCAATTAGGATTGTCTAGAACAGTAGTTGAAGTAATAAAAAAGGAACAGATAAACTTCATTTTACAATGAACAACACACATAATGACCCGTGGACTGTTTATTAACTATATCCAGAAGCCCTGAATATATGCATTATTGGTATTTTATGGCTTTAATTAAGACAATCGTCTCTTATGAAATACTATAAAGTGCTATATTAAAAAAATTAAAAAACCCAAAAGGCATCCCTTGTCCTTCAGTTTTATCCTGATGGTAAGAATTGGAGAGTCATTGAGTTAATTGGCAAGGAATTCTCTGCCCTTAATTCACACATGCAATTTCATTCTGGAAATGATTTTATTCTGGGATTCAGACTTATTTCACTTTTCTCTTGTTTGTGTATATGTAACATGATTTAAGAAAATTAGTATCTCTTTTGGCTAGCTGAGTGTTTTAGAAACCCGTCAGTGTCCAAGGTCTTTGTTATCTATATATCCATTATGAAGAAACTGCAATCGAAGAGAAAATCCCCATCTTTCGGTAACCAGTTTCCTAGGTCAGAAAGCGACCTGACTGTTTCTATCAACCTACTGCATGAGGGAGTAAATGCACTGTGGGACTCATAACAAGAGGAGCTCCAAGCCTGTCTCTGACTCCCATTGGAAATCAATAATCAATGTAGGCAAGCACAAACCCAGAGTCTTGGAATGATTTAATGTGGCTCCTTTCCTCTTTCTCTTTTGACTATTATGGAATGAAGATTCAAGATACAAAAAAACGTGACCTTGATCCCACCAGCACTCTAGATAACGCTGTGCCCAGTGTTCATCTTGACACCAGACAACCAACTCCCATTGGTACTGTGTTCAAGTCTGCTGGCCCGTGGAAGGTATTTGCACTATTGTGCGCCTCTGTGGTTATGGATTCTACCTGCCGTTCCACAGGAACTCGAATGGACTCCTCCAGGAATGAGTTACGCACCGGAAAGTGCTGCTGGGTGTAAAGCTCTAGAACTTGAATATTTACACCGAGGAGGAACAGTGACATCGCAGGAAGAAAAGGAAGAGGAGAAAAAGGAGGAGGAGGAAGAGGAGAAGGAAGAAGAAAACACCTAAACAAACAAACAAACAAAATTCAAGGATGCTTCTGATGAAAATAGGTACAGGGTCCCACAGTGGCAACTCTCAACCATGTCATGGATAAAGATCATAAAGTGTTTAAAGGCAGTTGACTCCTGCCACAAAGAAAACACAAAAAACCAAACCAAACCAAACCAACCGAACAAAAAAAGGATGAAGTCATTAGCTGTAGGGTTTTAGGGTTAAGCTGGATGGGGACTCTTCTGTCAGTGTTAAACACTGACCTTGGTTACACTAGGAACTCTTTGTTGATATCCCATGATGACTTACTATCTTTGGTCCTTTGTGCTATAGTAACCAGCAGATAGATTACCCGAGTGGAATCAGTCTCTGGTGGGAGCCCATGCAAGTCCATGGCACTCCTTCATCCTTAGGTATTTATTAATTTTCCAGTCCAGTCCATCAGTCTTTTAGGAAAAGTGCTTTGGCTTAGGTACCACGCTTCTCCATTCAGTCCTTCATTGTACAGTAATTTGAGCCCAGGTGCCTGAACTTTCAGGACTAGGTTGGTCTCTCAAAGCCTGGCTAGGTTATGCATTTGTTTGTCCTTTGTGTGGCCCTCTCTCTCACCCTTAAGAAAAAACTCACGAGCAAGATTAAAGACTTTGGTGCCATTTAGGTAGTTTAAAGCGAGGTTGATTGTCTATGTGTGAGAAAGGCATGTGGATGCATGCTGTCTGGGCGGTCTACATGGGAAGCAAGCTACTTCCAGATGTAGCGAATGTGAGCATATCTGTGATTGCACAGAAGCCTATGTCCTCTTTGCTGCGGCACCACAGCCTCTGTGGACCCAAAGTGCCCAGTGACATGAGAGAAATAGCTCGAAGGTGCAATAATATGTATTGGATCTGAGCTGGCTGTATTTCCTTTATTGCTTTTCTTAGCTATATATTTCAAGGAATACGAAGCTGTGAGATTAAAAAGGGCCACAAAGATTCGAAGGCAGTAAACTAAACTCAGACAGACAATGGGGCAAGGCACAGGTACAGTTCTTTCCTGAGTCCTTCTTGACATGTGCTTTTCAAATAAATGTAGGACGTTGTATAGACTCTAGTAATTGTTTAAACATGTCTGCTATTTAATAACCACTTTAAACATCATAGACATATTTTGGTTGCTTTCTTAGAAATACTATTACAAATAAATTATTTTCTCTCCCCCTCCCCCTTTGAGTTTTATATTTTTCTACCAACTCTCTCTTAATGAGAAGACCTTGTCTGCTAATTGAAAAGAATGTTGTGAGCGGCATGGAACTTGAAGATGACAGCTTAAAAATTATTAGGCCAGGTGACTATGTAAGAGTGGGTGTTGGTTTCTATAGCATGCCTTTTCTAGAACAGACCTGCTATCTGTAACATGCTACTTGCTAGAGTCCCAATCTTTCTGGGTGCAAGGAAGAATAGAATTTATGTGTGTGTCTGCGCGTGTGGGCATTTGTGCACGTGTGTGACTGTATGAAAGCCCACTGAAATTCTCTGAAATGCTTCATTCAGACGGACACCCAACCCTCTCAAATGCTTCAGTGCAATTCTCTCAATAGAATACTTCAAATTCCATCCTCCCCTCTGACTGGCCAGTAGCTCTAACAGTTGTCTCCTCTGTGATCGACTTTCTGTTAAGGTGGTCTGGGCATGGACAACCTTCTTTTACAGACCCTACCTTACTTCATCTCAAGTCACAGAGGCATTTGAAAGATGTGGAAAGTGGTGGTGTAGGGGGGTCAGCCAACTCTCTCTGGCCAGAAGCAGATGTATGTTGACATTACCAAAAATCTAATCATGGAGGCAGCTGTGTTTTGCTGAAAGGCCTCCAAACCACCTGACTCGCGCCTACCCTATAAAATAAATTGTAATGCCCCTGTGAGAGGCCTTGCAAAGCATTTTCCTTGAATATGAATGAGATTGTCCTTGCCTCTTTTCATGACACTAAAGTGAAGCTTCAGACACTCTGCATCATTTGCTGAGCTGATGAATAACCCCATCTCTGAGCTTCTGCACATGTACTCTGCCCTGCTGACTCTGTCTGGCATGTTTAGGTCCTGGGAAGTTGAATAACACCATTAATCTCATGTTTCATCCATCAGGAACTGGCCAGGTCCAGAGGGCAGGTGGATGTGTCATGGACACTCTCAAATGCAAATCTAGGAGTTTCTATTTTAGAATCCTCGGTCTGAACCAAGTTTCTCTTCTGTTCCAGGGTTGCCTAAGGCTATGGGAGAGGTGACAGCAAGCAAGACTGGCTTGGTTTTCTCTGAGCAAATGGACCCATTTGGATACAGTTCCTTTATTTTAGGACGAGTGGTAAAATTTTGGCTTGAACTTTTGATATTATTTCATACCCTGCTCCAGAGAAGCAAGGAGACAGCAGTCTAAAATTTTTCTCCCATGCCTCTTGTTGCATATTTTTGCTTCTCTGGAAGCATTAGGGATACAGCTGGCCATTTCCTATGTTCTGTGGATTGGAGTGTTTGAATGCCATGCTAATGTTTGTGTGTATATGTGCACAGAATAAAAAAAAAAAACTCTTTTGTTAAAAAATGTTCACTTTGGTTGGTGTGCCATGTTTCCTCTTTCTTGACTGTCAAATTTGATTCTATTTGCTTTGGGATTCCAAACGTGATTGGGCCAGTAGGGTGATGATGTCATTGATACTGTTTGTCAGCAGATCTAGTACACTTGCATACACTGACATGCAGGAAAGAAATTGGAGATGATCTGAATCTATCCTGTAGGAAGCAGTTTTACAATAATGTGAATGATTCCAGGAGAACATATGACCATGTAGCCACACATTTCTCAACCAAGGCAGCAAAAGCCAGCAGCGGAGGGTGCCGCGCCTCCCAGGGAGGGGGACACCATGGGAGTGGGGACTGGCTTTGGGAATGCTGTCTTCTCAAAGCGACTTTTGTTAAAGACCACAACCCTGCCTATAAAGCAGAACTCACAGCTCTTAGGCACCTGGAGTGCTTGCTTCTTGGTGAGGAAGGGATTAGTAATGGAGCAGACATTCTATGACCTTTCTTACTTTACATTCTATTTGTAGTTGGTTAAAAAAAAATTCGTTTTAAGCAATAAACCAACCAGAAATCAGAATTTATCCAACAATCATCATGCTCTCATCCGAGCGGCCAGGACAAGAATCTGAGATTTTAAAACTGAAAACTCACTTTTCCTTAGTCTTTCTCTGTAAGGAAGCAACACAATTGCTTGCCCCATACAAAGTCCAACCCTTGATAAATGGGGCATGGATTTTCTTTCACCATTGAAATCCCAACTCTGCATTGTTGGAGAGACTTGAAAGCCAGTCTCTTAGGCGGCAGACCTTTTTATTTCTTGTGTCCTCAGGGGGCCTCCACTTTGAAGTGCCTTTTGCTTATGAGTGAAGAGAGGTGATGGGCTTGGCTCTGCCTGCTGTTACCATGCCCTGTAAATGGACTGTTTGTAGATGGAATGCTAAACTTGAGCTGGGGCATTAGATTGCCAGACCTTTTTATTCAGTTTTGAGTTCTGCATCCTGCCTCCCTGTGTTAAGGGGTGTTCACAACAGTCAGAAAAGGCATAATGCCAGATCAGGACATGAATTCGCGGTGACATTCTCTGTGTATGATGTGTGCCGATTTATATGCAGGTGGCCACCCTCTATTCACTTGTTCAGTTGATTTTAAGGAGAAAGCATGGTTTAGGGAAATGAAAAACTCTGCACATTTTTTCAATTTAATTGGCTGCCAACCAACCAGTCCCATTTTCTACTGAAACAAAGCTGAGAAGTCACACAAGATGTCAGACAGAGCTTAGGGACACTCAGTGAATGAGATGATCCCCTGTGAAGCGGAGTGACTGCTTCAAAGTAGTGTAAAGAAGCGGTGGAACATATACAGTCCCCACTGTACCTGGAATGCTATAGTTCCAGATGGCGTTATGATGGGAGGGGGGACACCAATTCCATGACACAGGACTTGGAAACTGTTCTGGGGCTGGGGCTGGGGCACACGCCAAATGGTTAAATGCCTCTGCAAGCAAACCTAAACTGCCTCAACCAAACACTGTCAGTCATCAGTTTAGATCTACTGGGAATGATCTTTAGACACTGCAGTCCTTTGTGACCACACAGAGAAATGCTCTAAAGAGCTGTGCCCTTATGTTCCCATCAGGTGGCAGCCCCCACTGAGCACCTCTGCTAGACTGTGTTTCTCAGCACACATCTCAGCGCTCTTGGCAGGATTTTGGACTGTGTGGGAGCCCTTGGCATTAAAGCATGTCAAATGACAATCATGGCTAAGATTGCCCTTGTTTGTTTGATGATAATGGGCCATGCACTGGAACATGATAGGCTCAGTTTATATAATTTTTGCTGTCCTAGAAAAGCACTAATTTGGTTTTTCATTCATATTATCTACTTGCATGCTGGGGCATTACAAGAAAACAAAACAAAACATAACAGCCTAGCTCTCAGCAGACCCCCCCCCTTGGTTGTCACCCAGTTTGAGTTTTACCTCTGTGTTACGGAATCCTGGGGTTCTCAGAGCACCCCAGTGGGGATGAGCAGGGTGGTTCTTTTTGGCTTGAGAGAGTATTTTAGAGGTTCTAACTGGGGCTCCTACAAACTCCCCTATTAAGCTCTCCTTTCTGCAAAGAATTTCACTAAACTTAGTATATCCAAAGCAGCTAGAGATCACAGCAAAGAGCGCTTTGCCTACTGATTCTGTTAATTCAGCTTTTGTACTTAAGGGGCAAAGCACAAACTGAAGGTTGAAGGTTGATGCCCCTCTTCAAATAGGTCCTATAAATATGCTAGAGCTATCCCTGAAAAGATGCATTTGCACTTAAATATATATGTTTTTATATTTATATATAATTTTTCTTTCTGTTTGTGTACAGTTATGTATTAATCTATAGGTATAGGAGAGAGGTATAGTACAGAAACAGGCAAGATTTGTATACTCATGTGTATATATTTATAATATTTATATGTATGTATAGCCTCTGTCCTCTTTTGCGTCATCACAATGAATGTACCTCCGACCAGCGAGGAGTACCTGTTAGTGGTGATGGAGAGACGGTCCTCTTTGTTTCTTACACAGAGTCATTTCAGCAGGCAAGGGCGAGGTGCCTGTGAAGTGAATGGCCCCGTGGAAATCCATCCTTCCTCCAACCTTCCAAGGAGGGACACTTGCCTCCCAGGGCTGTGCACAAGCTGCCTCTTCTCAAGACTGCAAGGAGCCTGGAGCCCAGAGCCGGGAGGGATCATCCATGCTGTTGGTTTAAGATATGGCTTTTCCACTAGATGGAGACAGGGCACTCGAGAACTTTGTCTTCCAGGAGGACGCTGACCACCAGGAACACGAAGTAGAGGCCAAACATGATGAAGCCAAGGATTTTGTTCATCCGCCATTTGCAGAGGGCGATGGAGAGAATGACAAAAAGCAACATGATGAAGAGGAGGACGATGGCACAGAAGAGGCCATTGCTGCTGACAGTCACTGGCTTGAATCTGTGGATGATGGTGTAGAGGAGCCAGGGCAGTGGGAGCCTGAGAGGAAGAGAAGCAGGCAGGAGAGGGGGACAGGGAGCAGTCAGGTGTGGTGAAGCAGCACTGGAGGATGCCTGTCTGTGGCTTGGGGAGGAGGACACTTTAGGGACACCAGGACAAATGACTGGCTCAGGAAACTATGTACAGAAGTCAGGGGACCCTTGGACTCTTGACCAACTTCCTGACTCATTTGTTCTTTAGTGGACAACATCAAAGATGTGCTTGCTACAGGTGACCTTGGAATTTGATTCAAATTAGTTTTTGTTTTCTTTCTAGAGGAGATTACAACATGCTCTTAGCCCTAAAAGGTGAACTGAGATTCGTATGGGATGAGGGGACGGACAGGGTATCGGGAAAAGGGTATGGGCATGAGTGGTAAAAATGGAGAGGAGAGCCTCTAATTTTCAGAATGGAGACAGAGTAACAAGGACTTCTTCAGGAACCTAAAACACAGTAAGGTTGCATGGTGGTGGTGGGGACCAAGGCACAAGGTGGCAGTCTGAAGTTTATTCTAGGAAAGATGGAGGGTGATAATCATTTACTAAAAAGGGTTTTGAGTTGGACATAGTGGCACACGAACTTTAATTCCAGAACTCAGGAGGCAGAAGCAGGCTTGTCTCTGTAAGTTTTGAAGACAGACTCCTCTACAGAGTGAGCTCCAGGACAGTTAGAACTACATAGTGAGATGCTGTCTCACTTTGTAGTCAAAAAACCCAACTAACTAACTAACCAACCAACCAACAACCAACCAACCAACCAACCAACCAACCAACCAACCAACCAACCAACCAAAGGGGCTTACATTTATAATGAATTTTCAAAACTTAATTATAGATTTTCCTACTAGTTTTCTTGCTTTGAAGTGACTTTTGAAATCTGACAACAACCACTGTTTCCTAATCAGAGTGCTGATTTTAGACATAGTCAACTGTGCCTTGTAGGTAAAGAAATGTGGCTGGAAATATCTGGTTCCAGTGGTGTACCGCCACCTGGAGGCAGCTCTGAGGCATGCAGCCAGTTCCCAGCTGAGCATGGGTTCAGTTGTGCCTGGTTTCTGGGATGTGGGGGAGGAAGTAACCTTTGGAATCACAAAGTTTTCTAATGGAAAAGCAAATAGGGCATAAGCATGCTTTTCTTTCTTTCTTTCTTTCTTTCTTTCTTTCTTTCTTTCTTTCTTTCTTTCTTTCTTTCTTTCTTTCTTTCTTTCTTTCTTTGTCTTCCCTTCTTCCCTTCCCTTCTCCTTCCTTCCTTCCTTCCTTCCTTCCTTCCTTCCTTCCTTCCTTCCTTCCTTCCTTCCTTCCTTCCTTCCTTTCTTCTTTTTAGCTAATAGGTTCTGAGTAGCCACATTATGTATGCATTTTTGAATTCTTGGGCCTCGCACATGTAGGCACATAGGGGTGCTATGCCGACTTAGGCAAAGCTCCAGTGATTGACACTGTGGCCTGTGATGTTAAAACAGATCTTTGCTCACTAAAGCCTGCATGGAAGATGCTTACTTCAGTGCCTCGTGCTGGGTTGGGGAAACCACAACACTTGACTCCCACTAAACTTTGTACTACAGCTGGATCTTGAACACACCCTAAAGGCCAGCTGTTAAAGGTTTGGTCTTCAGCCTGAGGCTCTTGGGAGGTGAAGGGACCTTTAGGAGGTAGGGTGGAAGGAAGCTAGGCCACGGGGATCATGATCTTGACTGGGACTTTGGGATCCTGGCCCCTTTCTGTTATATTTTTTGCTACCTGGCCACAATGAGGTGCACGGGCCTTCTCTGCCATGCACTCCCACTCTGATACACTGGCTGCCCAAAGGCCAATGTGGTAGGGACAAGAGGCCACAGGTTGACACCTTTGAAGCCATGAGTGAAAATAAATGTCTTCGGTGATAGAGCGTAGATATTTGTCATGGGCGCAGGAAGCTGAACAGCCCATAGTCACACTTCCACACCTGCACATCTGATTTTGGTAAAGTTGAGGCGGGCAGCACTTCTGATAGTTTGTAAAACTCTTTGGGGAGTGACACTTCCCACACCTCTTGATCTGTCAGCTCTGTTGTCAGTGAAGAAACGTAAGGTGAGAACGGGCTACAAGTGCAACTCGATTCAGAAAAATGATCATTTCTGCCTTATCTGAGTAAAGAGTTGCAGATCTTTTTTATAATTTCTAGCAGTAAAGAACTAGTTAGATCATGAGTAAGCCAGTGTAATGTTATGTGGCTATTAAAACCACAAGCTTAGAGACCTGGGCTACAGAACAGCTGGACGAATGTTTGCCTAGCATGCAAGATGCCCTAGCTTTACCCGCTTGGCCTAAGATAGACATGGTGCTGTAAGCCCAGCATCTGGGCTGTCAAGCCAGAAGAATCGGAGTTCAAGATCATTCACTGTGACACAGGCTGCCTGCGACCATGACGCACCAAACCAAATCACACCAAACCACAAACTCTGCAAGCTGTACAGAAATAATAGGAAAATACTCATGATGCAATTTTAATTTAGTCTTTCATTTTTCTTTCCTTCTTTCTTTTTCCCTTTCTATTTTTACTTTTGAGACAGGGTCTCTTGTAGCCTAGGTTGGCTTCGAACTTGCATTTCGGCTGACTCCTGATCCTCCTTCTTCCACCCCTCACATGATATCTATTTATTGAAGTACTGGGATTGAAAGTAGAGCCTTGTATATAATTTTAATTAAAAAATGAAGGACATACATCAAACTAGCAAGGTAATTTCAGTCATGTAAAATGTACATATTTTGAGTGGGTGGCAAATCATCATTAATTCTGTATGCATCTTCTAAAACCCTTATCTACTACTTATGTGTGCAAAAGGAAAAGCAGGCAGGACTGTGGAGAAACTTTACACTCACTATATTGTAAATGACACACTCGGTGTGACAATAATAAAAACATAAAACTGAACAAGTTTTGAGAAAGATTATTTTTTAGAAAATAAATATATAAATTATATCAGCACCTATTAAAATATTAAAAAGTATTTTGTGTGTTAGTGCTGCTTTAAGGGACTTATTGTAATGAAACAATACCTATAATAGCATAAAGCAAAAGAAAGAGACGATCTATTAAAAGACACTGGTTAGACTGAGCAAGAGGATGACACACTTGAAGTCAGAGTGTCAGTTCCAATGAAAACACGGAGCAGAACGGTGCACGTGTCCTTGTGGCTTTAAGTTGGAAAAGATAAGTGTCCTCCAAGGGAACAAAACTGGATATTCTTAAAAAAAATTATTAAATATTTGTAGGAGAAGATAAAAAATAAAGGGCTTCTGGTAGCAGGACTAGGGGGGATTCTGAGAAACTTTCCTTTCTTACTATTTATATAAGATTTTTCAACTACTTTTGACAAGTTTTAAGAATGGGAGAGATAACAGAGTCCCTGCCAATCTAGCTCACTACAGATCATTTCTACAAAAAACTCCAGTTTGTTCAGCTTGGAGAAAAGGTAAGGTCTCATCTTCTGCCTTTCACAAAACCTAGGTTGCCAGTAGTTTTCAGAAAGGAGAAAGGATGCCAACACTGGGTCTGGGTGTGTCCCAAGCTGCTTTTGAATCTAATCTTAACTGGTCAGGATAGTAATTAGAGAGTGGAAAAAAATACCATGAAACTACCAGAGGCACCCTACCTAGTCCTATCTGGACAGTGCATATTCATACTGTGTGTTGAGGGCAGTTATGTAAATGAAAGTCTTATTTTCTAGACCATTCCGTATGTAAGTATTTGCTTTTGCTGGTCATAAAAAGCCAGCTGGTTAAACCAATCGGTGCTCCCAGGCTTAAGTTCAGTTGACACTTGGGAAATTTTGAGTTAGAGAGCCAGCTCATGTTTCTACAGCTTCTAGAAGACAGACTGAGGTGGAGCTGGTGCGCGCATGCTTATAGAACACTTTACTTACCCCACAGTGATGTCAAAGATGTTGCTTCCAACAGAGCTGGACACAGCCATGTCCCCCAGGCCCTTTCTGGCCACTATGACACTGGTGATAAGATCAGGGATAGAGGTCCCAGCAGCCAAGATGGTCAGACCCATGATCTCTTCACTAATGCCGATTGTCTCTCCAACCTGAATGGAACAGCAGGCACAAGCATGAGGGCTGCAAGTCAGAGACCCCAGCAGCACTATGTGACTCCATTTTAATGAGCACTGCCTCTGTTTTGGGATAAGTGCTGATACAGTGAAAATGAACAAGTGGTAATCACTGATAAAGGAGTTTATACAGCTTTAATATCCATACCCAGGAAGTCAGCCACATGCATGTGAAGATTAAACAGACTATCTCAAATAATAAAGATCTATAGAGACTGAGTTCAGGCACCAGACTGTGTCTCCTCAGACGGCGTAAAGGAAGCTGCAAGATTCATTTAAAAAGCCAATGGACTTTGAACCTAAGGCCAGCACCCGACAACGGCATCAAGTCTTAGGGCCCTTTAACCTCCAGTTGAGTGTTAATGTCTCAACTTTTTCTTAGCATCTCCCATTATTTCTATTACTTGTAAACACCTATAACCTGTATGGTTTCCACAGGGACCTTGGCAGTGGGTGTACCCAGGCTTGGAAATATGAATCTAAATCAACAAAGCAGCTAAGTAGAACCAACAGGAAGGAGTCAGAGGGCCATCCCAAAACTGTTCCTTGTGCAGTGTATTGATTCTTGTGTTCCTAGCCATCAAGTAGGGATTATAATACTTACCTTACAAGGAGGTCATTAAATGAAAAGTGAGAAGGTGCAGTATTCTATTACATTAAGGTGTTTATTTAAGACTGCTGAGCTGTGTTTGGAGAGTTGGTCTAGCCTCAGTTAGAAGCTCCATCCATCCATCCACCCACCCATCCTGGGGATCAAACCCAGGGCATTGTGCATGCTAGGCAAACAGTCTACCATTAAACCACACACTCAGCCATGGATTCTTCGAGACAGCATCCCACTCTGTAGCCTAGGCTAGCTTTGAACCCTGGATCCTCTTGCTTCTGTCTGCCTTCTGAGTTCTGGGACAGTAACTGTAAGTTACCACACATTATTTCCTTTGTTTCTTTGAACACCTTGTTTTGTGGGGACTTTAAAAAACATTATATGTTTTTTTGGTGCTGGTGAATTATTGGTCTCAAAAATTCTAGACCATGTTTTCCAATAGTCTACTTTATGACATCCACAGCATTTTTTGGAAACGTTTGATGGGCAACAAACCACACAGGAATAAATGGTTTTAGGGGATAGAACACTTCTTTCTAAGTCTCCTTTTGATTTATAGGTACATAATATCTTGTTTCCTGGTAACTTAAAGGCACAGTAGAAAGTGGTTTTTATTTGACAGTCTGCTCAAAGTCCATTGAGCTGATGTAGTCTCCTGGGCCTACAGATTCACTGCCCTTCCCCCATTAGAAGTTCCATGGCAGGTGAAGCCACTTGCCACCAAGTCTGTAATCTGGGTCAGGTATCCAGGACCCATGAGGTGAAAGAAGAGAAGCAATTCTGTAATTCTACCTGCACCTCCCCATATATACTAATATATGTTCATAAAAACTTAAACAAAGTAACCTACATGCAAGTAACATCATCCCGGGGATAATAAACACTGTGTTAGAATATTAGGTTATACAAATTGCTGTGTGAGTTGACTTTCTGAGGAAGGTAGTTAAATGAGAGAGAGGCTCATGAGCGTTGCTCAGTGAGCAAAGGCGCTTGCTCCCAAGCCTGGAGACCGGATCCCCAGAGCCTACATGGTGGCTGGAGAGAAGTGACTCTGCACATTGTCCTCTGATCCCCACACGTGTGCTGTGGCATGTGTGTCTCCTCTCTGCTCAAATACATAAAAAATTGTTAAATAAATTCTATCTGGCTTGGGATAAGGGCAACATTTCTACCCACTTCTGATGTAGTCCTAAACAGACCTGTACTGGATTGTACTGCGTATTTGTGTGATGCACTGTTCTCAGGCAATTAATGATCAACTCTGAAGATGCCGTCTCCTACAGCATCAAATAGCCTTCTAAGACTTCATTCTTCATGCAACAACAAACAAGTACATCCCTCAGAGACGTGTGAGAATGTGCCCTCATCTTTAACAAATAATAAAATTACACACACACACACACACACACACACACACACACACACACACACACACCAAAGAACTGCTTTAAAATAAATTTCTTTGTGAGTTTACCACCAGCAAATGTTTGACTTGTGTATTTGTTTTATAGGGTGATCTATCTGGGGATGTGTAAAACTATTTCTTGGGGAAGAAAAGCTTTAGGAGGAAGCAGTTTAAGAAGCTGTCTGCTGTAGGCTCTAAGGGCCTGTTAGCTGCATGAAGGAATAGATCCACTCATGATGGCGATTTCCCTGGGAAATGGGCGTGCCCAGTTTGCACACAATGGCCTCCTTCACTGATTAAATGATTAAATTAATCCTAAGTAAGTTGCAGTTGACTTAACACATTCTTAATAATTTAAATTCTTAGCGGGAATGCTGCAGCAGCGACCACTTAAAAAACACACCATTTATGTTTGAAGTTTGAATGCCATTCCCAACAGAAGAGCACAAGACTGAGGAGAAGCTTGGTGGTCTGGTGAGGAACCAGGTGCGCCCCCTGCAGCCCAGGATACCTTTCAGGTCTCAGATGAGGTTAGTCGGAGTTTCCCAGTTATCCTGCCTTTACCTTTCAAGCGCTAGGATTTCAAACATGTGCTCTTAAGCCTTGCTGCTTGGGCATTTTTCTTATCGGTTTTAAACTCCATTCCTTTATCTGCAGATTGCAGATAATGATCACCTCCCCTCAGAGCACCTGAATCTATGTGCAGGATTAAAAACAAGGGTAAAAAGAAAAAGGGACAAGAACTGCTCAGCATGGGGCACATACTCAAGAAGTAATGGTTTCTACTCTCATCTTTGAGGATGGAAGTTTGAAAACACTCAGCAGTAATTCTGTCATGATATCTTGCGATCAGCATTATGACTGGTACTGAGTTAAAATGACAAGAATGACACACATCATTATGTCCTCTTCTCTCTCTCTCTCTCTCTCTCTCTCTCTCTCTCTCTCTCTCTCCTGAAGCTCAAGGAAAAGCATTTTGTTTTTGGGACCTTTCTTAATAACCATTGTTAAAAGGCTGGTGAGGGAGCTGGTGAGACGGCTCAGTGGTTAAGAACACGGGCTGTTCTTCTAGAGGTTCTAAGTTCAATTCCCAACAGCCACACGGTGGCTCACAACCATCTGTAAAGCGATCTGAAGTCTTCTTCTGGCATGTACATTTAAATAATCAATACACAAATAAATTAAAAGGCTGGTGAGGGTTGAGGAGGTAGCTCAGAGGGCAAGAACAATCACTGCATATATGTGAGGCCTAGGTTCAGATCCTAGGTATTCATGTGAAAAGGCCTGTAACCCCAGCATGGGGGTTTGGGGTGGAGACAGGAAGAACATTAGGGCTTGCTGCCTGCCAGGCTAGCTGAAAAATGGCAAGCTATAGGTTTAGTAAAGAGACACTGTCTATGGGTCATATAAGACAGGGAATGATAAAGGACAACACAGAGGACTTCCTATGACTACCACATGGACTTACACGTATGTGCACACATGCATGTAATGCACACATACATACATGCACATACAGATATCTATCTATCTATCTATCTATCTATCTATCTATCTATCTATCTATCTATCTATCATCTATTTATAGAGAGGGAGAGAGAGAGCAAGCATTGGAGACAGCTATGCTGAGCTGCTTGCCCAAGACAAAATAAAGACACTGAAGTAGACAGAATCTTGACTTTCTTCAGCCAGGCCTTACGTGAGAGCAAGATGCAGCGAGGCTTGCCTTCCTCCACAGAGCTGTCTAACAACAGCTCTGCTGATTTGATTTCTGACCACAAAGATAGGCCTGGAGAAAAAGAAATTCCTTTCCTGAAATATTAAACCTTGTCTGTACTACACTCAATATTGTAACTGTTTCAAAAGGTGGACACACGGATTAACCCCTTGACAACCAAGACTAGGGACAAAGAAGGCAGATGTGTGACATGCAGTCTTACCTGGTGTGCCCACCACACCATCAGGTACGAGAAAACTGCGATCCAAGTGATGGAACCGAAGAATGTGACAGGGAAGAACTTCCTGGAAGCCTGCAAGACAAGCAGAGCGGAGAGTGTCAGCGTTGCCTCTGTGTGGAGCCAAAGCCCAAAGCCAAAGCCATCTTTGCCATTGCATGATTTCTCCTATATTCTTACCTCTTGGCAGGATCACCAGTCAAAGGATGCTACCTCCTTCTACTCAAACTGGGAGAGAAAAATCACTCTAGGAAATTAAAATCTGTGGAAGCTCAATGTTTGTAGAACTCGGAAAGACATCTTTCTCTCCCCTTCCTTCTCCTTCTCTTCCCACTTCTCTCTCTGAGACGAGGTCTCATGCCCCAGGATAGCCCAGATAGCCCAGAATTCACTATGTAGCTCAGGTTGGCCTCAGATCCCAATTTCCTGCCTCAGCCTTTAAAGTGTTGTGACATGTGCCATTGTGTTAGGCTCTGGAAGCCACTTGAGAATGTCAGTTCATGCCTGTAGCTAGATGCCCACTGCTCTCTCCTCCTGCCCTCTATAAGGTCCAGATTCTCTGCCATTTCTTCTGTTAAACATCTTGCATCTTCTCTCTATCTCTCCCCCGCCTTTTTTTTTTTTTTTTTTTTTTTTTTTTTTTTTTTTTTTTTTTTTAGTTTGCTCCCAAGTTCTCCAGAATCATGCCATCAGAATCTGCTGCTGGCCATCCATATGTCCCCATAATCTACATGCCAAACCCTGTCTGTGACTGGTTATATGGGACAAAAATGGGAAGGATTTGGAAGGTTGAAAATAAATTAATTCATCTTAGAGTCCCATGAATTATCAGGAAAGCCACCGCCATAGATGGGTGGTGATGGCTAGTCTCTAGGACACTAACCTCACACATCAGTTAGAGTGGGCAGAGGTGGAGCTGCCCAATCAGAGCGATCTCCAAGGCGGAGGGGCAGGTCAGTCACATTCGTGGGAATGTGTTTTCTCCCGTGTGCTACTCTGATCTATATTACAAGTTCCATTCTTGTGACACTGGGCTTCGTGTTATCTTGGGCTTGTACAGTGTGAGAACACTCAGTTCCCTCAGAAGAACATCAGTCAAAATTAGGCACTCAGAAATGTAGTCTTTCAGGACCAACAGGTTAGCCTAGTGGGTAAGGGTGCCTGCTGCCAAGATAGACAACCTGTGTTCTCTCCTTAGAACTCATGTAGTGAAAGGAGAGAACCAATACCTGCCAGTGGTTTCTGATCACACGGACTAAATAATGAGCAAACAAACAAATACATAATAAATGCAATATTTCTTACTCCCATTCCTGGGAAATGGTGGCTGTGCTGTCCCTTGATGGAAAATATGGGCCATGCTGAGTTAGACAACAGAGTGCTGTTTGAGAGCCTACCACCTCTTCGTGCTAATGCTTTTGATTTCAAAGCTTTCTATGCTGAGAAAAACACACATCGTGCTTTGATAATATCATCCAGTTCAGGGCAGTGGCTCCTCCAGTTGATGTAAATAGGGGAAGCCTTAGCTGTCTGAGGAGCTGGCTCAGGGCAGCCACAGAGAATCCATTCTGCCATGGAACTTGAAGGTTTATCAGAAGAAAAAAAATAAACTTGTGTGTGAAATTCTAAGTTTGAATCACAGTGATAGTTTATGGTTCCAGACAAGGCCTGTATTCCCTTTGTTAATTTCAAGCTTTGAGTAAGTCTTTTTTATTATCATCCACACAGCCCCTAGACTTTACACGAATCTTTTCTCTCTTCCAATGGCTGCAGCTTTGCAGAGGAGCATTCTCTGCGGTGACGATAAGAGCAAATGGGCATGCTCAATTGGGAGAGGGCATCGTGTCATAGCGAGCAGGCCAAATTATCACCCTTAAATGCTTCCCTACGCTCCTTCTCTGTCTTAGAGAAAAGTATTTTGGATAAGGACTCTGGTCTCTCCTAGAGCCCTGAGCACTTCAGTGGGTGATGAGGAAACACCCCCCCCCCCCAAAGTGGAGCGCACACCTTTGACTCCCAAAGCAGATTTCTTGAAGGCTAGGAACTGGATTACTGAGTTAAGATTCCCACACCAGAGAAGACACCAAGTTGCCCAGGTGGGGCACTGAGCTTACTGAACTTCCCAGCTTTTTCTTTCTGATTGCTAGTTATTATTTCAGGATGCAGTTTTCAGTCTCCCAGGGTCATGCTCTGACACAGGCAGAGACCCGACAATGATTGCCACATAAGGCTACCCATGACTCCAGTAGCAACTAGATCAGCATTCTGCATGTGTCACGAGAAGCACAGAGGGCTAATATCTACTTTATGCTGGGACATCCATACCTCGTGCCCTGGAGCATCCTCACAGGCTGTTCTATTTCCAGCTTTGTGTATTTACTAAATGTATACTTTTCTTTATTTTTCATTTAATGCATTTTAAGATTTCCCCTTTGCATGTCTGTTCATTGAGATGACATCATCAGTCAGAATCAAAATCCTAAGATTCCCTTATGACACTGAGCTGTAGAACATTCTGAGCCACATGGACAAAGCCAGGGGTGAGACTGGGGATGAGAAAGAATCAAATGGAAACCAATCCACTAGTGATACTTAAGATTCTTAATCAGGATACCAATTAATAATTAATAGGCATCAAAAAGCACCAAATGTTGAATTAGAGGCTTATTCAAAAAACAAATATTCTTAGGTGAATTTCAGGGTCTCCATCATTTACTAGGAGCAGGTAAAGACTGGGTTCCTACTTTGTCTACAGATCTTCAGCTAGAGATGAAATTCAGGTCAGCTGACTACACAGCATGTGTGCCTAACACTTCCTGAAGAAAACAGGGCCAAAAACTGCTCAAAATACACACAGCCGCAGGCAGTGCAAGCACCACCACCATTATCATCACCATCACGCCAGGATCTATTCCCAACGTCAGAAAATTAGAAAAGGCATCCAGGAAACAGAGGCCACTGCTCCAGCTGCTTGGCCATCTGCCTCCCCAGCCTCCCGTATTGTTCTGGCTTCGGAAGTTGCGACCCTTCATGCACCAGCAGCTTGGCTAATCGCTTCTCTGTCAAACTGCCTTGCCGTGCCCAGCCTCACAGCCCAGGAAATCACTTCTCTCACGTTGGTCATGACCATTCTCCTCATTTGGACTCTATGGTTTCATTCTGGATACCACTGCCCTGGAGCATCTGCACAGGTATTAGGTTACCAGTCCCATTGGAAGAGAGAAAATAGCCCTAAAAACCAAGGTCTAACACATTAGGCTATAGTCTGTAATGGTGGCTCATTTTGACATCTGTTAGGATAGGCTTCATACCAATTAGCAAATGAGCAAATTGTGTCCATGTGCTGTCCATTTTGTTTCCAATGTAATGGTTAGGTACCTAATTGACAGCTAATGTTCCCATTAGATGCTTTTAGTAGAGCCGTGTGATATTGGTTTGAAAACTGTCACTGGACAATAGCTGGCTGAGCAAACTGGCCATGTCCTCGCTGTTCTAAATTTAGTAGTCACCGAGCATCTACTTTGTGCAATGTCCTGAAGAATATACTTTGGGCGGAAGGGATGGGGGTGTTGCTATGTATCCCAGGGTGTTTTCAAATTTATAATTTTCTTGCTTTGGTCTTCTGAGTGGCGGTGGTCACAGGAACTTACTATTAAGCCTGAGTTGAAGTATATATATATATATATATATATATATTTTACATTCATGTATTTATTTATCTGTTTATTCATTTATTTAGTGTGTGTGTATGTGTGTGTGTGTGTGTGTGTGTGTGTGTGTGTGTGAAGGTATGGAAACAACTTGTGGGAGTCTGTTATCTCTTTCTACTGTGTGGGTCCTGGGAATCAAGTTTAGGCTAAAAGGCGTGGTAGCAATTGCCTTCACCTTCCCACAACAATCCTACTAAGGTGAACAGCAAGGCTACTGGGTTAAGATAATGGAGGTTGAAATCTCTGCTCCCAAGTGAGCAGGGATTTTTTTCACTTAGAAAAACCCGTCTAACCTCTTTAAATTTTGGTTTCCTCATTTGTAAAATGCAAGGGAAAGGTAGCACACATCTAAACGTTCTGAAAATTCATGTGCACGAAAAGTCGAGCAAAGCACTGGAGGACAAAGGTGCCCAGATTATAATTACAGTTGTGTCTGTACACGATTGTCTTTACTGAAGTTTTTGAGAAATGAGGAGGCTAATCCCTGGGGAGGTACAGTAACTGCGGATGCCTGGTATGATGGGGTCTTGGCTTTCCTCTTAGTTGCTGACTGTGATTGAACAAACTGCTAACCCTCCCTGGGTCTCAACCAGTTCATTCTTGCTACATCACGTTTGGCTCCTGCTAGATAATCAATAAAAACTTGGTGAATGAATAGATGACTGAACCTGCAAACCTCTAGCTGGGTGCCCAGCCTCCTTCCCAGCTTGAATGGATCATGTTTTCCTATCTCAAGAGCTATGCTCCACATTTTCTGTATCCATTCCTCTGATGAGGGACATCTGGGTTGTTTCCAGCTTCTGGCTATTATAAATATGGCTACTATGAACATAGTGGAGCATGTGTCTTTATTACATGTTGGAGCATCTTCTGGGTATATGCCCAGGAGAGG
>CM052702.1:82173647-82229211 GCA_028551405.1 Uromys caudimaculatus
GCGAGGATGTGGAGAAAGAGGAACACTCCTCCACTGTTGGTGGGACTGCAAGCTGGTACAACCACTCTGGAAATCAGTTTGGCGGACCCTCAGAAAAATGGACATAATACTACCTGAGGACCCAGCTATACCACTCCTGGGCATATACCCAGAAGATGCTCCAACATGTAATAAAGACACATGCTCCACTATGTTCATAAGAGCCATATTTATAATAGCCAGAAGCTGGAAACAACCCAGATGTCCCTCATCAGAGGAATGGATACAGAAAATGTGGTACATTTACACAATGGAGTACTACTCAGCTATTAAAAACAATGACTTAGTGAAATTTGCAGGCAAATGGATTGTACTTGAAAATATCATCCTGAGTGAGGAAATTCAGTCACAATAGAACAAACCTGGTATGTACTCACTGATAAGTGGATATTAGCCCAAAAGTCCGGAATACCCAAGTTTCAATTTACAGTAACCGCTGGACTGAGAGTGAGGTCCCAGATGGAGGAGTTGGAGAAGGGACTGAAGGAACTGACGGAGTTTGCAGCCCCATGGAGGGAGCAACAGTGTCAACTGGCCTGACCCCCCTGGTACTCCTGGAGGCTGGACCACCAACCAAAGAATACACATGGATGGACCCATGGTTCGGACCACATATGTGGCAGAGGAGGGCCTTGTTGGCCATCAGGTCGAGGAGAGGTCCTTGGGTGTGAGGGTGTTAGAGGCCCCAGTAAAGGGGAATGTCAAGGGGGGAAGATGGGAGTAGGTCCTCGGTGGGTGGGAGGGGGCATACCCTCACAGAGGTGGGGGAAAAGGGTAGGAGATATGGGGTTTCCAAAGAGGAGTCCTGGAAAGGGTGAAACATTGGAAATATAAATAAAGCATCAGAAAATTAAAAAAAAACAAAAAAAAAAAAAAACAAAAAAAACCAACAACAAAAAACCACAAACCAAAAGTCAGCCTTCTTTCCTTAAGCTGCTCCTGCCAGGTAGCCTGTCATAGCAGTTAAAAGAGACTAACAGAGAAAGCAAGTTCCATTGGCCCTTGAGGGCAGGCTGCATGGTGAAGAATGAGTCAGTGATATCACCAAGAAGAGAGTCCTATGCAGCTCCGTTTCCTCATCAGTAAGACTTGTCATGATTGAGCTGGGAGATGTGCTAGTTAATCCTCACTGTGAACTTGCCTGGACTGAGAATCACCTAGAAGGCTTGTGAGACACATCCCTGGATAGGTCTTTGAAGGTGTTTCGGGAAGATTAATGGAGGAGGACAGACCTGCTGAGGGGATAGAGGGAGTAAAAGGGAGAGGAGAAGGCCACCAGAGCCCCAGCATTCCTCTCTGCCTCTTGCCCACTTGAAGTGAAGAACAGTCTTGCCATGCACTTCAGTTCCCAAGATGCTCTGCCCAAGGGCACAGAACAAAGCAACAATTGGCTCTCATTAGCCAGATAGTCCACTAGTCTGGACCATATCACATTAAGCTTTCTATAGAGAGAAAGCTATACCTAGTCTTCTGGTTTTTCTTTGTGAGGTAAACAAAAACGCTGGGCGGAAACAGGGGAATGGTGGAAATTTTAGTTACTTTTCTTCTTGTAACAAAAGCAACTTAGGGAAGAGTTTCTTTTGGCTCACAGTTAGAGGGTACAAAGGTAGTATAAGGCAGATGGTCACATTGTATCCAGTCAGAAAGCAAGGAGAGTTGAGTGTGAGAGCTCAGCCACCTTTTCCCTTTTCATTCAGTCTGGAGAACCCAGACCATGGGATGCCACCACCCACATTTAGGGTGGTCCTCCCTCCTCAAGTAACCTAAAGCCTCTCACAAATATTCCCAAAGGCTTGTGTCTTATTAATCTAGATCCTGCCAAGTTGACAATCAATATAAACCATCAGAGGGGATAATAAAGACATCTCAGATCTACCATTGCAGTATGAGCCATGGGGGAGGGGGATAGAACACACCAAATGCTTTGCTATGTTTTTCAGGAAGCCAGTCCTTCCCGAAGAGCAGATGCCCTGCAGTTGTAACATGAATTAAGAAAATTAATATTGCTTCCAGGGAACCACACCTGCTGCATGCATCCTTTCCCAAGGAAGCTGTATTGTGAGGAGTACTTCTGTGAGTCCTCTCCTAGTGTCTACTGCGTTAGAAGTGGCTCTCTACCAGGCTGGGTTATTCACAGTGCAGGCTAATGGCATAGGATTTTTCTTCTCACCTCTGTCCCAGGCCAAATCAGGAAAGTAGGACCACCAGAAGGACCTTGAAGACTTCTGCTTAATTGTCTTGCATGTATTTTATTGAAATGCTGTTTGAATTTTTTAAAAAAATTTTTTATTTTCAGATTTCAACCTTCCCGTGTCAAGAAATCTGAAGGGAGGCCATGCGGTCACAGAGACCTGGGTATACATCTCAGTTCCATCCTGTGGAAAGTGACCAGGTATGATTTGGTTGACTTGTTTTATGTCTCTATTTCTTATACAAACTGAAGGGACTCTGGCCAGCTTGAGCATGGTGAGCATGGCCCTGGCAGGCCTTGCCCTTCTCTCCCATTCCCTCTGCCTTGCTAAAACCCGCTAGACTATTTCCCTAAAGCTGGCCCCCAAGGTCTAGTCCCTTATTTGGTTATTTCCTCCTCCTGAGGCTGACTACCAAGGTCTAGCTATCAAAATACCTAAGTCCAGCAATCAAAAGTCCCCTAATTAACAGGCCCAATTAAAATTAAGCACCTCATTCTAACACAGGGTTTCCCCTTGTAACTTTATAGACTGCAGTTTTCCTTTGGGCCAGGCTGTTTCCTCTCTAGCCAGAGGCAGTCCTTCACGTTCCCCTCTGGGATGAATATCCCTACAACATCTCTCTTGTTCCCTTCCCCTTCTTCCTCCAGTTCCTGTTCCTGTCTCTTATTCCCTGCCCTTTGTCCTGTCTGAGAACTTGGTCTTGGGGGTCTGAGCTGATATTTTTTCTTTCACTAGTAATACATGTATATTCTATTGTAGATGTTTTCAGAGATCACACTATGTGATTCATTGAAAGTATGGGTGCAGAATCTGATGCATGACAGGTACATGCTTCTGTCATGTGTGTGTTGCTGCCTGTGCCCTATTACTCCCATTACCATTTCCACCTCCAGGGCAAATATTAATGGTTCAAGATCCAAGTTTACCAGCTCTGGGAGAGAATGTTCCTTTGGTTAGGCTGTACTCGGATTGCATTTTGTTAATGGTCTGGCATTCACAGCTCTTGACATCTGACAATCTTAAATAATAATATTGGTTATAGTGATAGCAATATAATTGTACAAGGAATGTCATATATGTAGGCATTTGCAATTCTTTAAATTATTTTTTTATCCAACATATAGCCAAAAGAAAATTCAAGGAAATACAGAGTTGCTTTCCTGCTTGGATCTTTAGTTGTACTCCTTAAGAGAAAATCGCTGCGGTGGTTTCGAGTTCTTTGACATTTTTCTCATTAAGAGATTCATATGGCACGTGACACTGATATATATTCCAGGTCAACTATTTTTTTATGACTTAATTTTTAAAAATTATGTATATGTGTCTATGTCTGGGTTTGTACACACCTGCCTGCAGGTTCCCTCAGAATCTGGAAGATGGCATCCCCAGAGCTGGAGTTACAAGTAGCTGTGAGTCACTAATTGTATAATTTCTGAGAACTGAAATCAGGTCCTCTGCAAGAGCAGCATGTGCGTTTAACCATGGAGTAGTTTTTATTGCCTCTCGGTAAACACCTCCACCTTTTTCTCCCTTTGTAAAATGATAGGCTCTCTCTACATATCCCTGGCTGTCCCAGAACTCACTATGTAGGTCAGGCTGGCCTTGAACTCACAGAGATCTGCCTGGGGTAGAGATGAACCATCCCCAGTGTACCCACTCCAATTCCTGTCCCATAAGATCCATGAGCAGAATAAAATGGTGGTTTTACACTTCTAGTTTCTGGGGTGGTTCACATTATTTTAGTCACTGAACGATTGCTGTGATTGAAGTTTCAGGCATGCCTGAGAAGAGGCGTACATGCATGTCACCTCTCCTTTCTCTTTAAACACAACTGGAAACAGACTATGGTGGCTTCCATAGTTTTTACAAGGGAGCTGTTTCCACAGGGGTTCACTCACAGGTTTGCGGACGTCAGGTAAGGTGATCCAGAGAGGGAACACAATGGGAAGAACGATTAGGAAGGTGACCTGCTTGCGGGTGTTGGATGGCCAGGACAGGCTGAGGGGCTGGTCATCTTCTTCCTCTGCAGTCTCTGTGGCCTGCTGTAGAACAAGAGGACAGATATAAACAGGCAGAGACAAGGGGAGTCACAGGCCCACAAACTGCAAGGCCACAGAGCAAGCAAGAGCCTTCCTGAGTCCCACTAAGGCTGTCCCCAGCCACCACAACTGTTTCACGGCTTTCTTTTTGTGAGAGCACCCATCTGGCACAGCGTGAGGCTCAGGAACAAGCAGCTCTCCACTCCTCCAGAGCACTCTAGAAGTTCCTTTTCATTCCTTGGGGGTATCTTATGGCCTCTTTTATCAGCTGATTATTTTACATCAACCATAGTTAATACTCATGGCATTTTTTAATCCAACTGTGTCTCTTATTCAACTGTAAAAACAATGGGCTTCTTTATGATATTTGTATATAATGTGCTTGGATAGGATTCACCTCATCCTTTCAAAAAATCTCCCTTCATGAACATTTTATAGTTAACAGTCTCTGCTGATCTATTGACCTGTGATCCCCATCTCCTTTACCCAAGGGCTGTGATTCAGACACGTGGGAGGAAGAACGCAGGTAAGAAAATTAAAGTTTCTTGCTGCCCCCTTCCTCCCTTCCTCTCTTTTCCTCCAACTCACCAGGCACACAAAACTCACTTCGGAAACAGTTCAGTGATAATCCTGAGAGGTGCTCGCTACCTCTCACCCACCCAAGAATAAGCGCAGCACTTCTGCATTGGTGTTCCTAACTTGCTTAATCTACAGACTGAATTCTAAACCATTTCATTCGTCATTAAAGGCACATTACACAAACGCATGCTGTAGGACTCAGAGAAACAGGGCTAAAGTGTACCATGGGATCAACCCTGCCTGCCATTTCAGAGGCAGGGTACAAGCACTCAGTCTTTGATGTGGGAGTCTGCTCCCAGTGTTTTGGTGGCTTTTACTGCAGTCAGCAGCTCTCAAGCCCCAGGGGCAGAAGAGACAAAAGGTGGATTTGCCCAGCAGGATGACCACTGGTCCGTGAGATGGGGCCGCAGTGTCACCACATAGCACTGCTGACATCACCCATCGTTCTGCTTGTTTAGAAAAGACAGAGCAGCAGCAGGACAGAGTATCAGATCTAAAAATATCAATAAGTGCTCTCGCAGTGACGTCTCCTTTAGATAGCACAGAGAGCATCTTCAGGCTTTTGCACATGTTTTAAGCACCAGGGCTGGGCTCCTTCAGTGTCTGTGTTCCTAAGGAAGGGCAGGTGGAAAAGGTGTGGGCCAGATGGCTTAAGGGACAAAGTACTGAACTAGAGGTCATGGCTGGGTATGCACAGATCCACAGCAAAACAGTTAATTTATTTACTGGTACACATTAGGGATGGACAAAAGGTCTTAAAAAAAAAAAAAAAATAAGGGATTGGAAGCCATATTGGAAAAGACTGAAAATGACAGGTTTGTGGCAGTGGGTAAGAATCCACAAAGTATGAATAGGAGAGAATTGTGGGGCTATGTAAAGAAGTTGACAATGTATTTTGGTGACCCAAACCTTCATCAAACACATACTGCAACCCTCTGTAACCCATTTGTTAATATGATGCCGAAGCTGCTCTATCCACCACTGTCTTTACTCTTTCCTGGGAGCTCTGTCCCTGATCTTAGCCACCCCATCATCCTTGGAGGAGAAGTGACCCACAGAGACAACCATCCGCTACGGGCTAACATACCTACAGTGCCATCTGGGTACAAGAATGATCATCTGTGTGTCACGGGCCAGTGGGGACTAAGGAGGCTGGGGGCCTATTAAGTTTTCTTCCAATGAGGTCTTCTTCATGTAACCAAATGAATGACTTTCCCTTGTACAACCTGGTAGCAGGCACCAGGAAGTAGGCAGGAGAGTTGAGGTACTATACCAGCCTTCATGAGCACCTCACCTCATATCGCGTACAGGGTTTAACCCAGCAGAGGACTGGCTTCCCTGAAGATAAATCAGCTCATCTGATGAATTCACCAAGCTCTTTCTTCCTGGGTAGCTTCCCCTCCCCACTCTGTCCACACCTCCATCCACAACTTACCAACTTCTCTCTAAACTCCAAGCAATCCTTTTTGGGAAAAAAAAAAAAAACCCACAAAGCAACGCTTTATGACTCATATCATTTTAATGACACCAACAGATGGTGACATTTCATCAATAACCTTCTGCTTGTAACCTACGGATTAGCTCTTTTCCCCATCTGCCAAAGTCACCGGGCAGGCAGCACCCCTAGCAAATAGCAGAAAATAATTGTCTGTTTGGAATGCTTAAGCTCTAAACACACTAGTGTCCAGGGCAGACAGTTAGCTGTGGTGTATAGGGTCCAAGGGTGGCATTTGAGGAGGCTGTTGCTAGGGCAGGAGCAGAGTAGGAGAGTCTGTGCCTTAGGCTATGCCAACAGGAATCTCCACTCTTCATGGGGTGTGGGGGGGGGGGGACGATTCCAGCTGCAGGGAAGTGAAGGGGCCTAGAACCCTGGGAGGGATGGGGGGTGCCTCAGGAGCAAGCTGTCGGAACACTTCAGAAGAAATTCTTTTTGTTTTCTTGCCAGGGAAATCTCACTCCGGCTCAAGGGGCAACAGCTTGCAAGCTGCTTCGACACATAGCAGAAGAACACACTGTTTCAGGTCCAGGGCCTATTTTGTCTTTGCCTGAGCAGGAGATGCAATGCTTTAATTAGGCTTGGCTCCAAGTAAGAGGCCGTTGAGGTCAGGGCAATGCTCTTCAACTTTTTCTAGAGCTATGGCATGTTAGCTTTGATCTTGCGATGACCCACACTTGCCTCCTAAAGTGTCTGAAGAAAGTCCCTAGAAAATAAGGCAAGGAGAACAGGCTACACCAGAAAGAATCCAAATGACTTTTGATATAAAGGCGTAACATGGCTTGCTACCTGCTGGGGTCCTGTACAAGCCATATGGTTATACAAAACTAGGTTAGTGACTAGCTCTTTAGGACCTTGAAATTTCTGATATAAAAGAACCTTAGAGGAAAACAGGGGGTGGGGGTTGATACCTATAATCCTAGTACTCCTGAAAGCTGAGACAGGAGAATTCCAGTCTTCAAGGCCAGTGTGGGCTATATGGTGAGTAGCAGGTTTGCCTAGGATGTATAGAGAGATGCTTAACACACACACACACACACACACACACACACACACACACACACACACACACACACAACTTTAACTAGCTCCCAAGTGATGGATGGTCCATTGGCCCTCAGACCTAGCAGGGTGGGGAGAACAGGCAACAGAGTCAGAACTTGCAAACTCCTGTTTCCACATTTCTCAAGTAGTCTCTCCCTTTATGTATAAAGCCAATTATGAAAGTCTAGGGCTCCAGCTCCTAGGGGCATCTTGCATTTAAAGGCAAAAACAGACGATCCCCAGGCACCTACTGATGGCTACTTACTGGATCTGTGGCATCCATTAGCATCTTAGCATGTACACTGTAGGGACTGAGCAGTCCAGAGGTTACCTCTGAAACTGGAACACTATTTCTCGGAAGCAACTCAGTATCTTATTTTTGCCTGTGAAGGGTGGCTACCAGATTCTAGAGTGAAGGTAACTCACTCTAAGGCAGTCTCTTCTTTGAGGGAATTAAAATGAAAACAAAGCAAAGCAACCCAGAAAGGATCTATAAGTAAGCAGCATTTAGGTTTAGTCTTACTGGTTGCTGGCAAGACCTCACTCCCAGTTCACAGAAAGCGGCCTCAGGATTGCCGGGGTTGCCCTCCAACTCAGCTTAGCTGGGATTTATCTGCTTCAAGTTGGAAGTGAAGATCTTACTCCCTTGTCCTTACTCACTTCAGAACTTAGAAGTGCTGCCTTTCCCCACTGGCAGCACCTCGGTGTGGCATGATGTTGGGTAAGAATATATTGGTAGCCCCTCAATGTCTGCAATGCTCATGGGATGGCATTCCAATTCCTGCAGACACTGGTGCACCTCACAGTCAGCAGGTCTTTAAACCATGCCATCCTGAGGCTGAGCTATTTTTTGCCTCTGCTGAGGGGGCTACTTCCCTGAGGAACTGTCAGTCAAGCTTCCTGGGGGTGCTCATAGATCATAAAAGCCAACTGCAGTTGTCAACCTCTGGGGTCTTTTAGCAAAGAAGCTTTAGGTGCTGAGAGAAGCAACTCCAGAGCTACAGAGTTGGACATGTCCCACATCCAAGACCATCTATCTTGGTTGATAGATGAGGGCCCTGAGATGAAGTGACCTGTTGAAAGAAGGTCCCAATTCCAGGCCAGGCCTTAGTGACTTTTTTCTTCTCCATTCTACACTGTCCCTTTTCCCAATGCCACAGAGCAGGCATTTGTGACCAGTGACATCAGGCTTCCCAGCTTTGTTCTGGAATAAATTCAGCCCATTGTGGGTATGAACCTGGAGATCGTGGATTCAGCTATGCTGGCTGGTTAATGGTTTCTGGGGACCTGCCCGTCTCCACCCTCCAGTGCTGGAGTTACAGATGTGTACCACTGCATCTGGCTTTCACTTGGGTAGCGTGGATCTGCACTTAGGTCTTCATGTTTGTGTGGCAGGCACTTTAGGACTGAGCTATCTCTCCAGCTGCTGACCCTGGTTTAAAAAATAGCACTTAACAGACATTTCCCCATTTATTATCTTGAGCCTAAAACTGATTTTTGATAGTCTGGATGGCCTATACTTTTTTTTTTTCCAAAAAGGTCAATCTCCCAAGACCCCTAATATCTCCCCTCTTTTTTTTTTTTTTTTTTTTTTTTTTTTTTTTTGTGCTATGTAGCATTTCCAATAGTACTCAAGGGAAGTGAAGGGCAGTTTGGGGGTATGGACAGGAGACGCTGTCTCCTTAGCTCTAGGTTCTAAGATACACATTTAAAAATTATCATTTGTCATTATCATCTGCATTTAAGGCTCTAGAAACATCTCAAAAGAGGGGGTGGAAAGATTGTAAGAGTCAGAGGATCAGGAAATCTGCTGTGAGACTGTGTCTCCTAGAAGTGACAGGGCAGATTCATCCACGATACCTCAACAATATGACTGCCAATAGAAGACCTGAACAAGGACTGCACCAACAGACATGCTAACATGGAAGGGGAATCTCACTGGGCCCCACCCATAGACAAAGTATAGACAGCTAAGGAGAGCAGAAGAAGTAGTCTTCCCCAAGGAGGAGCCCCCTAACTGATAATCCAGTACCAAGTGGTCATCCCTGAAATCACACACAAGTAATACTAAATGGACCGAGAAAGTTGTATTTATATATTTATGTACACACACACACACACACACACACACACACACACACACACACACACACACACACCAATAACAGAAAAAGAGGTCATGAATTTGTGGGGAATATGCAAAATATTGGAGAAAGGAAAGGGAAGGGAGAAATTGTGCAATTCAATTTAAAAAAACTGAAAAAACTGAAATGCAGGTGCTATAGACACTAGTGAATACCAGGCTCTCAAACACAGGAAAGAAGACAGACTTGCTTTCCCATAGGTTCGCTGAAGAGGAAGGTGGCAACTAAGCCCAACAATGAGATTTTATGTGGGTTTCATTGTTTGATGCCACCCCAGACTCCCATAACTGTGGATAACCCATTTTGTCTACCTTTAAGATGGGTATTTATGGGACATTGTAGAAAATGAATGAAACTCCTTTTGATAATAAACCTTCCTAGGACTAAGGTCAGCAAGGGCTGTAATATGAGTTGGGTCAGTTTCGGACTCTGTTATTCAGTGTTTGAAGGTCACGATGCCTCCCAGGAAGACTGCACAAGAAAACAGCGCTGTCTTTACCCTGGGACTACCTTTCTCCCTTTTTATGCCTGGAGCATTAAAAAAAGAAGCTCTTTGGTAACATGCATCATCTCTCAAAGTAGGTCTCCATGGGAACTGGTGAGAGGTGTGAGGGCCTGGGCAGTGAGCCTGTAAGATGCTCCCAGAGGACATCCTGAGGTGCCTCATCTAATGACGAGACAGCTGAGAAAGGCTCCATAGACACAGATCCACTCCTCATGTGCTTCCTATGAGACAGGAAGTCAGACAGAAAGCTGTTTAAAATAGGAATTTTGTTCTAGAAGTTTCCTTTATAGCATTGGCCTGAAATAATTCATGCAAAGTACTTAGAACAGTATTTGGCACAAAACAAACACTCAAAACACGGCTGTTATCACTCTTAAAAATAAACAGTCGGGAAAATCATTTCTTCTAGGAGAGGGATTTGATTATGTGAATTATAATTTCCAACAATAGAGTCCTACAATTCATTTATTTGATATGAAGGTGGAAACTGCTTGGTTTTCCCATCTGTTTACTTATCCAGTATTTATTGAGCATTTGTCGACTGCAGTGAGACCAACAATCCAATTTTCTTCTCTTAGTTCAAATGGATAAATAGAAGACTCTGTAAACACAAAGGAAGGGGGAAATTCCACAGCCCTGACGAGAACCACTATGCTATTCAGTAGGTAGTTTTGAGAGGAATTTCTATTGTAAATTGAGCTTCTAAGCAGATGGTAAGACTCATAATATTGTGACACCTTGACTCGGAACTCGGTGCAGACTTAAAAACAATACCAGTGATGGAATACTTTTAAGGTGAAATTACCCCAAATGCACAGTGACTCTAAAACAGTGAATAGTTCTATGGTCAACAACTGACTGCCTCGTAGAAAGTGCTTGGAGACCTTCACAGGGTGCCTGTTATGTAAGCATAGGCCAAACTGGCACAGAGGAAATGGAGCAAACTGCTGGCTCTATTTTCTCACAAAACGTATTGGCCAATTCATGGAGGCTAACATACTAACAGACATCCTTGTCAACCAACTACAGAAATAAAACATGGATTATGGACAAGACTGACCCACTGTCCTGGCTAGTTTTATGTCAACTTGACGCAAGTTATAGTTATCTGAAAGGAGGGAACCTGAACTGAGGAAATGCCTCCATAAAATGTGGCTGTAAGCCATTTTCTTAATTAGTGATCAATGGGGGGAGGGCCCAGGCCATTGTGGGTGATGCCCTCCCTGGGCTGGTGTTCCTGGATTCTATAAGAAAGCAGGCTGAGTAAGCCAGTCAGCAGCATCCCCTCCACACATCAGCTCCTGCACCCAGGTTCCTAACCTGAGGGAATCTCTGCCCTTACTGTTTCTGATGTAGAACTATTATATGGGACTGTGATGGTGTTTCGTCACAGCAATAGTAACCCTAAACTAAGACAGCCACAAAAACATTACTATTGGATTATGGATCATTTTAGTGTCACAGACTCAAAATCTAAAAGACACTATGGAATCTGAACTTTTGGGATTTCAAAATTAGTTTGTGGACTTGTCAAACAAGGTGTGCTGAGTTATGTTCTGGGATGCTCTCTGAGGGGTTCTATCCTTCTAAGCGGTACATTTTCACTTGTCTTTCCTCTATAACAAAACCAGGAAAGTCTTGAAGAAGAAAGAGCCGGTAATGGAGAGCTAGAAGCCGTACAGGAAAACTTCAGTTAACTGAAGGGAAGCGTCCTGGCTGAATACAAACCACTGCAAGTGTGTCAAGACCACCCTGCCCCAGGGAGCTGGGTTTGGAGATGGGAACTCTGAGGAAGTAACTGAGGTTTAATGAGGTTGTGAGACTGGGGCCCTGATCTGAAAAGATTAGTTACTTATCTTATAAACAAGGCGTCCTAGAGCGACTGCTCCCTGGAGTGTCCCCTACCCCTAGGATTCTCTCTCTCTCTCCCTTTTCTGTCTTTCCCCCTGTCCCTGCATGCACTGAGCAAAGACCATGTGAACACTCTGTAAGAAGCTGGAAAGAGAGTCTTGACTAGAAGTCAGAACCTTTGGCCTCAGAACTGTGAGAAAATGAGTTTGTGTGGTGTAGGTCACTCCATCCATGGTATTTTTAAGGTTTGTCTTAGCAGACTAGTATGGTGACTGTACGGTGATCTATCCCTTTCCAGTAGTTCATTGCTGAGTAGATGCTTTGGCTTAGAAAGAAAGTGCATTTGCTTAATTTAATCTGCTTATCACTTGTCCTTAAAAAATCGTTTTTGAGTCAGGATAATCCACCTTTGTGTTCTGAGAGGCTCACTGATCTCTCATATTGTCTACCAACATCCCTTATTCTCTGTAATATGTCCTTACTCTCTAGGTCCCTACCCACTGTCTCTTATACACAAAGTAAGGTGAAAAGAGCCCAAGTCAGATGCCATCCCTTTTTAAGAAGGAATGCACCATCTGAGACATTTGCCTTGCCTTCTGTGTGAACATCCTGAACTGACAAAGTAATCTTTAACTAGAAAACAGATTTCCTTCAAAAAATAAACACATTTGCTGCAAGTGGTAGGAAGGAAGGATGGAGGGATTCATCCCCTCTATAATGACGTCATTAATCTGCTTTACATACAGAAAAAAATTCTGGCATCAAACACTCAGCACATGAAAAACAAACTAAGATACCACTGAGCAGTGGCAAGCCCAAAATTTCACCTTGTTCTAGACGCTGAACTAAACCCAAGGTTTTAACATGTATTGCTGTGAGTGATGGAGCTGTCTGAACCTTAGCTTTCCAGGAAGGCAAGGAGCCATTTCTAATCATGTAGAACAGCATGTAAGTGTCTCTATTGAAATGCAGCGCCTTCCCTTCATTGTGCGTTTTGTCCCAGTGATTCTGAGGTGCAAGCTACGGACAAGATGAATTTTTTTCTGCATTGCTGTACACTGGTTTTGATGTGTTTTCAGGCATTTGTAAATATTGCTGACACATTCATAAAAGATTTGTCCACACAGAAGCTAGCTGGAGAATTATAAAAGGAACCACAAACTCCTTTTTAGTCTCTTATCAATTGGGTTAGAATTAATCATTGGAAACAGTTTATTAATGCCGGTATTTTTTTTCCCAGGGTGGTAATGAAATTTTACCTCCTTTTAATAATAGTCAATTACCGATGTAACATGTGAAAGATGAACAGATATTCTTAAAACTCCTCAGAAAGTGCAAACAATAACAACAAGCCTCCCAGTGAATAAGGTATAATTCTTTGTCAATATTCAAATTTAGGAAGACTTTAAAGAGTCTTAAATTTGCATCTATTTCATTCTTAAAATATGTTAAAAAGGACTCAGTTATCTTTAAATGGCTGGCCACTGGGAGTTTGACCATGCTCAAATGAATATATGGGCAATACAAATTGTACTCTTATTATTTTTCTTAATTTTTTTTGAGGGTGATGGCACAAGGGTAGGAGGGTGGATGGGGGGGGGTGGGAAGCATGATCAGGATGCATTGTACAAAATTCCCAAACAATTAATAAAAAATATTGTGTTGGACAAATATATTAAAAGGCCCCTGAATGAATCCAGCACTTGATAAGTATTATCCAGGTTAATGGATACAGGAAACAGATCTCAATTTTTCATTGAAAATATAATGAAAAATACTATCTGCCCTGGAAATGGCCTGGTCCGCAACAGTCTTTAAGTTTTGCCTATTTTATGGTTACTGTTGGGTTTTCTCTGGCACAAATGGTTTCTTTTCTATGGAAGTCATCCAGGCAGATGGACTGGGCAGTCTTTTGACATTGCCTGCACAGCCAAGTGTGGCCCCCTTCTCCCACTACGGCCCTCTGGCCTGGCTGTGTCACTTCCCACCACTTCATGGCTATTAGAATCCTCTCACTGTGCTCTGTGGGTGTTCCAAGAGACGGGCAACTTCACTAACAGAGGAAAATGAAGGCATTTCTAAACTTCCACTTTACCTCTTCCTATCCACTCATCCCTGCTGATTAACAGGAGAGTGTGGGGTCCCTGTGCCGAGCCCCACCGCTGTGGATAGAGATGTTTGCTGTTATGTGACGGGTAATGATTTGTAGAAGAAACAGAAAACATGGGTTCCAGGCACCACCTGCATGGGTAACTTTAGAAATTCCCATGACACCTGGCAGTCTGAGGCAGCTGCATTATCAAGCCTTTCCAGGGAGCCCCAATCTGCAGCAAATGACAAACTTTGAAAATGGCACTTGTTTTTCTAAAGCACCTTTGGAAACCTAAATTTAAGAGGCAGGAGATATTTTTAAGCATTTAATTCTTTTCTAAAGGAGAGATCTAAACACACAGTCACATGCCATATTTCCTCTATTCACCCTTCACTTAGTCTCCAAGTGGGGACTGCAGAAATCAGGTCCTGAAAACCCCATTGGGTTTAGAGAAGGAAGCCTTAGGAAGAGATACACCAGAGCTGAGTTCTAAAGTGCAAAAAAGGAGGGCTCTAACACAGTATGGTGATATTCAGATTGTAAGTCGAGGAAATAAGAACAAAGCCTGCATTTTACAGATCCCATGTCTGTTTTTCATTCTCCACATCATCTGTGCATCTGTCTATCCATCTGTCCATCCATCCATTTATCTGTCCATCCACCTGTCTGTCTGTCCATCTGCCCATCCATCCACCCATCTATCCAGGGATGTAATTTTCTTACATGAATTTCCATACCCATGGATATATCTAGGCCTCAACCAAAACAAGGACAATTAAGACTTCCTTCTTTAAGGACAGAGCAGTCTCAGGTGAAATGACATCAGAACTGAGCAAAGAAAAATAGTCACTTTATGGTGCATTGCTAGCATGGCCACTCACACTTTAATCCCAGGACTCAGGAGGCAGAGGCAGGTAGAGCTCTGAGTTCGAGGCTAGCTTCGTTTACATAGTGAGTTTCAGGACTTCCAGGCCTATATAGCCATCTCAAAGTAAAATAAAAAGCAGGCACAATTTAAACCAGTGAGCTCTTTAGCTAGACCCTGATCTTTGCTTTGTGTATCTGCAGAGTTCAGATGCATCATAGCAGCAAAGATGACACTGCAGAAGGAGGCACATCACAGAGCATGCTGTGTGTTGTCTAGGTTGGCAAACTTAAACTGCAGCGATGCAATCTCCTCAACTCCTCAGTTCTGGGGATCTCATCCAGGGACCCCCTCATACGTGCTAGGCAAGCTGTCCCAAGACTGGCAGAATTAAAATGTAAGAAAACTTTAGGGTCTCTGCCTAGGGAAATCATCCACATTTAAAATTTGGGCGGGCTGTCGAACTTGTGGCATCGCCAGTTCACTTCTCTGTGCAGCACTGGCATGTCTGGCGAGAAGAGACTCAGTTTTGAAGTGTGGAGAAGGTGGGTCCTCTGGAGTTGCATGGACTAGCATGCAGCCAGCCTGCTGCACAGGGCTTGTGCTGTACATATAAGAATTTTTCATATGTTCTTCTCAGTCATGGGTCATGAAATGTCTATGCTGGAGAGACACCTCTGGCTCAAGGTGTCAAGGTGAGATGCACTTTCGAACCTGGATTTTTTTTTGTATATGGCACTTTCGAACCTGGATTTTTTTTTTTTTTTTTTTTTGTATATGGCAGGTTAATTAAGAAGATGGGCTAAACTCCCAAGAAAATAATAGCAATGAGTGTGTAGCATGGGCTCAGAAACCTCATGAATTATGTAGGGAAGCGCACCTCACTTGCCATGGAACTTGATAAAGATACAATTTAGAAAGACAAAACTAACAAAGCCGAGCCACCGAGTCATTTCTGCAAGTCTGTGCTGAGAGGCCGGAGTTTCCTGACTGCAAATCTTGCTTTATTCCTACCCTGGAGTTGTTACCCTAATTCAAACCACTACCCAGTCTTTCCAGTCAGGCACCAGCCTTCCCTACAGCACCCATTTTCCTGTTTTCTACAGCCAGTTTTTATCATAGATTCTCAATTTTGCTCAGAAATAACTCTGAAATCCAGCCATGCTTTTACCTTATAACCAATATTTGGTTGAACGCCTTGTCATCTCCACTACTCACTCAACAGCCACCAAAAAGGATTTTTCTAAGCATGACCAACTTCAGTAAATCCCAATTAGGTGTTCACTCCATGTCAAGAACTACTTAAAGAACAGCTGAGCCTCACACTAACATTACAAGATAAGCATTTTTTTTTTAAAAAAAATTATTGTTTCACTGAGAAGAAATGTGGAGAACAGAGAGGTTTAGCACCTTCTAGGCCACACAGTTGGGAAGGAAAATGGCTAGTATTTGGACTCCAGTGGTTTACCACTGTAGCCTGTTTGAATGACTAAAGGAGAGTGTTTTAATTTGATCCATCATCATCACTGTGTACTGGAGGATGAGTTTGAACTTCTAACCCTTTTGTCTTCACTCCCAAATGCTGGGATTACAGGTACCCTCTTTTGTAGTATTGGGGGTTGAAGCCAGGGGTTTGTATGTGTTAGTCAAGCACTCTACCTAGTGAGCTACACCCCCATTCCTAATTCAACCCACTGCTATTTTCATTGTTGTTTCTCTGTTTTGTTTTGTTTGTTGTTTGTTTGTTTGTTTGTTTTTGGTTTTTCGAGACAGGGTTTCTCTGTGTAGCCCTGGCTGTCCTGGAACTCACTCTGTAGACCAGGCTGGCCTCGAACTCAGAAATCTGCCTGCCTCTGCCTCCCAAGTGCTGGGATTAAAGGCATGCGCCACCACTGCCCGGCTTGTTTTGTTTTTTTGACTAGACAACACAGTTACCTCGTACAAAGTGCAAACCCCACACATACTGAGAAGTCTCTGGCTGTAACTGGCACTGCTAAGTTCTCCAGCAGCGTCCCAAACAAAGGCTTACATGCTGGGTCCTTCTTTTTCCTTTTGCGTATCAGACAGTGTTCTGTTGTATCTCACAATCTAGGATACACTTTGGCACAGGGCCTTTTTATTTAACAACGCATACCGAGGACTGTTCCAAATCAGTATAGGAGAGCTTTCTCTTTAGAGACTACAGATGGTCTATATTGGGCACGAGCAGCGCCCCTCCCCCGCGCTCCACAAAGGGCTAGACAGTAAATATTTCAGGCTTTGGGGTCCATATGGTCCCTGTTCCATATGTTCCTGCTTCTCTTTTTCACAAAAACATTTTCAAAATGTATAAACCATTCTAGCCCCTTGGGTCATGCAGACACAGGCTTATGAACCCACACACATTTGTCCCTATGCTTCTGGGTTTCTGACTCACTTTTCTGTGCCTGCTCTTTTTCTATTTTGCCCTCCCCTTATTTTTGTGGTTCATGGCCTGGAACCCAGGTCCGGTGCATGCTAGGCAAACGTCCTACTACCAACCTACATCTCTAGCCACCTGGTTCCTTCTTGAACAAGATGAGCTGTCTTACTGCAAAACATCCAGAAGTTGTCATTGCTCTCTAAGTCCTTCAAGGCTTCTCTCCCTCAGGAGCTGGCCAGCATGTACAGCACGCTTCATGATGCACACTGATCTCCTCCTCTGGGTCTGCTGCATGGCTCCAGGCTCCGTCAATCCCTCCTGGACCTCTCTGCCTCATATTGCTTTAAATACAGACTGGATGCAGCCTCAGGGGCATTCTGGTAGGGCAAATCACCACTGAGATGTCCAGTCGCTTGTTGCTGCCCAAGAAGAACCAACATCCCATCATCTAAAGGCCTGCCTTCCTGCTGTTGTCTCCTTCTCTTGGCTCCCTCTGTCTCCAAACATGCCAAGATTATTTTTGCCTCCTATTGCTGTGCCTTTGGTAGGCTCCTTCCATGGGTTCACTCTCAGTTTGAAGAACAGCCCTTCAGGAAGGCTTCCCTGTGCCCTCATCCTCCTTTGCTCTCTCTGTCCCTGTGGCCATCAGTCTCATGTGGGCTGCTCAGAGCCTAGTACATTATTGACCCTGACAAACACTGAGAGCCTTCTGACCTGATGGGTGGGTGAAAAACCTCAAGCCAATTTGCACTTCCTAGTGTAATTTTGGAGTTTTGGTTTCTTTAAAAAACACAGAGATGTTATGGGAATATACTTTTGTTTTAATCCCAGGTGTGAGAGATGTGGCTGCTTCAGACTGTCCACAGCAGCTGACTATGATTTGCCCTGCGCTCTAGCAGGGGTGTGATTTTGCCAGCAGTAGGTAGTTTCTGTGACTGTGATGCGTGGGGACTTTTCAGGGGTGATATAAATGGGAGGCCCCAAGAGAGTGGGGTGGGTTGTTTGCTGTTGTTTGTTGTTAGTCAGGATTTGTTAAGTAGTTGTGTTAGAGAGTTAGAGGGTAGTGTTAGAGAGTTGAAAGAGTGGAAGAAAAGGGGTGGAGAAGGGTAGAAGAAAGAAGAATCCATACAGTAGCCAAAAACTTGGTTTTTGGTCTCCAGATCTACCATCTTGCTCAACAATCACTACATTTTTGGACACCTGCATAGGTTGTTATTTCATTTTTCTTCTCTGAGTGACAACTTCCTTCCATCCATCAATGCCAAGCTCAAATGTTACATGTTCCACATAGTTTTAATATATTCCCCCCCCATTGGTGGGGCAGGCTCCCAGAGCACTGTGCTCAGAGCCCTCCATGATTAATCTGGGCCATTATTAGCTACCAAATGTTTGTTGGTTGATTTATTTATATCCCCAATACTCACTAAAATTGTATACTTATACAACCCTCCTTCACTTACCTACAAGGAATTCTTTAAGGAAGGGGTGAATGCTGTTTAAGCAGTGAGTTTGGGCGTTTGATGTAAGCAACTAGCATGTGGCTTTATGCCAAAGCCACATTTAGCTCTTACAATAGCACTAATGAGGCAGATTTTGCAGGATTTGTGCTTGAAGGAGGGGAAGGAGGAAGAGAAAAAGAAAGAGAAGAAGGAGGAAGAGGAGGAAGAGGAGCAGGAAGAGGAGGAGGAGGAGGAAGAGGAGGAGGAAGTGAGTGTCCAGCCAGGTTGGCAGCTCACCCTGTGGCTTTGGAACAAACCAACAGATCATCCTGTAGACAGCTATCAGGATGACTTTTTGATAGTTTGACTGTTTTCCAGTCGAGCCAGCACAGCACACAAATCTGCCCATCTCCATACACTGAGACCTGTGGCAGCTCAATAGACCAGGGTCAGTGAGACTTTCACTCCCCTGCAGCAAGGTCCTTCTGTGAAGGGACACAGATGTCCCCTGGCCAGCCAGATGGAGTGGTGTGGTGATGAGGTGTCCCTCTGCACACCTGTGACTGTGCCAGCCTCGAGGGAAGCCAGATGTCCTTGGGGCCTGCCTCCTGCCACCACATGCTGCTTATCCATGTGGACATAAGCCACTCTGCCAGATGATCAGTGCTGAGCTGACGTGGTGGCGGCCCAGGGCTCTGGGAAGGAGGGTGAGAAGCTGGAAGGCAGAGGACACAAGGGCAAAGAGAGCTGAGCTCTCTTCAGATAAATGGAGAGAATCTCCTTCTAAATTACTCTTAGAGATGAGGAGCAGCAAGCAAGAAGCTACACACGTTTTCCAGAGGGCAGATGGCTCCTATTGCAGAGCATTTTTTGATATAAAATGAGGTGCTAGAACATACTGGCCGTAGGTTCGGTTCTCCATGTGAGCACTGTATAACAGCTCACTGGGAAAAATTCTGGGACAAGACTGCTTGCAAACTTTAGGATGATGCTATTGGTATGGGCCTTTGGCCAGAAGCACCATCATCACTGGGAAGCCAATTCCATTCTACACCTTAGGCCTTACTACTTAAAAGTCAGAATCACCATCTTCCTCACCCACCTGAGAATTTGGAAGTGCCTTTCTATCCGTGAAAGCTTTGATGGAGGATACTTGATGAGCTGCAAAACTGAGGCCCCATGCTTTAGAAGTTCCGGTTCACACAAGACCCAAACATCCAGCAAGCACCACTTGGTTCTGCCCACTGTTTGAGCAACTGTGGTCTAAAGGCAGGACTCATGGTGGAAACAGCTCAGGGATTGCACTTGGACATCTGAGACGTCTCAGCTCACTACTTGCAACCAGTTAACCCAGTTAACCACTTTATCTCAGCCAGCTTGGCTTCCTCAGCTGTACGGTGGAGGTACCAATGCCAGTACCTTCAGCGGTGAGGTATGAAGATGGCCATTCCTAAAGGATCTAGCACCACATATGGGCACATAGTAGATGTTTGATAGATGCTAGGTACTATTACTTCTAGGAAGAACAGTTCATTGGTTGTGGTTGAACTCTGGGCGGGGCCAAAGAGTATTAATGTCAACCACAGAGATAAAAGATCTCATGAAGATGTAATGAATGTGAGTTTTTGGTTATTTATCACTGAATTTAAAAGCATAGCCACCAAGCTTTATCATACATTAGGGTGTGCCTTTTCATCCCTAGATTCTGAGACATCTGCCCTCCCCTTCACCCTGAGATGATGAGAGTTTGGGTGTTCATTCAATGTACACAGAGGTTGCCCCACGTGAGGCCCTGGGGAAGACACATATATGAACCAGATCCCCCTTGGTGTCCATTCAGCTAGGAGCTGGGTCACCAAAGAAGCTGTACTGTCATGCTCAGACATCATACCGGGGCATCTGTAGCTTCAATGCTGTGGGAGAGGTTTCCATTCTGCACAGGTTCTGAAGCTTCGCTTGATGGTGTCATTTCGACCTCTGTGCTCGTGCTGTTGGGCAGTTCTATTTTTTCTGTGGCATAATTTAAACACAAAGACGATCAGAATCAATGGGAATAAAGAGCCATGTTGGAATGAATGTTCTAAAATGTGGATCAGAAGGTGACAAGAAGGCATCTGAGACCTGAAGCTGGTGTTGGGTATTGGCAAAGGGTTTTTACCATTTAGCTTGTGCTGCTTAGAGTGCTGTTCCTTCCCTCTCCATAGTTCACACATGACACCACTGGAGGTCCTATCAGCTGCCACATGTGATGGGTCATGAAAGGACACAGACCTTTAGACATTTAGATACAGACTGCAGGATAGCTGGATCACCCCTACAAAGTGTCCTCCCTGCAAAGGACTCTGTCCATGGTACCATGTCCTAGGCTATATTTTGTCACCATTAGCCTGCCATCTTTGTCAGGCTCCCCTTTCTACTGGGCTGGAACACTCCCTGTATGGTGAATGATTCCCTGTGGCTGATAGCCAGGCAGGGTCCTCTGCTTTCTGCTCTAATACTCTCAGTCTTCAAAACTGCCCGTGCAGGGAGAGGATTTGGCCACCTGCCTTTTCTTACAATCCTGAAAATGCTCACAGCACATTCTGCACCGGGATTCCTGTTCCAAGAAAAGCAAGGGGTGGGGGTGCTGAGACAAGGAGCATGGCTGAGTGAGAGAGCAAGTCAGAGAGAAGGAAGCTACAGGTCAACAAATGCAGTCACGTTTTCCTGAGACAGGAGACGAGGCCCTGGTCAGGCCCTGGGGCTCTGTAACATTAGGAACCAGATGGGCCTGTGTTTCTACTCTCACGCTACACTTTATGTTGAATGACCCTCAGCAACTGCCTCAACCTCTGTGGCATCCAGTTTCCTCACCTGGAGAACATCGGTGCTGCTAACAGCGCCACTACTACCATGGCTGCTATTGCTGCTACCACTGCCTCACTGACAGAGAGGTGGGAAAGTACATGAAAAGCACTCAGAAATGAATAATCAGAATCTCTATCACTGCAATTGCTTTTTGACAGATATCTTCTTTCCAGTGCTAAGAGAAGCACCTCCAGGCCCCATTAGGTTCAGCTGGGACTTAAAAGGGAGTGAAACAAAGTCTCTCACTGAGACTGCAGAGATTGCTCAGCAGTTAAGAGCATTTGCTGCTCTTTCAAAGAACTGGGTTCAGTTCCCAGCCCCCATATCAGGTGGAACACAACTGCCTTTAACTAGAGTTCTAGGTGGTCCAATGATCTATTCTGGGCTCCATGTTCATCTGTGTGGATGTGGGTCACATAAAGACACAAAAAAAATATAAATCTTTAAAATAAAGAAAGAAAAAAGAAAGGCTCCTACTGGCACCAACTCTGTTCAGGGTGAGGAGGGAATGAGTCAGGAGTCAGGGTCACTGGACACCTGTCTACTAAGCTGTGCCCGACGTGAGCAATCACAGGATGCTCATGGGAGAACAGGATTTTTTTCTTAGCAATTTCAGAAGGACCAGATATTTCTATCATTAGTGCATAAAAAAACAGAGCCTAAAAATTATCAGCACTTGGTAGGTAGATGTAGGAAGATTGTCACAGGTAAAAGGCCAGCCTGAGTTATATAGCAAGACCCTATTATTCCTCCCCCCCAACAAAAAGAACTTCATAAAAGCATTTGGTTGAAACAATCAAATACTGAAAGTCCTAGGGAAATGCTCATGAATTCAATCATGGCGTCCTGAGGTACAAATGAAGGTATGGAAAGTGTAGGAATCTGGGCTTTCCTGCTCCACCCATAACTAATAGTGTCAGTGTTGTGTGATGCTCTGCTGTCTGTAGCTGTGCCAGATTAGGTATAATTCACTCAATTATTTAAATTAAAACATACTAAGTACCTCATATGGCCTCAGAAGTGAATTGCTGAGGCCAAGCTTGGTCCCAGAATCACAGGATAGAGGGATCCAAAGGGGCTTTAGATCCTCTAAGATAGACCTAGACAATAAGAATCCACTTTCCATGCACAGTATCTAAATTGAATGTGCTTTAAACCACAGTCTTTATTGTCACAAAAATACAAAAATAAATTCTGAGGTTTGGAAAAGCATAGAGTTTTGATACACACTCCTTCTGTTACCAAGTCCCTCACTGAACCCATCAGCAGGGCGTTCCTTGAGGTTATTTGTCATGGATGATTAAATCTAAGCCTACACTCACTAGCATGCAAGAGGAGGTCTGGGAATGGACCCAGACACATAAACCATTCTGTTCCAAGCTACTTCATCCTACAAAAGAAAAACCAACAGGGTTGAAAAAGTAGCACTTGTAATTGAACCAAAAAATCACACACAGAGCTTAGCCAGGCAGTAACTTGCCCTGTTGTCTTTACAATACAAAACCAAAATTCTGCTCATTCTGAAAAATGTGTCCAGGTTCATGGAAGCAGAGAGGAACAGACAAAAACACGAAACTCATAACCAAATCCTAGTTAACACTTGAACCGATTCCTGTCCACGTTCTCCACAAATATTCAATTGACTCTTAACTGTTCCTTGGCTGAAATTTTGCCTGGGTTAGAATTCAGGATGGTAGAAAAGGCAGGAAGTCTTCTATGGAGTATTTTGAGGGCAAAACTATTGAGATTTGTCTGTAGATAATTTTAGTCACTTGGGCAATAGCTTCGTTTACAGCATGGATCCAGATTAGGTTAAATTTAGTCTGAATTTAGAATTGGGAGCTATATTATAGTTACAGACAGGAGAAAAGGAACATGATGCCCCAAGTTAAAATAAGATGCCTGAATGTCACAATCTGGTCACACAGAAGTTCTAGAAAAGTCAGCCAACACAGACCTAGGTTGATTTTGCCTAGATTTATTTATTTATTTTTTTGGCCTTTGTATATGTATGTGGCATGAGCTCATGTGTTTGTGTGTGTGTGTGTGTGTGTGTGTGTGTGTGTGTGTTGCTGTACATGTGTGCCCATGTGTATGGAGGCCAAAAGTTGGGTTGGTATTCACTTTATTTACTGAAGGTCTCTAGAGGAACCCAAAATTTGTTAATTTGACCAGTTTAGCTAGCTATCTTGCCTTGAGGAATCTTCTGTCCCTGGCACCTAACCGCTGAGAGTACAGGTGGGCCCACAACTCCCATCCAGCATTTGTGTGGGTGCTGGGATCTAGACTTAGGTCTTCACACACAGGAAGCACTTTATCTGCTGATACATTTCCCCAGCACTGATGGTGCTGAATTCTTAAGAAAGAGGAGATGGCATGGATTTAAAAGAACTCTGTTGGGTAAGATGATTTGGGGGTTGGGTGCTGTGAGCAGTATCACAGATATACAGTCTGATCACCAGTCAAACATACAGAAGCAGGCTCTCACCTCTAGCTAAATGTTAATGACTTACATGACTTGAGTGTGTCTCCTTTTTTGTGGCGTTCTGACACCAAGTGTCTGTCAAATCTGGTGATTTGGTTACAATTACACTGTGGATTCCCTTAGTGCTATTGGAGACATACATGTCCATTCCTGCCCTGTCCCAGGGGGAGAAGAAGAACTCATTTCATTGTTTAGGAAGGGCCTGAACTAGTACAGGGGCAGGGGTTCCCACACTGGTTCTGTCTCTCTGCCCCTCCCCCACACCCACCAGGGAAGGACAAGGGGTGGGTCTCTCACTCACCCACATGATTGGCAGCCCCATTCTGCCTCTCATTCTCATCCACTTGGCATTTCTTCTTGGCGATCTTGTGGAGAATTGAAGCTTTTTCTCGGAACCTCCCTGAAGCAAGAGAAAGTGGCAGGAAGAGAGACAAGAGTGAGGAAGAAGGATTGCCAAAGCAGGTGGGTGGTCTCTCTCTGAGTCCTTACAGCGGTGACCACACATTCTGTCCAGCCCAAATGCCTCACAACCTATATGGGGGCGGGGCGCTTTCTTACCTTAGTGGAGTCTTCAGCCTGGTTCTCTATCTGAGAGCTGTTGGTTCTCTATCTGAGAATCTATCTGCAAGCTGCCGGGCCATAGAGGGGAGGTGTGACTTGGACCTCTTCCTCCCCTTCAGCTGCTCACAAAATGCATGTAATCATCAATCATCTCCCAAACCGCCTCTACCGCTGAAACTCCAAACAAGGCTGAAGACCCACAGCTGCTTTAGAATTAAATGCTCATTCCAGATCTGCTTTGGACAATGGCTGGGAAGGAAAGCCAAGCCAGGCAGTCCTTCACATTGACTTTGGTTTTCAAGCATTTGTCATGATTGCAGCTTCCAAAGGAGTCAGGGACAGACATCACAGCTCTCCAGAAAAGCTGAGTCAGCTGCAATTAAACCATGAAGGCGATGACTGGTTCCATTTGGGGATTTAGAGCAAAGAATGATCGACTGAGCATGTTGGAGATGAGACACTTTGGGAAAGGTGCTGGAAAAGAAATACCATGCTCAAAGCATAAACAGCTGTGCCACAAGTGTAGCACACATTTCTTCTTCATTATTGACACAATTAATGGGTAAACGCATGCGACAAGCACACAAAACGGTCATGCAAAGTGTAGCGATTAAGGACACGAAGCACATTTCTCTTTTAATCTCTGATTTTCTTCCTTGGGAATATTCAAGGTATAAAAGATTCTCATTTTAAACGAGCTGATTACTGCGTAGATTCCAGCATAATGTGTTCCTTAAAATACCCCGAGCCCCACAATTTTCTACTGGGCTTTCTTGTTGGTTGTATTATCTAACAGAATATTATCGGGGGATCTTATTCTACTTTTCAAGTTAGAAGCAAATCAAATGAAAATCTTTCTCCTGGAGAGAGCCTTCTCTAAGGCTGGGCGTGGCTGGTGGGCACCTGCACCTCTCTCATCCCCATGTATGGGACTCTGACAGGTCAGAATGGGGATTTCTATGGTGGATTTAGAGTGATCGAACATGTGAATGCCTATGTGAAGGTGACATAGGATGGGGTCATTTCTGCTCACAGCTCCATTAGCCACTAACCCAAATCTCTCTCTCTCTCCATTAAAATGTGTTTTGAGTAACATTATAAACTCCTGAATTAAAATTTATTTTGTGTTTCAATCCATTGCATTTTTGAAACTTTTTTTTTTTTTTTTTTTTTTTTTTTAAATTGGGAAGCCATATGCATGCTACAGCAAACATGTGGACATCAGAGGGCAGCTCATGGAGTAAGTTTTCTCTTTCTACCACGTGGGTGCTGGGGATGGAAGGCAGGCTCTCAGGCCTGGTAGTCAGCACTTGACCCATGGAGCCATCTTGCCAGCCCCTACCTAAATGTCTTACTATACAAAGATGTCGGTCTAGGCGATGAGTGTGCTGCACAACTGTGCTCCCAAAGGCATGGAGCGGGGTGGAGGCAATGAGAATAGACGGCAAGGTCAGAATGTGGTGTGGACTGTGTGATAGCTAATTTTTGATGGTCAACTTGATTGGGTGAGTGATACCTAGGGGATTAGTCTTGTCCCTCCCCGTTTCTGAGTATATTTTCCGAGAAAACAGATTGCGCTCTTGCCTTATCAGTGCTTTACTTCATTGATGGATTGGACATTTAAGTAGGCCAGTGGAGGTACTGTGGGAACTGTGGCGGCAAGGTGTCATTGCAGGAGGACATGACTTTGAAGGGAATAACTAGAACCTAGCCCTTTCCTGTTACTTCTCTTTGCTTCCAGGCACTACAAAGCGAGCAGCCTTTGCCACAGGCTTTTTCTGCCACAACCTTCTGCCTTCCCTTGCATCCAAGCAAAGGACAGGTGATGGGGAACTCTGAAACCAGGAGCCAAAAGAAATCTTAGTTCTTTTTGAACTGTTTTTCCCCAGAGCATTGTCACTGTGATGGAGAACTGACTAATGCAGACACAGTAAGAATGGAAAGGAAGGATGAGCGCTCATCCTGGAAGGTGGTTTGAACTTGTCTGTTTCTATTTAATCTCCTCGGTAAACTGTGGGAAGAAGAGGGAAAAGGAAAGTCATTCTGGGGACTAGAAGAAGGAAGTGAAAGGAAGCATGGAGAGGAAGAGAAGAACTATAAAGGAGATGGGTTGAGGCGTGGCAGCCTGCTGGTGGCCCGGCAGATGCCAGGCACTTCCTGGCTGCCTGACGGTCTTCTCTGAGCACTAGACAGATGGGAAGGGTGGCTCGTAGGACCCTGAAATCTTAAGTCTAAAGGGGTCACTTTTCATGGAAGACAATTCCAGGGAGTCTCCAAACCATGCATTTTGTACCCAGGAGAGGCAAAAGGAGGTTCTGCAATTTCATTGGAGTTTCTGCTAACAAAACTCTTTCTGCTATGGTGGGGGGTCCACCATTGAGCTTAGGTCACTTTGTATGTCTATGAAATAAGGAGATCAGATACATTGTTTTAAAAGTGTGTATAACACAGTAACAAAGTAGAAAGGGGTGCAGAAGAAGCAAGCCTGTGTAAACCAACCTAGCCTAACCAATGCCCTCAAGTCACAAATCACAGCAGAGAAGAAGTACCGGAGAACTGCTCTCATGGAATGCCCACGTTTATAAGATTCCTTCCATGGCTTATATATGTGCCAGAGAGAAATGACTTAAAAAAATGAGCCCTCAGACATGTCCCATTGTAGCCACTCACTTTGTCACGAAGCATCCTTCAGCAGCATTGGCTATACCTGGTGTGGTTTTCCCAAGTTCTATAAGAACCATGGCAGATACACTGGGGTGTGGTGGTGGGGTTGGGGTGCTGTGGATCCTAGTCATGTGATCATTAGTGAGGGTTTTCTTACTGATGTGTCACTGTTTTCTCCAAGTAGGGTAGCAGGCTTTTAGTTTCCTGTGCTATTAAAAAAAACAGTCCCAACCTGTTGCTTTTTTTCTCTTGGTGTTTAGTCCCGTGGGCAGCTGAGCAAAGTTACTAAGGCTGGCAAGGAATTCTTCAATTTCTTTCCTTCACATGCTTCCTCTAGAAGCATGAGAGTAAGACTGTCCTTAGTCCTACTGTTCTGACATGGAGACTTTTCTCACTCTGAGAGCTGAAGGGATTTTGTCTTGTAGTTTAGGTTTTAGCAAGGTCCACCTTCCGCATTCAGCACACACACTCCTGAGGGTGGAAGGCAGAGCCAGGCAAAGGAAGCCATGCTCAGTTCAGCTTGTAGGATTGGTGCTGGAGTTTCGGGGAATCCTCTAAAAATCACCTCCAAGTGTTAGGCCCCCAGTTTTAGGTGGGGGCACTGAGAATGGGCACAAGAAACAACCATGCTGCTTTGTGTATGGCATGAACAAATCAAGACACCTTTGAATACTTTTCAAGGTGAGCCATGGAGTGATTTTTTTTTAGCTGGATTCAAAGCAGTTTTAAAAATATCCTCTGCTGTGGTGCAAACCCTGAAGGTGTTGTCTTTTCATATAGCTACAGATATTTGTATACTTAGAAGCCTCGGAAATAGCAAACTCGGCTGGGATCGTGAGGCACCTACGTCAAACCTGGCACACAATTTTAGTATAGTTTAGTTTGATCTGAAATGTGCAAGAGTACCAGCTGAGTGTCCTCACAGGAGGGTGCGTTGAGGGGGTGGTCAGGAAGTTTGGGAGAAAAAGATGGGAGCTGAGGGCTTCCTGGGAAGGAGAATGAATTGAGAAAAACAGCCACCAAAATCCTTGGCTGGGTCACTCCAAGGTCAAACAGAAGTGTCAAGCTCCACCATGACAACCGGGTCACTCAAGGGAAGTAAGCTTGGCTTCTGTCCTGCTATTAGTTAATTAAAACAGCTTCCTGGAAATCCCCTCACCTTTTACCCACCAAGCCTGTGATAGGCAACTGTCAAAAGGGACACCGTAGGCTTGTGATTAGACAAGGTCCAGATTGTCACAGCCTGAGTTTCAATAATGCAGAAAAAAAATGGGACAAAAGAGACAGATGTAAAGGGAGCCAGCCACGGGAGAGAGAGAGAGAGCAAGAGAGAGAGAGAGAGAGCGAGAGCAAGAGCGAGAAAGAGAGAGAGAGAGAGAGAGAGAGAGAGAGAGAAAGAGAGAGAAGAAAACTTGAAAGCAAGTCCCTTCAAGTCTATTTCTGTGTTTCCAAATCTGCCTTTTCTGTCTCTTTCTTTGAAGTTCAGGGCTTGGCGGGCAGCTTTGAAAGCCAAAGGTCACTTGAGCTCCCGTCCCTCATGCCCATGTACCCCTTTGTCTTTTCTTATGAAAGCTCGGGCTGGAATCAAGCAGACAGGCCATCTTCATTCTGACAAGGCTTTGTCAGACCAGGGGTGGTGCTTTGGGTCATCCCAAGCGCTCCTCTTTTTCTTGAGTCATCCATCAGCCAATCAGGTGTTTCTAGTCTCACATTATTTCAGCCCATTTCTCCCTCCAGCCCTCACTTCCTGAGTCCCACCCTGAGCCTCCCCTCCCCCACAGGAACATTTCAGTCAGCTGGTGTGTCCTCTTCTTCCCTTACTGTCTGTCATCCTAGCACCCCAGGGGGAGATACATTAGGTCATTTTAACCCTTTTATGGTTGATGGTCTGCAGTGCATCTTCAGGTCAAAGTGAAAGTACAGGTCCTTACAACTGCCCTCAGGATTCCATCTAATCCCAGACCACCCTGCCCCTGTCCCTCGCACCCCCTTCTTGGTCTGCTCCATTCAGGCTAGCCCTATTCCCCTGTTTCTTGAGAATACTGTGCAACCTTCCACTCTGGACCACAGCACTGGCTGGTCTGCTCTGTGCAAAGCTCTCTTGTCAGAAATCAGTTTCTAGTATTTGGTCAACCATCTCGTCCTGCCTTCCCTGAGCAACTCTGTTCTAGCATTTCCTAGCCCTAGCTTATTTCCTCAGAAGCAGGAAATTATCTATCTATCTATCTATCTATCTATCTATCTATCTATCTATCTATCATCATCATTGTTATATCTGCTGCTTATGTGTTATTTTCTACGGGCAGAAAAGCTGTGTGCCAGCAGGGCTTTTCACTGTTGTTCCCCCTGGGTTCTCAGCACCCAGTAGAGTTCAGCAAACCTTGTGCTGCTCAACTCAAGGCAAATACATAAGATCAGACTTCCTTCTTAGTGGCTATAACCCAAACTCAGTTCTCTCTGAACCTTCCCAGCTTATGGCTATGGTGGAACTGAGATCTTCCAAGCTGAGAACCTTCTATCACTACATAGGCGACAACTGGGATAGTCTGAGTACTTATAGTCCAGAGATGATCACACCATTCGTTCCCTGTTCTGTGAATTTCCAGGGCCAGCTCCCCAAAGAGTCTTTGGGATAGAAGAGTAGGTTTGGGTAGTGTTGTGGAAACCTGGGAACAGAAGGCTAGGTTCTGCTCCTTCTCTACTATGTGGCCCCTCACTTATGAGGGGCTAACTTGAAAGTTTCTCTGTTGGCACCCATCCCAATTTTTCAGATACTTGTCCACCAGTCAGTCAGCCTGTATTGTTTCCTGGCAACATACCCATTTTCGCCACTAGAGGGCAGACTTCACTGAGAAGGGGCCTTCCCCTAGCCTTCTCCTCTGACGAGGGGCCTTCTTTTATTCCCCAGTAACAACAGGCTTGTGGGATGGAGAGATGGCTCAGTGGTTATAATCAACAACTCCAGGCTCATCAGATGCGCCCTGCAATGAAACTCTCCCCAAAAGCTCAAGGTAGTCTTGGAAATCTTAAGCAAACCTGCATTATGATTTCAGTAGAGTTTGGTTGGTTTGCCTGGTGCCTCTGGAACATTCACAGCCCAGATTAGTCACAAGCATTTCAGATTCCTGCTCTAACTGTAGAGCTCTTCTTGACGGCTACAGTGTGTGTGTGTGTGTGTGTTATGTGTGTGTGTGGTACATGTGTGCTGTGTATGTATGTGTGTGTAGTATGTATATGTGGTGTGTGTGTGGTGTATGAGTGGTATGTGTGTGCTGTGTTATGTATGTGTGTGTAGTATGTATGTGGTGTGTGTGTGGTATGTGTGTGTTGTGTATGTATGTAGTGTGTGTGTATGTTTGTGTGGTGTGAGAGTGGTATGTGTGTGCTATGTATGTATGTGTGTGTAGTATGTATGTATGGTGTGTGTGTATGTGTGTGTATGTGTGTGCTGTGTATGTATTTGGTGTGTGTGTATGTTTGTATGGTGTGAGAGTGGTATGTGTGTGCTGTGTATGTGTGTGTATGTGTGTGGTGTGTGTGTATGGTGTGTGAGTGTGTGTGTGGTGTGTGTGTGTGTGTATGGTATATGGTATGTATGTGTGGTGTGTGCATATGTGTGTGGTATGTGTGTGTGTGAGCTCAGGGAATAAAAGTGAAAAGGCCCCTTGGTACATCCTAGCAGCTAGGTTGGACAAAAGGATTGTTTTATAAACTCTGTGAAACAGTAATTTCTTAATAGGGACTGACTTGCTTTTTATTCTTTAAAGAAAAATTATACTTTTAAAAAATTTAAAGATAATAATTTTATCTTAAACAAAACATAGGATTTTTATTCACCCCTAAATCTGTTTTTGAAATACAGCTTTCAAATTATTTCCCTCATCTTGAGAATCATCATAAATGTATTATACTACATTGATATTAATGAAGTTAAATTACTGTTGTAAACTGTCATTAGTCAATTGTGAGTGAACTTCATAATAGAAGTGCTCAACATAACTGGAGTGTTATTATATTTATAGGTGTGATCATGAGTAGATCTGTAATGAATGAGAAGGCATACATCTGGTCAGTGTGAATTTATGATGTTATAGTCCTGAGCTGGTTACCTCATCATGGGGAGAATGAGCACACTTTTGTAAACATACTGAAATATTTTCAACACATTACCCATGTTGGTATTTAAATGCTGACATTTTTGCTTTTAACGCTTCTGGTTTGCAGACTTTCCTCTCATAGATGTTGAATCATCTTCCATCTTCAGTCTTTGCCTCCTTTCTCAGGGTCAAGGTCCCCTTGGGCCTCCGGTCCCTGCTGAAGCTCTCTCTCACCTTCTCCTTGCAGGCACCCCACTTGGAAAGCCTGGCTCTGCTGGTCTTACCTCTGCACCCTGTATCTGCCAGCATTGCTTTGGGAAACCTGCCCTTGCTTAATTTTTTTGCCTACTCATGACCTGATTTCTCCATAGCATTTGGCTTCCTTTACCCCATCCTCAAAATCATCTTAATTTTTCACAACCCCCAGGGAGCTCTTCAAATATCAGAAACCCTCAGAGCTCCTCCTGGCCCCTCGCTCTTCTCTTCTCCTGAGGAACCAGCTACTTGCTACGGCGAATGTCCACAAGCCCCGAACCCAGACTCTGTTCTCCAGAAGACTGACACCTCCAGTCAGGAGTGTCTCTGACAAACTCAAATGCTCCAGATTTCAGGCATCGTCTTCCTTCCTAGGAATCTGCTCTTCTCCCTGTGCAAGCTACTGCTGACGTCCACACTATAGATAGTTTCCTGCTCCCTGGGGCCATCTTAGCTTTCTCTCCAGGGCTAATACCCCATCAATGCCAAGACCTTTGACTCTACCTTTCAAGCTAGGCCTCCTTGGCTGGTGTTGGCTCTAGCATCTTCACTGGATTCCAACTTCCATACTATTCCATCTCTAGTCATCTCCCACATGGCTCCCAATGCTCCACACTAAGTGGTTTATCTTACTCTTCCAAATCCCATCTTAGACACCATTGCCTTCAGAGAGCTCTTTTTTCTAAGACAACTCATTGCTATCTGTCCTATTATGGGTGTTTATCAGAGAACCTTCAAGGCATTTTTCTGACTCACCCTAGCTAGCATTTGGGTATCCAGCACAGGATTGCTGTATCTGTCCCCCAATGCTAGGCTTGCTCTAGCATTGAGGTTTGTGGATATGGCACCATTACTGTAATCAACAGAGAAGGGGCTGGCGGGGAGGAACATGGGTTGTTCTTTCAAACTCAATCCTGAGTTTACGTTTGGAGTGGGTAAGAAGGAAGGAAATCCCCAAGGCACATGGCAGAAGCCCCAGGGTACTGCTTAAGTTCACACTTTGTGGAGATTTCCAAAGTTTAGTAGCACTAACAGATTATATGGTCATCTTTGAAAAGTGGTATCTAATGAAATCCAAGGGGAATGTAAAGTATACAAGCTAAAAGCTTTGTAGCAAGTCTTTAAGGCAGTGTTTCAGGAGAACAGGACTTCCAGCAAGGCTGATCAGGGAGCTTGCTCTGTTTTAGGAACTTCATTCTGTGTCCATTTTTTCCTGCTCCCAGGCAAAAGGGACTCAACGAAGCCTGCTTCTTAGATTTTGCTTTCTGAGCTAGGTGGGCCTGCAGATGGAAGCTTTAAGGTCCCTTTTAGTTTCCATCTCCAGGTCCTTGGAGAGAGCTAAGAGATTTATGGATAAATAAACACTACTGATAAAGTAGCTGGCACACCCAGAGACTCCCAGGACTTAAACCAAGTGTTTCCTAACAGGTAGTGAGGCCTGGTCCCAGGCAGCTCACTAAGGCTTAGACCTGGATTATGTCTCTGCAAACTGGTTGCAAAAACCCAGAAACTAGCAAAAACCTCTGTCTGATAATGAGGCAGCATATTACCCAATGATTTATCTTTATGTAAAGTAAAAGGCATTAGATTTGCTAAAACTTAATTGGCAGGGATCACTATTTTGTGTCTTTTTTCCCCCCTTTTGATATAATCTGTTGTCATCTGGATTTCTTGTGTAAAAGAATTACTTTGAGTCTCTAGGTTTGTTTGTTTGTTTTTCATTCCCTCCCACATCGCACTGCAGTCTGGTACCTGCAAATCTTGTGAGTTTGCATCAGAAATGCCAGCACAGCCAAAACTCCTTAACTCAAAGTAGAGAGGCCCATGACTGAAATTAGACAATTCCGTTCATCTTAGAGTTAATCATAAGAGAAACTCACCATCCTTAAGTGAGCATGCCAGCTTCTCCTTCGTTCCTTCCTCCCTCCCCCTCCCTCTCTCCCCCCTCTCCCTCCCTCCCCTCCTTCCTCCATTCCTTCCTTCCTTCCTTTCTCTCATTAATTTATTTTATGAGCTCATGCATTTTACTTGCATGTTTGTCTGTACATCATGTATGTGTGTCTGGTGCCCACTAAAGCCAGAGGAGGGTGTCAGGTCCCCTGGGACTTGAGTTATTGATGGCAGTGAGCCACCACGGGAATTGAACCTGGGTCCTTTTGAAGAGCAGCTAGTGCTCTAAAGTGCTGAGCCATCTCTCCAGACCCTCTTTTCTCTCTTTTCACATTCACACTCTCACACACGCACACACACAAAGCTCTATGTGTGCTGGGGGAAAATTAATTTAGAATAACAGTATTTCGGTTTGACTGACGAAGGCGAGGCAACCTAACCTCGTGAGCTCTAGGGACGTCAGGAACAGACAGGGTGAAGCATCCACAATTTGCCTTCTGCCGCCATTTAGCACCTTCTACATATGCAGCGTGGCAAAACCAGCCTGAGCTTGCCAAGTCTGATCTTTCAGCTTCTACTGCTGACAGTTTAGATCAGGAAAATAAGATGCAATGCATTTGAGCAGCAGATGTATTCTCATAGGAAGAACTCCCTGGTCCCAGTCTTCAGTAGGATGGCAGCTTTACCCACAGGGTTTGGGCTGCTCTCTCTGACAGACCCAGTACCTGGAACTAGCTGCTTAGCTTGGTTATACAGTTTGCTGTTTGTCTTCTTAAGATCCAGTCCCAGGGAGACACTTGCCAGAATACATCCCTGAAGAAGTCATGGTGAGTTCAGATATTTGTTTTCTGGATGAAGCCCAGCCTTCCAGAAAGCATCTGTTCAAATACCTCAAAATTCTCTGGCCATGAAAAATTGGACTGGATGGATTTAACCATGAACTGAATGAATGAAACATAACACAGTACTGGAAATGGTGTCTGTGTATGGGCTCCTGCCTTGGTCATTGGAAGATAGGGAGGGAAATGGCACCTGGGCAGTGAGGTTCTGGCCTTCCTCATTGGATGACAGGAAGGGCATTGTGCCTGTGCACAGTAGGGTGGGGCTCCCACCTCTCTCACTGCACAGTAGAGAGGGCAATGGTGCCTGTGCACAGTGGAGATCCAGCCTCCCTCACTGTGATGTAGAGAGGTATCTCACACTGTGCTTCCTAGGCTTTCTGTGAGGGTGTCAGGGGTCTGGAGTTGGATATCCTGTGTAGGAGGAGCAGGCTTGTCACTTTGAGAGGGCAATCACTTCAATGACTATACCTTGGCTTTCACTCAACTCTGCTAAAAACCCAGTCTCTAAAACAAGTACGTAGAGGCAGCTCTATGACAACATCTATCTGCTTTGCCATAGAGTCAGGTAACATCTCTTCTCAAAGGGCTCATTTAGATCCTGCCTTTGAGGCTCTCCCAGGCGCTGCAAATAGGAACAGAAATTAGTGAGGCCATAGTGGAGGGGACTTTGGACATGTCTTTCAGAATGTGAGATGCATGCATACTCTTTGATCTAGCATTTCTGTTTTTAGGTATTTGTATTAGGTATAGGTATATACACTATAGGTTCTCAACCTGTGGGTCCCGACCCCTTTGTGGTTGAATGACCCTTTCACAGGGGCGACCTTAGACCATCGGAAAACAGAGATATTTGCATTATGATGCATGACAATAGCAAAATTACAGTTACGGTTGGGGGGTCACCACAAGGAACAGTATTAAGGAAGGTTGAGAACCATTATTAAGGTGATTACAGAGGAGAAAGGACACTTCATTGTCTTTCCTTAAGGAGTGCCTCTTTTCTACTATTGTATTCACGTAGTGTGTGTGTGTGTGTTTTTTTTTTGATAAAAAATAGCTTTAATTAATTTAAAATTAACCTGTGATTAAAAGTTTCTACTCTGGTAAATGTCCGGTTTGGTAATAAAAAGGGAATATACCACCTTCTATTCTTTCAAAGGTCTAGTAGCTGCTGTGCTACTTATGAACTGGACCAAACGATACTTAGGGTTTCCCCTTGAGGTGTGTGACCCAAGAGGCACCCACTACTCCCCAGCTTAACCAGCTACAAGGCCAGGTGAAGGCCAGGAGGCTGGAGTGGATGATAAGCCATCGAGTGATGTCATACTTCCTAAGGGACAGCCGTAGATAGGAATGAGGGACGCTCAACATCTGACCCCGCCTCTCCAGAGAAGGAGGCGTGTCCTTCCTAAGCGAGGCCACCCTGCCTATGGAGATGTCGGAGGAGACAGCATCTGACCCCGCCTCTCCAGAGAAGGAGGCGTGTCCTTCCTAAGCGAGGCCACCCTGCCTATGGAGATGTCGGAGGAGAAAGGCTCTCCTGGCTAGGCTGAAATTTCTCTTCGAACCAAGGAAGGTTGGATTCTTTCTCTAGTCACGGCACTACCACCAGCTGATCCCCAAGGGACCTGACATTCTCTCTTCTGACAAGACAGACATTGCTTTCCACGACAGATGGCCCATGGACTCATTCCAACAAAGGTGAGAACCATTAGACTGTTCCTAGATATAAACAACATTCTTCCATCCCAGTAGGATGTCTGCACCACCGTCAGCATCCAGACCTACATCTCCAGGTGGCCTTCACTGTTCCTAACCTGATGCAACCTCCCAGGTCTGATGGCAGCAAACCTCCACTGTCCTTGACTTCCCTGAAAGTTTTATTTTCTTTCTTCCAACTTGGACACTATGTACGGAAGCCCCCCTTTCATCTGTAGTTTGAAACAACCTCTCCACTCCTCCTTGCTGATAGAACATCTCCCTCACCCAGTAACCCCACCACCTCTACACCCCAAAGCCCTACCTACTCTTCCTTTTACCTTTTCTGAAGATTTTAAACCTTTTTCATCATGGTTTTCTACACTAATCCTCCTGCTGCCAACCCTACGAACACGGCAGCACCACACAGGAGAGCCCTGCCAACCTTAGCTCCTTGCTGCCTCAACCCACACATTTCAACCATGTTTCTTCTCAGTCACTTATCTAATGCCTTGAAGCTAGTCTCTAGACCCTATCCATCACTATGACATGTCACCATCTCCCAAACTGAGAGGTGCACAGGAACACCCTGCTCTCATGGGCCCACTCATTGCTACTCTCATCTGTTAACTGTCCCTTTGGAATGTGATCTTCCCTTGCTTTCTGGGATATGTTCCTCACCTGGTGGCTTTCCTACTTGGGCCTCCTCTTTCTTTGTAGATTCACAACTTTAGAGTCACCAAAGCTCAGTCGGCTGCCATCTCTTCCCATCTACAAGTTACATATTAGCATCCAGTTGTGTTACCACAAAGGGGATCCAAATGACTTGCAAATTTACATCTAGAGCTCTGTCCCACAGCTCTGCAAGCTCAGCCTTTTATAAAACCCTTCTCAGGGTCTCTGCTTGGCTGTCTCCTGGGGATCCCAAAGTTATGATGAGCTCTTGAGGTCTCACACACTGTCTATCTCCACCTTCCTCACCCACACAGAGGTTTCTGAAAGTGAGATCTCCCTGTCATGAGACTTCAAGGTGCCAATCAGTGCCTCTTCTGTTGTCATTTCCTAATAACTTACTACTTAATTATTAGGGGCAGTAATTTGCCAAGAGTTTTTTTTTTAAAACTACATTTCCAGGCTGTCTTGAAACTATGTGACAAGGTTTGCCTGTGTAGTGTTAGGTTCATAGTTAGGAGTGATGATGGAAAGATCAGTGGATGTGTATTAAAATCTTTAAGTTTTATTGAAAGGACTTTCAGAGAAGCTCCCTTGAAAAAAAAAGAAAATATCTGTGGGGGAGGGCTGTGACTATCTGAGGGGGTGGGGCTGTGACTATCTGAGGGGGTGGGGCTCTGACTAACTATGGAATCATTTTGACCTTTTCACCTTCTGAGACTATGGATGTGATGCTGGGGCTTCAGCATCAGACATCTTGGACCACCAGGAGGCCTTAAGGTAGGCACCTTAGGGTGTTGAAGCAGCAAGGTGGATAGAAGGATCCTGGGTTTTGAATTATTGTAGGACAACCATATCTTCTGGGTCCTACACTTGAGAGAAAAATAACCTCTACCTCCTCAAGACATTGCTAATTTGGATTTATTGTTGAGTCAACCCTATCTGATAATACCAGTGTGTATGACATAGTCATACATATTTAAGCAATGATTAAAATGTATAGGAAAGGCAATGGATAACCCACAAACTTGTTTTATTCCTATGGTTTTACAGAATGTATCTTGGGTAATGGAGAACACTGCTGAACAGTATTCCAAAATCCACCTGTCTTTAGAAGAGAATTGTGTTATTCACAGCATCTAAGAACACTGGATGGCTGGAGGACTGTGTGAGTGCTTGGTGCTTTTGTTTCTTTGAAACAATGTTTTTAAAAAGTCTAGCCATGTATCTAGTTTAGAATCCCATGATTCATGCACGATATTAATAGTGTCTTGGTGAGGTATAGGGACTGTTGGTTGCCATGAAACAAACTTAATTCCACCAAGGAAAGGTCTTAATAATTTTTGTTCTCACCTTCACAATGTTTTCTACCTTACTTTTATTTATGTTAATAATCAATGAATGATTTTTTTAAATTTTTTTTGGTGAAATCTTCTCTTCTGCAAACGACTTTGTTGAGTGGCAGCCGTTTCAGGACAATATGATGCAGGCAGCTTTGGCTACATATCATGGCTTTCAATGAGCCAGTCAAAGTAACTGTCCAGCCACCTACCTATGTCTCTAAAGTGCTGATCTCCATAGAGCAAAAATGATTACTTAGGCACATTGCCTTTCGTTTAGATCTATTATATAAACCAGGGCTGGGGAGAGTAGGTCAGTCTGTGATACAGTGCTTGCCTAGCATGCTTGAGATGTGAGGTTCAGCTAGAAAAAATAGGTTGAGATAACTTTTTCTTTTGTACATTTGTTTTTTTTTTGGAGGGGGCAGGGGAGTTTGTGCTACATGTATATCTAGAGATCAGAGGACATTTTGTAGGAACTGTTTCTCTCTTTCCACCATGTGGGTCCTGAGGATTGACTGGAGACCTCAGAGTTGGCAGCAAGTGCCTTTACCTGCTGAGCCATCTCACTGTCTTTGAACTAGCTTTGTACATTTGTTTTTTAGAATTTCCATAAGTGTCTTGTTCCAAAAGCAAATACAGTCCCTGGGAAAAGCAAAGCTCACTAACCTCGATGTCTGTAAAATAATTCCTATGCAGCTATTATTAAGGGAACACACTGGTTAGACAGTTTCTCATCTTGGGAACAGGAGTAAAATTACAGAGGCAGTGTTTGATTGGGGCAGGGCTGGGACTTTGCCTGCGGCTGAGAGATGGACGACCCTGCTGCTTTCTCCCAGCTTAATGTCTTACAGCCTTCAAATCTCAGGTCTCCCACTCAGCAGAAGTTCTCAAGCAGATTGTCTTTGCTTGCTCCCGAACATTCCTAGTGTCACATCCGTCCTCATGCTGATGAAGAGATGGCTTGGGCTACTGCATCTGTTTTGGTACTTTATTACGGAGACAGACCAAAACAGAGGTGGATGAGAACTGGGACGGGCATGCGCCCCAGAGCACAAGGGAGAGCTTTGGTGTGACTGTACTAAGTTTAGCCTCCACATCAGCACTTGCTGTCTCTGTATTCCCAGATGAATCACTTTGCTCCTCTGAACTTCAGTGTCTTCAAGTACTAAGATACTTCCACGAGCCTTGATTTTTCCCAGTGTCATTACCGTCTACCCATGTGACCATGGTACTGGAGAGACAATATAATGTTTACAAAACCTACAGGCCTGCACCCAGGCAGCTCACTATGCTGGGGTGGCCTCCCTCTTCATCTTTCTCTCAGCCCAGTCAGTTGGTTTTTTGCCATCTTCCTTATCTAGTTTATCCCATATCTACTGACCTGTTAGGGCTCATTCAAAGACTCCCTTTGGTTTTTTGCCATCTTCCTTATCTAGTTTATCCCATATCTACTGACCTGTTAGGGCTCATTCAAAGACTCCCTTCTTCATAAAAATCTTCTCCCTTCCCCACTGGCAGGCATCTTTTCTACACCATCTTCTGAACTTCTCCAGTTTTTACCATTTTCTTCCTAGTGTCTCAGTCACTCTCTGTTACTGCTCCCCCTTGTATGTAAGCTTCCTGGGAACAGACTGCTTGCTCTTCGGTCATGTTTCCTTGGAGTACCTAGTGGGATGCCTAGCACAAGAAGGTGCCCAAAAATAGTGTACCAGCTATGTGTAGGACAGGATTCCATGCTTCTCTGGAGATGAGGTGGCATGCCTAATGCATCGTTCCATTTGATCCACTTAAAGAGTGGATGAAAAGGATTTGCTGCAAGTGGCTGATCTTGCATCATGTCCAGAGAACCCCTGTAAATAGTTATAAATAATGACTCATCATATGAGCCGACATAATAAAGCCTCACTGGAGGGCTGCTCACAGTCTCAAACTTTAAAACTGCTTAAATGGAGCAGAGTATTTCTCAAAGGTGGCGAACCAATAGTAACTGCCCCAGATGCGGCCATCTTTATTATATTCCCTTACATTGCACAGCATGGAGGGTCATAAATCAAAGTTATGATTATTATTTTTAAGTGAGAGGCGAGAAGCTCTTGAGAATGTCTATTGTCAGGTTCGAGGGATCTAAGTTGACTTTGGGTCTCTTTGATGGAATCCAAGAACTAGGTTCAAGTCAAATTTGGCTTGTCCTGCCAAATAGTGTGGTCTGGGAGGGTTGAAGCTCTGATGCATGATATCCTTTATGTTGGTACCTCAAAGGGACTGTTATGTTCTTGGAAGACTTTACTCTTTCAGAGGTTTTCATTCCAGATGAAGAGTTAACCTCAGGTAGCATTTAGTGGATGGTCCCACAAGAAGATCCACATAAGAAAGATTTCTGATCCAAGAAGCCTGAGAACCCTGCAGACCTGATTCACTGTCTCCATGATTCGCTGTAGGCTGTGGTGTCTGACAGCACAACCAAGGACCAAGAGTCAACTAGTAGAGCAGTCTAAGTGAAAAGTCTCTTAGTGCTTTAAATACGGCTCCCTCCTCTGCTCCCTTCCTTCCTTGGGGTTGAAGTATACCAGGAACATCACAGGAGAAAACTTCATGGAATGCTGCTTTAGTTATTGTTTGCTTATCATAATGGGGAGGGGTGTTTAGCCAAGAATAAAACAGTGAGCGGGGAAAGAGATGAAGGGAGGGACAGTCAAAGGGAGGTGAAAGGTGATCTATGCAGCCACTGAGATACCAGCAGTCAAGCCTCCTAACCCAAGGACCATCCTTGGTTCTCAGTCCAGACAACAGTTTGACTTTTGTTTTCTTCCTCCAAACTTTAATCATTAGCAAGTAATATCATCAGACTGCAAGTACCACTCCTGCATCCCCACACGATCTTATCTGGGGTAGCAGGGAAAGAGAAAGGAGCATAATAGCATTTGCTCAGAGGGTTGAACAAAGAGGAAAGAGAGAAACAGAGAAAGAGTTGATAAAGTGACAGGGAGCCAAGAGAGAGGTGGGGTTGGTAGGCCACAGGCAGGGTGTTATAAGGGACACAGTGGAGATTAGTGAGAGACAACAAACCCTCTCCCTAAACCAGAAGTCAAATGACAGCCAGGCTGGGGGCTCCCTTCAACTATTCCCTCGTGGAAGGGCACTGACCAAGGACCTGAGTTTCCCTGGCTGTTGACAGGACTCTGATGGAGATCTTCTTAGTGGCCAGACCATTTAATGACTCTGCAGTGGTTAACCAGAAACCCAGGAGAGCAACAGAGAAGGGCCCAGTTATGTACGGAAGCCAGAACTGGGAGGGGCTGAGAATGGGCTTATCCAGGACTGTCAGATGGTCTACTTTGTGCATGCAAAGCAGCTAGGAAATCTTTGGTAAACTAAGGCAGCTAAGAAATACTGGAAGCTGAACGCAAGATATGCAACACACTCGGGAATTTACTGTGTTGAAGGACACTCTAGGATACCTTCTGATTGCATAATAGTATCAGAGGAGAGATCCTGTGAAAACCCCAAATGTTATTTTAAATAAATATTACATACTCCTGAAAATGTGGAGACGTGTGTGGGGTGGAACAGCAGCTAGGGTGAGAAGACAAGTCCCTTTACAAGAATTCAAAAATGTCAAATTGCTCTTCTATGAATTCTGTTCCAGAATTAAATAATTATGAAAAGTGATTCTGCCAGGGACAAGGTTGTTCTCTGAGATACAGACTGGAATTCACTAGTAAGTGCATGCAAAAATAAATCCTGACTTAGGAAATTGTTCAAGTGACTCACCCAACCTGACAGAGTGGGAGCCTCCTATAGACAAGTCTGGTGCCTGGAATGGTGGCTCTGGACTATAGGTTCTTGTCCAAGTTGGCAGGGATGGTAGGGTCTGAGGACACAGACCACAGCCCTCTGCTTGAGAACTATGTTTTAGGCTGGTTTAAGATGTATGAACTACTTTAGGTATTTTGTTGCTTTTATACAAACAATAAATCCATCAAAACTTAATCCCTCTCTCAAATGCTGGGCATCCCAGGTGAGCGCTGGGCGGACATGTTTCTGTATGCTCCTGGGAACATGTGGGTGGTGATTTGTGCTGGTACTGCTGACACCATTTCTCTGCGTGTGTTATATAATTGGGATGGTCTGATTGTTTGAATGGATTAACACAATTACCCATGGTATTGCACGTCTCTAATTCCAACTAAACATAATGGCGAAAACTAGACAAAAATGCAGAACTCAAAAACAAAAACAAACAAACCAAAAACCACACAATGTTACTGAGATCATGCAAAGAAGAAAATAAAGAGGTTAAAAGATGGGTAAGCATCAGACACCATAAATGAAAGAAGGGAAAGGAAAAAGCCAGGGGCATACAATTCTGAAATCATTCTTACCTTCTTCAGTCATTGTGTCATAATATTTTAGTTTTCCATATGATCCAAGTTCTACAACATCACAGTAAAAGACACAAAGATAAGGAACGAGCTATAATGCAAGAACTTCGCTTTTACACATTCTTAATTAATCAGATTCAGAGTTACACTGTCAGATTCGGCAATCGTAACTATATGGAGAAGTGCAAACATGAGCCATGTGGCAGACAGCTTCACGGCCCGTTTTCAGAATCACTGAAAATATATTATTCAACTGAGGGTGGGCTGGGCTGTGCGTTACAGAATAGGACATGTTAGTTTAATACTCAACAAAACAGAATACTTGGCAAAGGTGCTTCAGCCCAGGCCTTTCCTAATCACACAACTTTTATAGAGGTGACACTTCAGGAGGAATGAACTGAGTAAGAACTGCTATCTACACCCAGAGAGCCTTGTAGACACTTGCTGTGTAAAGTGGCCTAAAAGTCACCACATGGCTTTTCCAGCCCCCAACAGAACCATCTGTTAGAGAATAAGGAGGCTACCTGGAGAGGCACTGTATGAACAGCCCAATTTTAACTCTCCTGTTCCTGAAGATCTCATATTTTAGAGGAAACACCGAGTGTCATGTGTGCGGGATGCTAGACAAGGTGCCAGAGGCACTGCAAGCACTGGAAAGACCAGTGAGGCATCTTCACGGGGAAGCCCGCCTGACTGAGTAGCACAACCAGGGAACCAAAGCATGGCCTGCTGTGATGCAAAGAACAGGGTAGGGGAGCAGTGCTTCTGAGTGTAGATGAGCCCAGGACGTCTGTACTGGAGATCACTGGGAGGCAGGGATGTTGGAGTCAACTGGGGACATGATGACTGGGTTAGGAAAGAGAGGAGACAGGGACATATTTCTTCTGTTTCTTACTTTAGTTTCAAAACAGAAACATTGATTTTTGTTCTTTTCATAATCCCAGATAATTTTGAGCAATGTTGTAAGCAGATTAAAAATAGCTTTCATGGTCATAATGACATTCTCCCAATAAACTTCGAGAATTTAATTAGACTCCAGAGACACTCTTGTGACTCCACAGAGTGTGTCCATGGCCCATTGCCTTGGACAGATGCTGAAAACTCACATGTGAATCAACTTGAAATTGATGACTCTGTGTGAGATGTAGGAGCCTGCTTAAAGCAGATGACAAACATTCCTGCGTTGGGTATTTATACTATACATTCTCTCCGCTATTCCTTTCCATATGTCTAATCTTATCTAAAGCTATTTTAATACAAATGACACCAGTAGAAAATTATACCTTTGGGGAGAAAAATCATCACACCTTTATGTTCTTGTGGTTTTATCTATTCTGACCTTTGTTAGAACCATTACAAGAGATGCAGGTGCTTCAATAAATTGAATTTTATTTAAATAATATTTTTTTGTGATTTCTAGGTATTGCTTTTAGTGAAATATTTATCTGTTGTTTTAAGAACAGTTGGTGTATGCATGTATGTGTGTTTATAGAGGAGGTCTTAAATGATCTACATACTTTATACATATTAATCATATGTTCATAGTGGCTTTACAAAATTGGTATGTGTGTGTGTGTGTGTAATCTTACAGCAAATTGATAAATTCTATTAGCCAACAAATAGGTTTTTTTGTAGGCTCCCTTTCCTCTGCCAGGTAAAGCAGAGGAATAAACAGCTGAAATCCACTATGATCTGTTCAGGAAACGGGATCTGGGTGGTCATCTGTTTGCAAAGCTGGCTGTCAACCATGTTCTGCACAGTGATGACACATCACTGCACGTTAGTGGATCCATCTTTCAGACGCAGACCTTTCTGTATGCACACACCTGTTTTCATGTGTGGATCCCAATCTGTGAAGCATCTGTCTGTGGAAGATGCTATTGTTTTGACCTTTATCTCTACTTGGAACCATGCATAATAAATACAATCACATTGTTGAATTGTCACTTTATGTTGACACAGGGTAGGAACTTTTCACATATAACAAGTCTCCTCACGAATTCTTGCACTGTGGCAATATCTAGATCACTTATGGGCTGCTTCCTTGATGATGAATGGTACACAGCAACAAGAACAGAGCACACTTTATGGGAAAAAAACCAAGGCAAACGATGGGAAGTGAGGCAGTGAAAAGCTGCATACCAACAGGTTACATGGCTAGTCAAGCAGTCGAAGGAGGAAGCTGAAGGGAATAGTATCTCCTTAAGCTGAGGGGACCATATTTTCAGGAAAGGATGGAGGATGAAAATGAGCAGATTAGAACCCAGTCTTCATCGTTGGTAGTCACAGGATGGTGACATGGTGAACTGAGCAGCCACATCCCGAGGGAAGCAGGCCAACATCTCCACGAGCCAGACACACCTGTTCCCTGATCCTGGGGTCATGGGTGATGCAGGTTGAGGGATGCAACATGCAAGCAAGACAAACACAGTGTGCGTGCAGAAGCCAGATCTCCTCACACATCTGGCTACTGTCCTATAGGCCAAGGATGCCCCCACAGAAAGTGGCCTCAGCCACTGTTTGTTGACAGCCTGTGGCCAGGCCAACCTGGATGTAAGAGTTCAGAAAGCATAATGGAACTCACCTGTTGCAAGAACTTGACTTCCAAATTACCCACCCCTCAACCTGTGACACCTCAAGCCACCCTTGACTTGTTTTTCATCTATCATTCATCTATCTATCAATCTGTCCATCCATCCATCCATCCATCCATCCATCCATCCATCCATCCATCCATCCATCCATCTATCTATCTATCTATCTATCTATCTATCTATCTATCTATCTATCTATCTATTTCTGGTTTTTGAGACAGGATTTCTGTGTAGCCCTGGCTGTCCTGGAACTCCCTCTGTAGACCAGGCTGGCCTAGAACTCACAGATCTTGGCTCTGCCTCCGGAGTGCTGCAAGTAAAGGTGTGCATGACCATCAATTGCCCTGATATTTTACACTTATTTGGACTAGGAACTGAGAGTCTCTTGAGAGAAGGAGGGAAGAGGCTCGGAGAGCTTAGAAGGTAACGGTTTGGTCCCAGCTAGCAGCATTCTCTGTAGTATCTGAACAAGAGGTGGCATGAAAGAGTGGTGTATCATCCTGGTTTCCACTCTGGAAATCATCTGGTGCCTCTTCTTTGAAAGGTTTCTCTAAGAACACCACATGGCCCACAGGGAGGGGTATATCACAAACCCATTGGCTTGTGTTTGGGATGAGCCTAAATTTGACCATAGATGCCTGCTAGCACAGTGCCATACAAACTCATTGATATGTTTTCCATGAGCCTGGTGGCTGGCCACTGATGTTGCCCGACACGGTGCTGTGCTGGCTTTTGTGCCACCTGGAGAGCTGGGGACCCAGGTATCCAAGTTCCTATACATCCAAGGAACTGAACGTATATTGTTCATCTGACCACCTTGATCCACATTTGCTAGCAATCTCTCTAGCTAACTTTGCGGGTCTGGCCTCTGGGCTCTGGTCCATATTTCATACTGAACAAAATCAGGGTAGGGGCTTTGTTTCCAATCTGTGAATAAGAATTAGTATTTGGGGCTTGTGGATTCTGCCTTTCTCAAGAAGTACACAGGCACAGCATTCTCCTTACTCAGCTGTACTTTTGAGGCCTTTGACACTCTTCATTCCATAGCTACCACCAAACCCTAGAGATGGGAGCAGCAGAGCAAGGACTTCTCATGTTTGAAGATTTAAAATCTGGATGCATGACATGGAAAGTCAGTAGAAGGGTCTATGCTAAGTTCATTTGATTTGAATGAGAACTGGAGGTGAAGAAACAAATGAGAATACATACTTATTACTTAAGTGTCATCTCATGGGAAAAAGTAATGATTGGTGTTCTATTCTTTTCGAAGATCTAACTTTATTTTTGGGTATGGGTTTGACCTTTTTGGGACAGTCTGAAAAATCAAGGCTTTCTTAGTCATGACTGCAGTCCAAACTGCAGTTAGGCTGTCCAGTGCTTATCGAGATGTGTGGATGAGTACTGGCTTGCATGGAAGACTTATGTTCCGCATAAAGTGCATGGGAGAAGATGGGATTTGAAGTTGGAGGCATAGCTTGGGAACCAAGATCTGCTGCTTATGGACATGTGACTCTGAGCAAGGTGTTTCCTCTCTCTGAATGCTGGCATCCTCAGCATGGTCATTGCTCTGTCCTGTAAACAGAGTGGCAGAGAAGAGAATACAGGATGACCCACACAAGAAAGAATATGAGAAGCAGTCATTATTGCAAGTACCACAAAGATGAGAACCCCTAGGATGTGAAGCAGGGCAGTGAGATGATTTGGTACCATATCCAAGCTTGTTAAGACAAATTCAATATGACCAAGAGGTTTTAAAAAGAGATTTGTTGTTCAATAGCAAAAGACAGTCATCATGCTGGGGCCAATATTCAAAACACCTCTTCATTCATCCTGCACATTGGCTCTCAGATTTAAGGAAAATCAAAGCACTGACCAAAAGGAGGGAGAATACCAGACACGTTACCCTTCTTCATCTGACTGCTAGTGCCAATTGGAGCCCAGTGATCTGGTTTCTGGCTAACTTGTCTTACATTGAGAGTAAAGACTCTATCTTACTTTAAATCTGTCTAAAACAGAAAACCCGCGACCCCACACCACATGCTCAGCTCTCCTCACATTTACTAAATAAAATGCACAGTTCGCCAGACCGTGACATTCAGAATGCTTTGGTGTGTTGAGTTTTTCTGGACTTGGTAAAACTGAGGAGGTCAACACTGATGCTCAAGGTTTTCCACAGTAACCATTTCAATAAAGGTTAAGAGGCCTTCATTGGGCAGCTTAAAGATAGGTGCTACTAGTATGAGCTGGGTACCCCTTGCCCCTTTTTCTGCTCTTCCTGTGAACTGAGGTGGGAGCACAGGGAGAGGTGATTACTTATCAGTAGTGTTTTTATAATCAGACGAATTGGTCTGTAAAGCACTTTGTACTGGGGAGTTACAAACATCTTTAGTAATTGGTCTCCTTCCTCTGTCTGCTGAAGGTCCAGTAACAATCTATAAAATTCAGCTTCGTGTAAAGTAGTGAAGACCCATCCAAAGGCTAATTGTCTCCATGGGTAGTAGCTATTCATGAGTATTTTGAGATGTGCAAATGAGAAACAAATTACCTATATACTTCTTTCCCAATACACAGAACCTGGTAAAAGATGCCTTGGAAAACTTCCAGAATGAAGGTATTTTTGTCTCTTCTATAAATCTGAGGATTTCCTTTAATCAGGGAGTAAATGTTTGCTTTGAAGATTTTATTTATTTCTTGTTACTTTGGATTTTTGAGGCAGTGATTCAAGTTGCCCAAGCTGGGCTCAAACTCACGACTTAGCTGAGCTCAGCCTGGAGCTCCTGATCTTCCTGCATCTACCCACCCAAGCACTGAGACTGCAGGCATGTACCCAATATCCAGCATGAATGTTTCTAAATGGCAGGATAAAGGTCGACGATCTGCAATTTTCCATCATACACAGCACTTTCAGTATTTGTAGATTATGATTGTTTGGTGGGGTGTCTGGAATAAATTGGTTAGTACATTTTTTTTAAAGACAGGGTTTCTTTGGGTAGCTGTGCTGGAACTAGCTCTGTAGACCAGGCTGGGCTCAAATTCACAGAGATCTGCCTGCCTCTGCCTCTCAAGCGCTGGGGTCACCATCACCCAGCACAACTACTATTTTTTTCTTACTGTCTCCTAATTTGAAAATTTTTCTTCATACTAAGCCTAAGTTCTTGGCTGAAGGAAAATGTTTTCTAATGCAGCCCAACATTAAGCTTTATGGTTGGATATTTTTTTCCCCTCAAAAACCAATTTGTATGGACTACCAAAATTAATGGTTTTCTTAAAAGGTTTTCTTTAGCCATTATTCTTATGTATCAAATGTTCCTGGCCAACAGAAGTAATTTTTTTTTTTTTAAATTGGAGAAAAACAAAACAAAACCTGAACCACTTTAAGAGATGGAGGTTAAATGAGGAAACAACCTCGAATCCCACTTCCCACTCAAGTGAGAAGGGAAGGAATATTTTAACCTTCAAATTCAAAAGCTTTCAAAGCTTTCAAAGTCCTGACTCATTGCAGAAGCTCGGCGTGGCATTCTGTGGAAGATTGACATTCAAGATGAACTTCTCTAAGTGGCTCTGCAACAGGTACACAGTACACATGTGCCTGGGCACAGCTGAACTCAACCTGTGGCCCACATATGCCATACATGAGGTGTTAGCAGAGACACATTCTTTCCTCCTCCTGAAAGATACTTCTTTTTATTCTATGAGATTAAAGCTTCTCACTTAGGTTTCTCAAAGCAAGGCAAGCACTTGGCAAATGAAAAATAAAGAGCCGAACTTGGTTTGGATGGGTTCTCCTGATTCATGAATTGTAACTTAATTTTTAATGCAATAAAATTGGGATTTAGAACCGTATAAGACCCGTTCAGGTCATGAGGATAGTTTCTTTTGGAATAAATCCGTGGCACTATAAAAAGGATGAAGGGAAGGGTTCTATCCTTGCTTTTGTGAGCAGCATTCAGTGCCTATGGAGGACATGTGTTCAAGGTGATGTCCTGATAGCAGAAAGCCAGCCCTTGCCAGACTTATATCCCTACAAAGATGAGCAACTGAACACACAGTTCTGTGCTTTATAAATTACCCAGTCCTAGGCATTTTGGTAGAGCATCATAAAATTAACCATGACAGTAATCCTACACCAGCTACTGAGTTCCAAGTAGGATGTATAAACAGGACACAGTTGTGTGCGCGTGTGCACATGCAGGTACTTATCTACCTTTGCGCTCTTAGGGAGTTACTGCTGATGTTCATGTCTTCTGAATCTAGCCCTTTTGTGAAATTCTTACTCTCCTGTCTCAACTCTTTGCAAATATAGGCCTTGTGGTTTGTTATCACCAACATTTTTTTTTTTTTTTTTTTTTTGCTGCAAACGCACGAGGTTTATTCGGGGAACCAGTGCACTGGGGTCGAGCTCATAACCCACGCAGGGGCAGAGGAGTTCGACCCTGAGCAGCTGAAGTCAGGGGTATTTAAAGGAAAAAACCACAAAGCAAGAGGTGGGGAACGGAAAGAATTTGCGTTACGGGGAAGTACAGAATGTTCTAAGTTAGTCACAAGGCAGTTACACAAACATTTTTGTGGTTAGCTAGTTCCTGGAACATTATGCCTCTGGCCCTGGGGCCAGGCCAAGGTCAACCGTTTCTTAGTATCACCAACATTTTTGTCTCCCTCACTCATCTGCTCCCTGGTTTATGTACCTATGTAAATGAGTACCTTAAATGAAGTACTCACAGACCCTTTCTTATGAGTGGAATCTGCACACCTGGATTTCTATGTGAAATCTCTTGATTTTCATGTGTTTTCAACAAATTCTAAATTTAAAAAAAGCTTAATGAATCTGAGCTATATTTTGCTCATCAATTTTGTAACTTATGCTTTAAAACCAGATTGCTTAGTTCAATTTACTTAAAATGTTAGTTGAATAAATGAACCATTCAGGTGGCTGGACCTGGAAGGGATGCTTGCCTGATATTTTTCTTCAGCAGGTCAAGACTTGCTTCTTTGTGCCCTCGTTGGGTCCTTGCTGGCTGAGCATAGGATTGAATCTTACTGTTTCCTTTGGGGAACTGTAGTGAGCCCACACTGGGAAACCTGAGCAGATATGGGATCGTGACCAGTTCCATCTCTTATGGGCATTCCTGGGCAGCGAGTTCCACCACTGTGCAAGTGGAGAGCAGAAAGTGACTTTTCTTACTGTGTTTTAAATTTTATTTTGGGAGGAATGAAAATTCCTTATTAGGTCTGATTCTCCTCTGTCATGTTGCAGATTAGTACCTGGATAAGGCAAAGCACAGTGGAAGATTTTGAAAGCTAGGTTAGGATCACAGGGGGCAAGGCATCAATGTAATTATGTGGGAATTATCAACCTTGAACAGTGAACAATAATGTGTGGTCATTATTGTAGATCATTCAGATGGCTCATAATAAAATGTCCATGTGAGTCCCCAGATACTCTGGCTTTTTACAAATTTGTCCCCTAATTTGCAGCCAGCTTCTCTGTGGTGTTGCTTAGCTTAGTATTTTACATGCACTGGATGATCAGGCAAGAAAAACAGGCCCTTGGATGTGAGGTTCTGCTCTCATTTTGAGATGGGGCAGGGAGGGGATGGGGCGGAGTAGAATAAGCCTTTTAATGGGAAGGATGTTTTTCAGAAAACAAAACAAAGCAAAAAAAAAAACAAACATCCTAAGAAAAGACCCAGTCTAACACAGCGTGGTTAGAAGGACACCTGTCTCTTATGAGAGTTATTTTAACTGTGCCATTTCAAACCTCAACAATTATTTGCAGATAGTTTCAGATCCCGACACATTGCTAGAGTGTGCTTTGTTCCTTTTTCCCAAAGTCAAGGTGAAAAACAGGTGATAATATAGTATGATAGCTCTGTGTACAGCTAATAACCTTGCACAGCTGGATCTGCTCTTCCTGGCCAGGAGGTAGGTGTGTGTGTGTGTGTGTGTGTATGTGTGTGTGTGTGTGTGTGTGTGTGTGTGTGTGTGTATCTCATCTCCTTGAAACTCAATTTTCATCATTCTGTAGATGGGAACAACCATAGCCATCTTGTAGAAGCGTGTTGAGGATTATAGGCATTATTGGTTTTAACAACTTATTTGGCTCTTCTAAGAACATATTTCTAAAACATGGTCTTAACAATTTCTAGGGACCTGTGAGGAGTGGAAAGCTGAGCTTTTCACTGATAACATCTTCAAACATACTGGCTACATTTTTACATCGCTATAGGCACTCTGTGGTTCAATTCTACCAAATCTAAGGGCTCAAGATGTGTTTGCTGGCCTTAAAATTGGTTAAATATTCAGCTCTCCCGATTTTTTTGAAAAAAGACTTCTGAGAAGCCAATGTTTCATAAAAATATAATTTTAAGTAAGATCTGTGGTTGGGGGAAGGGCGTCTAAGGTGATGCTGAGCTGTTCAGGAGCCTTAGTGATGTCAGAGATGAGATCCCCAGGTCTGCTCTGTGCCCCGCCCTACCTGAGGTTCGTGTGTTCTACTGCAATGGTCTTATCTGAATTCTTCTGCTTTGCTGATTTTTTCATACCCATTGTCAATTAATATCTTCAAAAGCCAAAATGGAAAACCTATTACTTCTTATCTCTACATGTACTATCTTTCTGTTGTTGGACCTTTACTGAATGCCCCAATTTACTTCCCACTCCAAAACTATGCTTTAAGGCTTATGGTCCCCTAGGCATCACTGAATGCCCCCCAACCCTAGCATAAGCCATTTCCTTCCTGCATGCCTGTGTCAGATACTTGCTCTTGCTGTTGTGCTTGTCAAAGCTACCTTAACCAGTTTGCTTTATACCAGTTAGGACAAGGAACCACTGTATTCGTTTTGTTAATTCAGCCTCCTGCAGAGTTCCTGGTGTTCTGTAGGTGATCAACAATGAAATCCCCATTTTAAGTGTTCTGGCTGTCTCCTTCCAGCCGTGTCTTTGGTCCCTCTGGTTATGATTCTTTTACTGTTCCAACTCTGCAGGTTCTACTACTCTTTACTATCTGTTGAGAGGAAGTCTGTGATGGGAAGGATGCCTGTGGCATTAGTCTCGGAATGCTGATAATTCCTTCTCTAGCAGGAGGAGTTACTTCATGCAAAAGACACATAAGAAGAATGAGACCTCACACAGACAACACCTAGGGAACAGGAGGGAAGATACTGCTGAGAAGAGTAGCTGCTGCACCCTGGCTGGAGAACATGGTGGATGTGCTCCTGGATATCTTCTGGGGCCGTGGCTGGACTTAGTGGTTTGTGCTTACAGAGCATTGGAGCTCAAGTATATCCAGTATTGGACCTGCACAGGCAGGCGTCTACCCTCTGATACATGACATAGGGGGAGGAGGATGGGAGAGAAGAAGATAAAACAAACAAAATCTCATCACCCAAGAGCAAACAAAAGCAAAGAGTAAGATAGACCATGAAAATTCAAGAGGGGCTGAGAACAGTGATTCTAGGGTAAGAAGATACCACAGAAAGCAACTAATTCTCTGATGCAGAAGTAATGGAGAGAAACAAGCATCCTTAGAATCCTAGGTCCTTTAGAACAGTATTGTCCTGGCTGCTATTTCACTATGTACTTAGTTAGCACCTGACCACAGCAGAAATATGCAGCCCACACGAAGACAAACTTAGAAGACTAGATCTAAAGGTGGAGGAAGACTAATATGATTCTCTAAGATTTCATCATCCATTCCAAGCATAACCCCATTCATCAGACTGACTTCTTTAAATACTCTGCTATGTGATAGGGGCCATACAGATGGACGACTGAAGGGAGAAGACAGAGGTATGTTTCACAGTAGTTTATTATATATCTGAAGCTATACAGCAAGTGTGATGATGAAGCAGGAGGCGGGATCTTCTAGCCCTGAACTCTAAGGGTAGCCTGGGGATGCTTCAGTGGGTTTTAAAAAGTAGTGCAGCACCTTCCAGTTTCGATCTGTGGCGGGAGACATGTGCCTGGGCTACCAGGGTTCCATAGCCAAGTAGCACCAGGAGAAAGCTACCCTCCCAGGAGCATGGAAAAGCTGTGAGTGGGTTTAAGACGAGCACCACTGCTCACCAGGACCCACCCGGAACCTGTGGGTCACAGGGACTGAGGTAAAGTCGGGCATAGGAACTTTCCAGTTTCCATCTGTGGCAGGGGACCTCTGCATGGGCCATCAGGGTCCCACAGTCAAGCAGTGCCGAGCCAAAGTTACTCTCCCTGGTCCTCAGGACACAGAGACTGAGGAGGAAAAGTCAGGGACAGGAACCTTACAGTTTCCATCTGTGGCGGGAGACTTGTGCCTGGGCCCCCAGGGTTCCATAGCCAAGCAGCACTGGGAGAAAGTCACCCTCCCAGGAGCATAGAAAAGCCGTGAATGGGGATAAGACAAGCACTACTGCTCACTGGGACCTGGGGACCTCAGCATGGGCCACAGGGTTCCAGGAGAAAGCTGGTATCCCAGGAGTGCTGACACACCTTTGAGCATAGGCAAAACCACCACTTCTGTTCAAACTCACTGGATCAAGAGGGACCCTTGCAGAGCCATCAGGACACAGGAACCAAGGGATCACTGGGGACAAGATCCTTCTGGTTTCTGTCTGCACCCCAGAGCTGACCCTGTGCCACAGCACTCCAAACCCAAACACCTCTCAGAGAGAGCTGGTCTTCAAGGAGTATTGATACAGAGGCCTGCAGGAGGGACAAGCCACTGCCAGACACAGTAAGATCAGCTAACATCAGAGTTAACAAGATGGCAAAAGGCAAGGGCAAGAACATAAGGAACAGAAACCAAGGCTACTTGGCATCACCAGAATCAAGCTCTCCCACCACGGCAAGCCCTGGATATCCCAACACACCAGAAAAGCAAGACTCAGATTTAAAATCATTTCTCATGATGATGATAGAACACTTTAAGAAGGACATAAATAACTCCCTTAAAGAAATACAAGAGAACACAGGTAAACAGCTAGAAGCCCTTAAAGAGGAAACACAAAAATCCATTAAAGAATTACAGGAAAACAAAATCAAACAGATGAAGGAAATGAACAAAACCATCCAGGAACTAAAAATAGAAATAGAAACAATAAAGAAATCACAAAGAGAGGCAACCCTGGAGTTAGAAAACCAGGGAAAGATATCAGGAGTCATAGATGCAAGCATAACCAACAGAATACAAGAGATAGAAGAGAGAATCTCATGAGCAGAAGACACCATGGACAGCATTGAGACAACAGGGAAAGAACATACACAATGCAAAAAGCTCCTAACCCAAAACATCAAGAATATCCAGGACACAATGAGAAGACAGAACCTAAGGATAATAGGTATAGAAGAGAGTGAAGATTCCCAACTTAAAGGAACAGTAAATATCTTGAACAAAACTATAGAAGAAAACTTCCCTAACCTAAAGAAAGAGATGAACATAAACATTCAAGAAGCTTACAGAACTCCAAACAGATTGGGCCAGAAAAGAAATTCGTCCTGTCACATTATAGTGAAAACACTAAATATACAAAATAAGGAAAGAATATTAAAAGCAGTAAGGGAAAAAGGTCAAGTAACATATATAGGCATACCTATCAGAATCACACCTGCCTTCTCACCAGAGACTATGAAAGCTAGAAGACCCTCGACAGAACTCATACAGACCCTAAGAGAACACAACTGCCAGCCCAGGCTGCTATACCCAGCAAAACTCTCAATTAACATAGATGGTGAAACCAAAATATTCTATGACAAAACCAAATTTACACAATATGTTTCCACAAACCCTGCCCTACAAAGGATAATAGATGGTAAATGTCAACTCAAGGAGGGAAACTACACCCTAGTAAAAGCAAGAAAGTAATCTTTCAACAAACTGAAAAGAAGATAGCCAAACAAGCCTAGAAGTAACATCGAAAATAACAGGAACCAACAATCACTATTCCTTAATATCTCTTAATGTCAATGGACTCAATTCCACAATAAAAAGACATAGACTGACAGATTGGATCCATAAAGAGGACCCAGCATTTTGCTGCATTCAGGAAACACACCTCCATGATAAAGACAAACACTACCTCAGAGTAAAGGGCTGGAAAACAATTTTGCAGACAAATGGTCCCAAGAAACAGGCTGGAGTAGTATTCTAATATCCCATAAAATCCACTTTCACTCAAAAGTCATCAAAAAAGATAAGGAAGGACACTTCATACTCATCAAAGGAAAAATCTATCAAGAAGAACTCTCAATTCTGAACATCTATGCCCCAAATGCAAGGGCACCCTCATTCATAAAAGAAACTTTACTAAAGCTCAAAGCACACATTGCACCTCACACAATAATAGTAGGAGACTTCAATACCCCATTATCATCAATGGACAGATCTTGGATTCACAAACTAAACACAGACACAGTGAAACTAACAGATGTTATGAACCAAATGGATTTCACAGATATCTATAGAACATTTCATCCTAAATCAAAAGAATATACCTTCTTCTCAGCACCTCATGGTATCTTCTCCAAAATTGACCATATAATCAGTCACAAAACAAACCTCCACAGATACAAGATG
>CM052702.1:82229711-82263742 GCA_028551405.1 Uromys caudimaculatus
TATACAGCAAACCAGTAGCCAACATCAAACTAAATGGAGAGAAACTCGAAGCAATCCCACTAAAATCAGGGACTAAACAAGGCTGCCCTCTCTCCCCCTACCTATTCAATATAGTAATTGAAGTTCTAGCTAGAGCAATTAGACAACAAAAGGAGGTCAAAGGGATACAAATTGGTAAGGAAGAAATCAAATTATCACTCTTTGCAGATGATATGATCGTATATCTAAGTGACCCGAAAAACTCCACCAGAGAACTGCTGCAGCTGATAAACAACTTCAGCAAAGTGGCTGTTATAAAATTAACTCAAGCAAATCAGTAGCCTTCCTGTACTTGAAGGATAAAAAGGCTGAGACAGAAATTAGGGAAATGACACCCTTCACAATAGTCACAAACAATATAAAGTATCTTGGTGTTTCTCTAACCAAGCAAGTGAAAGATCTGTATGACAAGAACTTCAAGTCTCTGAAGAAAGAAATCGAAGAAGACTTCAGAAGGTGGAAAGATCTCCCATGCTCATGGATTGGGAGGATTAATATAGTAAAAATGGCCATCCTGCCAAAAGCAATCTACACATTCAATGCAATCCCCATCAAAATTCCAACTCAATTTTTCATAGACTTAGAAAGAGCAATTCTCAAATTCATTTGGAACAACCAAAAAACCCAGGTTAGCAAAAGCTATTCTCAACAACAAAAGAACTTCTGGGGGAATCAGCATTCCTGACCTCAAGCTGTACTACAGCTTGTACTACGGAGCAGTAGTGATAAAAACTGCATGGTATTTGTACAGTGACAGGCAGGTAGATCAATGGAATAAAACAGAAGTCCCAGAAATGAACCCATATACTCATGGCCACTTGATTTTCGACAAAGGAGCTAAAACCAGCCAGTGGAAAAAAGACAGCATTTTCAACAAATGGTGATGGTTCAACTGGTGGTCAACATGTAGAAGAATGAGAATTGATCCATTCCTATCTCCCTGTGCAAAGCTCAAGTCCAAGAGGATCAAGGACCTCCACATAAAACTAGATACACTGAATCTAATAGAAGAGTAAGTGGGGAAAAACCTCGAACACCCGGGTATAGGGGAAAAGTTCCTAAACAGAACACCAATGGCTTATGCTCTAAGATCAAGAATCGACAAGTGCGACCTCATGAAATTGCAAAGCTTCTGTAAGGCAAAGGACACTGTCACTAGGACAAAATGGCAACCAACAACAGATTGGGAAAAGATCTTTACCAACCCACGTCTGATAAAGGGCTAATATCCAATATATACAAAGAACTCAAGAAGTTAGACTCCAGAAAACCAAATAACCCTATCAAAAAATGAGGAACAGAGCTAAACAGAGAATTCTCAACTGAGGAAATTCGCAGGGCTGAGAAGCACCTAAAGAAACGTTCAATATCCTCAGTCATCAGGGAAATGCAATTCAAAACAACCCTGAGATTCCACCTCACACCAGTCAGAATGGCTAAGATAAAAACTCAGGTGACAGCAGATGCTAGGGAGGATGTGGAGAAAGAGGACCACTCCTCCACTGTTGGTGGGATTGCAAGTTGGTACAACCACTCTGGAAATTAGTTTGGCGGACCCTCAGAAAAATGGACATAATACTACCTGAGGACCCAGCTATACTACTCCTGGCATATGCCCAAAAGATGCTCCAACATGTAATAAAGACACATGCTCCACTATGTTCATAGCAGCCATATTTATAATAGCCAGAAGCTGGAAACAACCCTCAGCAGAGGAATGGATACAGAAAATGTGGTACATTTACACAATGAACTACTACTCAGCTATTAAAAACAATGATTTAATGCAATTTGCAGGCAAATAGATGGAACTTGAAAATATCATCCTGAGTGAGGTAACTCAGTCACAAAAGAACTAACATGCTATGTTCTCACTGATAAGTGGATATTAGCCGAAAAGTTTGGAAAACCCAAGTTTCACTTTACAGTAACCACTGGACTGAGAGTGAGGTCCCAGATGGAGGAGTTGGAGAAGGGATTGAATGAGTTCAGGGAGTTTGCAGTCCCATGGAGGGAGCAACAGTGCCAACTGGCCGGACCCCCCCCCCCCATCCTCCTGGAGGCTGGACCACCAACCAAAGAATACACATTGAGGGACTCATGGTTCGGACCACATATGTGGCAGAGGAGGGCCCTGTTGGCCATCAGGGGGAGGAGAGGCCCTTGGGCCTGAGGGAGTTAGATGTCCCAGTAAAGGGGAATGTCAAGGTGGGAATAAGGGAGTGGGTAGGTGGGTAGGTGGGAGGTGAAATACCCTCATAGAGGTGGAGGAGTGGGAGGGGATAGGGGTTTTCCAAAGAGGACACCTGGAAAGGGGGAAACATTGGAAATGTAAATAAAGTATCAAAAAAAAAAAAAAAGTAGTACAGTAGCAACTGATTTTCTAGGTTTTTATCACTATGTTGGAAAGAGTGTTTGTTTTATTTTACATGTCTGCTGACCATAGTAAAGCTATGCACTTCAGGCAACATTGGACCTCTCAAAGAAAACACGTGAAATACTATGCTACACAACTTCCTCACTGTATAAAAGACAGAAGTTTGTAGACACAAAAACTCTAGCTTAGCAGCTCCTGGAAAACTTCTGCCTAGTAGAAGGTGAGTGTAAGAAACTCAGCCCTGCTGCCATCCAGGGCTCCCTTACAAGGGAGAATACAGAAAAGGAGAAGTCAAGGATTTATTGTGTAGTATTTGAGGCTGAACCCAGAGCTCAAGCATGTTTGTTCAGTGCTCTACCACCGAGCTAGCTATACCCTCAGAACTCTTTCGACTTGCAATTTCCATCCAAGCTCTTACTAAGCTGTTTGGCTGGTGTTCAGCCTCCTGAGAAGCTGGCTTTGGTGGTTTGAATGAGAATGTCTCTATCTGAATATTGCTCCTCTGTTGGTGACACTATTTGGGGAAGTTGTGGAAACCTCGGAAGGTGGTGTCTTTTTTTTTTTTTTTTTTTTTTTTAATATTGATGTGAGTGTTTTGCCTGCATGCATGTACGTGTGCCATGTGTGTGAAATGCCCACAGAAGTCAGAGGAGGGCATCCGATCCCCTGGAACTGGAGTTACAAATGCTGAGAAATAAACCCAGATCTTCTGCAAGAGTAGCCAGTGTTCTTATCACTGAGCCATCTTTCCAGGACCCATTAGCTCCTGGAAATGGAGTACTGCTGAAGGAAGTACATCACCCGGGCTGGGCCTTGAGATTTTATATTCTTGCTCCATTTCCAATTGGTTCTCTGCATCGGAAGATGTGATCTCTCAGCTTCCTACTCCTGCGTCCATGCCGCCAAACCTCTCTCTCACGAGGGAGAATTTTCTTATCATAGTTTTCAGGCATGACATCAACTCCCGCTAATGACAAGTGTTTTGGCCTGAAGGCTTTTAAGCTAAAGCAAAGTTCCTTCCATTATTAGTTGTTTGGGCATAAGAACTGCCACCCTGGAAGACAAATGAAAGTAGCTGTGTAGATACTACAAAGGTCACGTTCAACCATGACATTTGAGCTGGCCGTCCAGAAGTAGTCTGGGGCAAGCACTGCCTAATAGTTCCCCAGAAACTTTGCCTACAGTGAGAGTTCCCAAAGAAAATGTTTTAAATGGGATTGCCATGCATGCCAGCTTGTGAAAGAAAAGTGTCTGCAAATGAATGGGTAGATGTATACCCCCTGCCCCCATCTGGAGACTGGAGAGCTTTACATAAACAACAAAGGTTTTTGGCTTTTTCCCCCCAAAACATGTGCATGCATGAGTATATAATACAGTCTCATTTGAGCACAAACAACCGGTAAAGGACCATGTGGTATGGGTGAAAGGATGATCTTAATGGTCAACATGAAGAAGCCAGATCTGGCAGACTTTATCATGGAAGGTCAGGAGACACAGGAGCCTGAGAGCCACTTGAGGATGCACATTCTCAATAAGGTCGGCATCCCTAGGATGGCGGTGAGCTTCCCTGGTGGATGGGATAAGGAGAAAAGGCCCTCTCACTTCTGAAGGCAGGCACTCGGCTCAAATGCCCTTCCTTTGGAAGGAAACCCTTGAAGGGGCTATGGCACAGACTGTATTCATGTATGCCATGTGTATACATCTGCAGTTTGAAAACACCTTTTCACCCTCAGGACTGCCTCTGTCCTTTGCCCAGCCCCTACACCCAAGGACTGTCTGGAATACTGCTTTTCATCTCTTGGACGCCGAGCCCTCCTTTATGAAAGAGTGGCCGCTGGAGAATAAGTTTCAAAGAAGCAAATGAGGTGTGGCTGTGTGCTTTCTGCCTCCTTCATGCTCAAAAGCCAGCAATATAAATTCTTGGCTGAGGAGGGGATGAGGGGAGAGAGAAACTATTTCCAAACTCAAAAGCATTTATTTTCAGCAGCCCCCATTCCCTTATGTCCTAATTGATATTTATTTATAATGTGCTCAACACAGGAGTGACTGCATTCCAATCAGTATGATATTAAAATACAGAAATAAGCTTTATTATCCCTTAAGAGAGGGGTTAGTCAACTTGTCCTGATAATAGCCTGCTCTCCTCTATCTGTAGGTTTGGCGTTTTTCGATGCTGTCATCATATTAAACTGAGGCCCGTGGCCCACGTTCTCTTCTGGGGAGTTTTCTCCTCCTGTTGCTATTCACTTCCCTGGCTGAGGCTGTGTGCAAACATTTTTCTTGCTAATTTAAACTGATGTATAACTAGAGACAGAAAGAAAGGTTACCCTTCCGCTTTCAGGGACACCTCCATGGTTTGAATGAACTGGGCATGAAATGACTTTCTTTGGGGATCAAATGACAATTTGTAGAAGCTCATTTTGTAGCTCTTCCCTTGAAAAACCAGAAGCTGGGAGGAATAAATACCAGGCTCCAGGGGCTGGTAAGAAACAAGGAGGCCAAGTAGGAGAGGGAAGGTTGAATCTCTGTGTCAGCTCTTCTCTGACATTCACATATGTTAGAGAATTGGAAGGCGATGGAATAGAGAGACAGATGGTTCAGTGCAGCGATGATGGGCGTGTGTGACTGTGGACACGAGGCCTGTGTGGGAGCAAATGTCTCAGCTCTGAAGCCAAACTTCAGGCCTGGGTGGCTGTTAACACTCACAGTGTTTTTGAATGTGTTTCCTCAGAGGCAAAACACTTCTACATTCTTAGCACCATTGCTGACAGAATCCCACAGATGACCATCAGCTGTGGGGCATAGAGAAGGGATTCAAAAATTCCAGTCCTGAGACCAAGGAGATGGCTCAGTCAGTCAAGCAAGTCCTCCCAAGCTTGAGATCTGAGTTTAGATCTCTGGCACCCACACAGGCTGGGAGTGGCAGCTGATGCCTGAATCACATTGCTTGCAGAGGGACAGAGAAAGATGATGGGGCTCCCTGGCCAGTCACTCTAGACAACCGCTGAGCTCCGAGTTCCGTGAGGTCCTATCACAAAAGTAGGTTGAACCACAAGAGAAGACAGCCAACACCAATCTCTGACTTCTACAGGTGTACACACACACACACACACACACACACACACACAAACATGCACAAGCACACAGAGACACACAGACACACATGGTATGCTCACATGCACACACATACAGAGACACAGACACACAAGGAACATACATACATATACACACATGCACATGCACACACACAGAGACACACAAGGCACACACACACACAAGACACATATACACATACATAGGCACGCACACAGACACACAGACAAACACGGCAAATACACACACCCTTTGATGGGAGCAGCTATGAGACTTGTAGTCTAGTGGCCAATGAGGAACATCTGATATGCCTACTGCTCTCAAAGGAGCTCTAACTTCTGTTGAGCCTACAGTCCATATTTGGAGTCTCCTTGAACCAAGCAGCTCCTCAGAGGCTCACAATCTTTCCACTCCTACAGTCTACTCTCACAGTTTGTGGTCTTCAGAAATGCTCCCTGATGGCCCTTCTCCAGGCTTCATACAGCAATATGGGTTCCTTGGGACATGGTTAGCTACACTCATTTGTGTCAGAGGCGTATGCTATGGCAGTCCCCAGGCTTGCGGTGTACTGTACAAGGATACTGAATGAATCCCCCACACAAGTGCCTGTTTTCTTTAACCTGGGAAGACAGTTCTCCCTGGTGCTTCTCCAAGAGCAGGTCATAGATTCTAAGGCAGCAGTACTCACGCAGGTTCCAGAAGTCCCTCAAGGGCCACCCAAGGGCCACCTTCCCGGTCTTCATCAAGTCTGTTCTCCCTGGTCCATACACTTCCCCCCCCCCTTTGTTTCCAAAAAATATCTTTTGCTCTTGTTACTTAGTTTACATAAATTTACAAATCAAATTAGACAGTCTCAAGCAATATCTTTTCGAGATTTGATTTGGAAAGAATGGACATCTTCCTAACACATTGACTTGTATTTTGTTTTGTTTTCTAATGTTCTTCAGAAAGACTAATGTTAATTCTTTTTGCCACAAAAATTTGAAATACTGATTTCATGTATTCTTTGTACTTTGCCATGTCTTTGTTGTGTCTGCGCTTTCAGTCTTCCTGCTGTACTGTAGGGCAGCTACTGAATTAGGCACACTGAGAGAAGCTGACGTAAGTGCTCAGGAATTATAACCATGTAAAGACTTACTCTTCTGTGTGGGAATTTCTTTGAACAAAAGAACTCTGTTTTGTTTTTTTGTTTTTTTTTTAAAAAAAGGAAAAGAAAAGGAAAAAGAAAAAAAAATCCATAGTCTATACTATAGGGAAGATTGTAATCTATATGTTTGCTTATCATTTGTGAACAAGACATTCTGAGATTTAGGACACTGATATCACCTGCTTACACCCGTTCCTGAACCATCAGGCAACCATCAAGTCAGCAGAGAGAGAAAGATATGAGGGCACCAAGGTCCCTTTGAAAGGCATGGTGTGGCCAATCTGCAGGCAGGTGAGCAGGCTGCTGGCTGGAAGATAACTCGCAGAGGGGAAATCTGCCTAACTGCAAACAAAGAATGCATGCTATGGGAAAGGTGGAGTCAGCTGAAGACACCGCATTACAGCATTCTGAAGGCTTTGTCATGAAAAGCAGCCTCATGAAGTCCATGTGGGGACTCCATGGGGGCCTCCTGCTGTCCTAAACCTTCTCAGGCTTGTCAGCAAGCAACCCTTCATTGCTGACAGGCTCGCCAGGCAACCGTGAGTCTACTTTTGTGCTGGGAGGTAGTTACTGTACTTACTCCATACATGTTGCTACTACTAATAAAATTTTAAAAAATGAAAAGAAAACACAAGACTAATGTTTAGTATCCACAGGATGGAGAAAGCACTGGCCTTAGAAAAGGGTTCAGAGCAATGTAACAGGCTCAGCTTTTGTTCCTGGAGATTGCCTTAGCTTCAACACATGCTCTGGGTGCCATTTTACAGGGTTGTGTGTGTGTGTGTGTGTGTGTGTGTGTGTGTGTGTGTGTGTGTGTGTGTGTGTGTGTATGTCTCTGTGTGTGCACTGTGAGTGATGGGCTCAGACAACCAGTTTCTTAGATCCTTTCAGTGGTGGTCATTTTTTTGATTTGTTAAACCACATTCATGGAATGCAATAAATGAAAGGGCCAATATCAAGGGGAAGAAAAAGAAAGAAAATGAAAGAGCAAAGTATTTGGAAGGGGTTTGGGATGCCTGAGGAAGTGAGAAGTGGAAATTGAGGGGAGGTTTCATCTCACTATCCAGCAAGGGCAGACCAAGCACCTGTTCCAGGAAGGAGCCATGCTGAAGGCTGTGGATACAACAGGATCCAAAGCACAGAAGGTTGTTTCTCACTTCTGTAAGATGACCAGCAACTGAATAGGACTTTGTTGGCCACAACAAAAAGCCATTCACCAGAGCACAGCTAAACACACAGTTGTTCAGTAGAAAAAAATTATAAAAGCCAGTATTCATTCTATTCAGCCAACAAATATATCTTGGGGTCTGCTTGAGCCAGGCACTGGGGGTAGAACATGGCCTTCCTCAATCCTGTTCTATTGGCCATTTCAGGGGAGACATGGGTGGGAAACCACAAACACATGTGATAATTGTTATGGAGAACAACAGGGCAGAGGGGAATCAAGACCTTTCTGATCAGGTAGCCTCTGGGAGCTGACTCCATGGAAGAGAGAACAGGAGACATTTGGATGTCTAGGTCAAGTGGGCATGTGTGCAAAAGCCAAGTTTGCTTTAGAGTTTGTCAGAGCTTCTAGGTAGCAGAGAAGTATATCAAAGGGAAAAAAATGACAGGAGAGAGGAACAGGCAGTGACAAAGGAAGATGAAGGGAGACAGAAGGGAAGAGGAAGAGCAGAAACAGGAGTGAAGAGAGGAAGAGAGAAGGCATGGGGACCAGGGAGAGGGGCTGTCATTCTAGTCAGAGTGGAGTCTGCACAGGTGTTATCGGTGAGAGGTGTTTGAATGGAGGTGGGTCATGGTATCATTACTCTTCTGTTGCAGTGATGAGACTGACCAGAAGCAACTTGGGAAGGAAGGGGTTTATTTGGCTCACACATCCTGATCACAGTCCCTCAATGAAGGGAGAGGACAGGAACTTGGAGGCAGAAACTGAAGCAGAGGTCATGGAAGGATGCAGCTTACTGGCTTGCTTTCCATGTCTTGCTTAGCTTGGTTTCTTATATAACTCAGGACCACATGTCCAGGGGTAGCACTACCCATAATGCACTAGGCCCTACCACATCAGTTGTTAAGAAAATTTTGTCAACTGAGGTTCACACCTGACATTTGACACTAGTGGTGTTGACAAAAAAACCAAACCAAAACCAAAACGAACACCTCTCCCCCCCACCATGAAAATCCTAACTATCACAATATATATTCATAAGGCACCCAGCGAAGACAATGAAATAGGTAGTATTGTTCTGCTTTTACAGATGAGGACCCTCACACAGCTGGAAAAGGACAGAACTAGGTATGGAACCCCTAGGGCCTGGGTCTTGAGTCAGTGTATTTTGCTATGAAATCATGTGCTAGGATTATCCTTTGACAATTCAATGCCCACAGTTTTCCATAAAGATCAGGAAGCAACCTACATCTCTTTGAGAAGTGTCTATGACCTCACATGTTTGGTATTCCTGCTCAGCCAGTACATCAGTTCTCTAGTGGAAGGATGTTGGAAACTTCTCAGCATAGGTATAGATTGATATCCACCTGATCAGGCCACTATAATGCTCTTGGCCTTGGGGAGCATCCAATGTTCCATCCAAAATGGAGTTGATGGTGTCAGTATGAGGTTATAGACAAGTGCTCAAAGATGGTGGCTCCTATTGCTGATGACAATTATATTGCATTTTTCTTCAGCAAAATAACCTCCATATAGTCAGTATTCTTTATTAGTACTTTAAATAACTTTGTTGCATTTTTGGCTTGGGGAGCCATTTTTAAAATTTTGTCATGTACTTAATGTGGATATTTTACATTTGGAATGTATGCCATCATCATGATCATCAAAGCCACTCTGTTTTAACTTTTCATTCCAGCATCCTTATTCTTGAAGCTTTACCAGTCACTGTTCCTGTGGTGTCTTTGACTGATCAGTTGAAAACACTGTAGCATCCCTTCCTCTTTGGGGACAGATGGTTATCTCCCTGATAGTTGTTCCTACCTAGAGAAATGAGTCTGGGCTTCAGGAGTAGTTTACAGGAGTGGCTCATGGCAAACTGTGTAGTTTCTTATACTGTACTGTGTAGTCACTTCCATGGGACACAGCTAAGGAACCACAGGACCAGTAGACCTTGCAAGGCTGGCAGGAAGAATATGGCAGCATTTTTCCAAAGCTCTTCTTTTCTACAAAAGGTCAGTCCTGAACATCTTTATTGTCAGTATATTTTTTTCATGGTCCAAAAACCAGAGAAGAGAGTTTTTCTCCTCTCTGGAAAAGCAGGCACTTTAAGTCTTTCTAAGCAACAATAACAGTAGCAAAAACAAGTGTTAAACACCAATGCCGTCTTCCTGACACACTGCATGTGTCCTTGCCAAGCGCATCCTACTTTTGTTGAGAGGCAGAGTTTGCTCCTGGCTCCTTCAGACATGGAGGTGCTCACAGAGCCCTGTTCTGGCTCTAATGAGGCATGTGGAACTCCATTTGAGAAATCCTAATGATTTGCTGATTAAAAGACACCTGCCTTTCTTCCTTCTGGGATACAGAAACAATGGTGGGGAGTTTGCGGAGGGGGCACAGCTGCCACCCTACAGAGATGAAGTTGAAAGATGGCTGAATCAGGAAGACCGAGTTCTATGCCAGCCGGGGGAGGGTTTGTTTGTTTGTTTTTAGGTTGGGAAAGAAAAATGGGATGTGAACAGGCCCCTAAAGGCACAGCCTTGCTTTTACTACTGGGCTCTGGCTAAAAAAAGAGTAATGAAATCCTTAAAAAATTTAAATCAAACGGAGCCCATTACATGATGCTGGACTCCTTAACAAATCACAGTTGCTAGCAAACAGGAAGCACCCTGTCTGCTCCCAAGGGGTTATGGCATAGGATCCTCACAAACTTCCAAGAGTGGCCTTCTGGCCATCTCCTTGTATATCCGAGGACACCAAGGCCTGAAAAGCCTGCCTAACACTCATCACACAAGGATGTATGTTGTGCTATATATGGTCTATTTTAACATGGTCTAATGGAGGTCCAACGGGGTCTCAGGTAGGATTTGAACTCAGATGATCTTAGTCTTGGCACACACACAGTTCAGGTGTACATGGCCAAACTGTGATGGCATCCCACCTGTTTTGTTCTCCAATATCATCACTAGGTCAGGGGCTTTTCCAAAAATGCAGTGTTGGCTTGTGGGTTTCCCCATTCTTACTCCTCAAATACAAATCTGGCTGCACTCTGCTTTTCCCTCTTCTTCTTTTCTTGCTGTGGTGCTGTGGATTCAGTCTATGGCCTGTGTATGCAAGACAGCCGCCTCCCATTGAGACCCAGAATGCAGAGTTAGCTATGGGGTTCTCTTCCTGGTGTAAGTAGGCTCCACATCAGTCAAATGGGCAGACCGATGGTAGTTTTGTACACAAGAGACGAAAAATGTTTGGATACAAGCTGAAAGGAGAGGAGGGTGGGCTGGTGAATGACAAGGCATAGGGGAGGTAAGGGAGGGCCTTTAGGCCTTGCTGTGAGGGAAGATGTATGGGAAACCTAGACTTTTTGATTTGAATTGAATATACAAAGTCCAGGGATGTGCCTGGGTGAGTACACAGGCTTTAGTCTGTTGTCTACACCAGGAATACGATGAACACCAAATTTGATGTGAGATTACACAGGAGGCTGATGGATAGAAAACACTGTGGTACCCTCTCCTCTTCCAGAGACAGTTGAGAAGGGGTCTGGGCATCAGAAGCTTACAGGAGTGGCTCAAAGCACAAGAAGTACCAAGACAGACTTTGAGCAAGGGAGATACTCGTTCAGATTCTGGCTCCCCTATTTAATTCCTGTGTCACCTTTAGGTAAGATATGGCCTCTTTTCCATGTTTGTACTCTGCATGAGAGAGAGAAGGCCTGGGAGGGAGTGAAGCTCTGGTTCACACAGAGTTCTTAGCGGAGTACCGGGGCTGCAGTAAGCACCCTGTAAATGTGTGTATTCCATTATCAGAAACATCCAAAGCAGAGGGTATGCCACACTGCAAAACACTCAGCCCAGAATCTGTGTTTTAGGTCAATAAAGATGGCTTGTTTAGGAAAATGTTAAAATCAATAGAAAACAGTGAGTTTATTAGAAGGATCAATTCAGACAGTCATGGTATAATCTCAAAGCCAGAGAATTCTGGTTCCCCAGGACTTTCTTATAAAGGGAAAAGAAATGTACTTCAGTCATTTTCCCTCTTACTCTTTTGCCCCCTTTTTGGTTTTTGACACTAGGTCTTACTTTGTAACCAAGACTGGCCTGGAACTAGCAGCAATCCTCCTGTCTTGGTTCATTTCAACCATCTTAAGAGCTTTAGGCTGATCTGAGACCTTGTATTCACGAACAATGCATGCTTATGGTTTTGTGTTCCTAAAAAGGCACAGGTTACCTTTGTTTGGAAGACTGACTTGTCGCTCCACACCGTGTGGATTGCTTCTGGTACACCAAATAACCATGGAGAGGTGAAGAAAACCGTCTGTGCTGGAATGGTAGATGGTTTCAAGCTTTCTGGTATTGCTCTCCTGAGAAGTGGGGAGTTACCCAGCCTTTGTGATGTTTGAGGATGCAGTAGAAGTGAGCCTCTGGGACTTCCCAGTCTGGGTCTCCTAGATCTATTCTTGGAACCACTAGGCATCAAGTAGGGTATCTGGCTATGTGTATGGGGCCAAAGACAACCTGGTGAGTCAGAGATCTAGGTGAGCCTAGACTTACTTCGAAAGATTATGTGCGAGGGAGGCCCTCGTGGACCTTCCAACCTATTTCCTGGCCAGCTTGATACCACGAATAAGCCCCATCGACACTGGATGAAGCAAAGAATCACCCAGCTGATTCCTGACGGAATTCCTACCATAGAGTCAAGCTCTAGGTCTTGGGTGCTTTGTGATACACACACAGTTGGATTGTGGGATGCAGGCTCAGAGGCCAAACCAGATGCCTATCAAGGGTGTTAGCCAGAGCCTAGTCAACCCACCTGTGTGGCACGGATGAGACTAGGGACAGGTGTTCCTACAGGCCATCTGTTCTAAATGTTTTCAGTGACGTGAAATACTTCCCTTAGTGACCACTGGCTGCACAGCAGTGGTGCTAATGCGCCTCTCAGTCAGGCAACTGCGGGAGCATCAGAGAGCTTTCCAGATAGGTTGCCACATTCATGGGGTCAACCTAGGGATTGAATGTTCTATATTCTTCAAAAGTTGCAGTTTGTCACAGGACATGTGAATTCAAGAGATGAGACCTAAACCAAGAGAGGTGACAATTTCTGAGAGAGCAGTGGGTTAACTTTTTGGCTGAAATAAAAAGTGATTGTGAATATTTTATTTGTGTGTGTGTGTGGGGGGGCACAGCAAGCTTTTCTTGCCTGTGTGCTATGGAGCAATTTTAAAGCATCAAAGTGCTTTCCATATTTTCCAATCACTCAGTACAGAACTGATTATGGTTCTCAACATCTCTCAGATTCATGCTCAGGGAGCCCTTGTCTTTCAGGGGAGAAGTTTCACCTTGAAAGCTGGTGCCCAGATTCAGAAGGCGCCTCTTGCTATAGCAGCAGGAGCAAACAGCTTAATTGCAGCTTAGCTCCACAAGGACCAGGTGTTTTGGAAAATCACTGATGGCCCAACTCCGAGACAACCCAGATTCACTTTCTCTTATCACCCAGAAACAAAATACAGCCTCCCCTCTAAGCAGAAAAACAAAAACAAGCTCTTTCAGAAATGGAATACTTCAGCTAAAGAGATATTTAGGCTGCTCAGACCTGTGGATATATATATATATATATATATATATATATATATATATATATATATATACACACATACACACACACACACACATACATACACACACAAATATATACACGCACACACTCATTCTCATTCACATTTCTTTACATACACATAAGACTCTCTCTCTCTCTCTCTCTCTCTCTCTCTCTCTCTCTCTCTCACACACACACACACACACACACACACACACACACACCCCAATTTACTTAAGACAGAACTTCTCTGAAAGGGGCCCCAAGAACCTGGAAACCACGGTTTCTGTGAGGGAGGATTGGAGAACTGGAGCAAAGTAGGTGGAGAGTGAGTAGAGGAGAAAGGTGTTTGTCCATGATGACCCTTTGAATATCTGAAAGTTAAAAAACTCCACACACTGTCTTTGCTTATCACAACAATGTATGTGAAGAACCCAGAACCTGTTTCATATGCTGGCAGTGTGCTGTGTTCTCTGTGTATTCATGCCTTTAATCCTTACATTTACAGTGCAGACATGATTACACTCTGATTTAATAGATGACGAAACTGAGGTACAGAGAGGTAGATAAGTTGTTCAAGGTCACATAGCTAGTATATGCAGAAGTGAGACCCAGAGTCAGAACATCCAAGCCTGGAGCCTTTCCTCTTTAACATGTAATATTGCCATGTCAAAATCAAATTCCTTATCAGCTGCCCAGGACAGAGCCACGACAGAAACAACTATTCTTTTCTTTTCTCAGTTGATTCTCCAGGGCAATAAGGGGAGAGGAGATAGTGTCCCAAAATCATCAACAAACAATTCACTGACAGCCTCAAGTCTGAATGGCTTTTGGGGGCTTTCAAACTGTGGATGGTCTGGGCCAAGGTGCTTGGCCTGCCTGAGCCTTAGCAGCAATGACAGACAGGCTGGTTGCGCTGCTGGGCTTTGGGGACAGCTGCTGAATGACTGAGCATGCACACTCTCAAGAACCAGGGCATTAGGAAGCAACCACAGAGACTATAATGGGTACCGTAAAGAAAGCAGAAAGGGATCTGCACAGATGAGGGTTGAATGAAGTCCTGAACTGTGCTGGATGGTCAGAAGGCTGAAGAGTGGAAGGGTGGGGGGAGTAAGGGGACATAGGAGAGGGATGGAGGGAAGAAAGAAAATTCTGGTGATAGAAACAGTAAAGATGATGAGACTGTTGAGAGCTGCTCTCTGAAGACGGAGGCCCCACATACCTTAAACAAAACAAGTCCAGCTGAGTTTGGAATGAGAAGTGGATCCTAGGGAGGTGAGGGTTTCATAGTTTTCCTAAGAACCCTGGTAAGCCACTAAAGGTTGCTATCAAGGGCTTACATAACCTGGCTGACTTTTAAAGACGACTTGGACTGCTGTGTGGGAAATGCAAGTGGACCAGCTCCAAAGCTGCAGTGGAAGGAAGAAGAGGGCTCCGAGAACATGATGGCTAAGGATAGGCAGCAGGTTTAGTTAGGATCTGGTGGTGGAACCATACTCCATGGAGGAAGAATATGTGGCAGAACATAAATTCACAGGGGTGACAGCACTTTGTCAACTTTAAAGTGTCCAATAGAGAAAAGTGCTACAATAGATGAAGAAGGCAGGCTCTAGAGAGAGACCCTATCTTGCCCAAAGTCACATGGCGGCATAGTGGCAGGAGGTGGGAGCAAGTGGAAATGATTCCTTTATTCCTTCTCCTGGAAATAAAAAAAGGCGTTGGCTATGTATAACTCCCTTTTTAACAGGACCACGGCATCACCTACAGTTAGAACCAGGAGGGAAGCAGGACTGCTTGAGGAGCATCATGGTGACTCAGTGGTCTAGGAGTAGTAGAAGTGCTTTGTAACTGAAATGCTCTGTCTTCTAATGTGAGCTGTGACCTGTGGTCCCCACCTATTATTCTGAGTGAGAGGTTTGTGCCCAATGGAGCAATCAGGGCCTGAGGAGCTGGTCTTTGAGTCCCCAGTTGTCATTTAAACCATGCTAAGTCTTGAGTGCCTCTAGCTTGGAAAAACCTTATCAAAGGTTGGTTTTCAGTGAGAACTGATATATGCAATACGACCTACAATCATATCTCCTGTGTCTGTTCTGTGACATGTGCCTACTTAGTCTATTCTTTCCACAATCCCCGTTAGCTTCAGTAGGTAAGATGATAAGATCCAGGAGTGGAAGGATAGACTTAGTTGTATCTGAACTCCTTGCTTGTGGCTATGTCAGATATCTATCTACTACAAATATCATTTTTAGGATACCTATGCAATTGAAGACAAAATATATTTGACTTTGTGACTCAGTAAAACTGGACTGGCATAATATTGGATTCTTCTCAATGGTTCTTACAATCACTCTGGGAACTGAACCAGGTCTTTTGGGTCTCCAATTATTGGTCCCAAGAAGTTATGATGGACTCTTTGGATGGATGCTCTCCCCACCCAACTGCCACAAAATAGTACCACTTCACTGATATTCAGAGAACATCGTCCTCCAAACCATTCACAGCCCTCCCCTGGAATACAGTTCTCTATTCTATTTTTTTTTTTTAAAGGTATACAATTTATCTTCACACACAACTTTGTTTTGAAAGTGTTAAAGGAAAACACTAGACAGATGGAGACCTTTCTGTCTCCTGCCTCATAAGAAATGGTGTTTGTGCCAGAAGCATCAAAAGACAGAATCAGCACACGGAACTCATATTCTCCTCCTGTCATAAAACCACCCTGCCGGGAGCTGAGCAGTAATGAAAGAAGCACATGGAAGAGTCAAGGCTTCATCTGGTGATGTTAACCAAGAGGAGTTTGACAGTTGTGAGTGACCTCAGCATACATATGCTGTTTTTGAAGCAAAGTCTTCGACATCCTCCTCTCCCCAAAACAATGCTCCCAAACCAAAGCCTGACGATTACCTTCAGCGAGTGGGTCAAGGGTGTGTATCATGAGCTGGAAGATGCTGTTCCTCATGAGACTGTTGTGGAGAGAGGCAGAGCTTCCACCTCGCTGGAGGCGTGGCTTAGACTGAACAGAGAAATCGAAGATGCTGTTAGTTCTCAGAAATGAATGTCAAGTGTATCACAGAGAAGAGTCTCCTTTAGTCTATAGTCACTCTTTTCCTTTACATGATGACACACAGTAAAAACAAGGAATTTCAAAGAATATTTCAAACATCCCAAGGAAATAGCTTTTCTATTAGATGAATCAATTTTGTCCCCCCACACCAGCCCTTTTTAACTAAAGTTAAAAAGTACCAGGCAGGCAATGCTCGGCATGCTTCATATCATTTACACATTCCATTCTCAGCATGAGCCTCATGAGATCGATATTGTTAGTACCAACAATATAGGTAAGATAGGTAATATATAACAATATAGGTAAACCAGGAAATCTCTAAGGAGTAAAACGAGGTTCTGGGTCACAAAGTGTTGGATGGAGGCATGGATTCCAGACTTGCTTTTCTTAAAGACTCTTTATGACCTAATAGACAGTCTTTAAATTTTTGGGTTGTGTGTCCTGTCAGTGAGATCTTTGTTTCTGTGTATCTATGTCAATGGACTCATCTGTACCCATACCGTCGTCCATGTTTTCTGGGGTTCCCAGAAAGCTCTGTGGTCTGTGTTCCATGAGAACCTGAAAGACAGTTTCCTCTCGTGACTCCACACGGAGCCTTCCTGGCTTCCAGGATGTCTCCTTGCACAGAGTCCTATGAGTTACGATCGTTTGCGCTAATAACAGGATCTGATATATGAGGACACCAAGTGAGCTTCAAGAGACAGGGTAACCAACAAGCTCTGACTTCTTTCTTCAAAAGCAAACAGTTTTAAATCAAACAGAGGCCACTTGAACCCTCTTCATTTGGACAGCTATTTAATCCTGCCTAGAAATGACTTCCTTCTGTGGTTGACGTTGTGGTACTGGGTACAGGATAAGATTCTCAGAGGCAGCCATGGCTTGTCAACAGACTTAGGGAGGAGGGCTGCTATAAGTAGCATAGTTTCTTTTTTGTTTTATTATATTTATTATTATTATTATTATTATTATTATTATTATTATTTTGAGGCAGGGTGTCACTGTGTAGTTCTGGAGGTCCTGGAATTCCCTATGTAGCTCAGGTTGGTCTTGAACTCACAGAAATCTGCCTGCTTCTTCCTCCTGAGTACTGGGATTAGAGGTGTACACCACCATGCCTGACTTAATGTTACTTTCTTTATTGAACTTGGTCCAAAATCTTGACAAGGAAATTTTCTGTGGTCTGGTAAAATTAAAACCTATCCTGTAATTTTATTTTAGTTAAAAATTAAAGTGAAAACATTTTCACCAAGTCTTCCAAACTTCTCTATCACAGATTTCCCATAAGAGACTCCATAATTAAACACATTTGGACAGGCTGATATTTTCTAGAGCAACTCATTGTGAACCTCAGATTTATGTCAGCCATCAACCCATTGTAACACAAAAGAATTATGGCAATTTTGACCACCGTAGCAGTATTTCCAAGTTATTGACTACATGGTCTTTTACTCCAGAAAATACTTATTAAGTGTCCATGGTTCAAACATTTGGTGGTAAACCTAAAATCTGTTGCAGGATTGAAGTATGGGTAAAGTCTCAGCATGCAATACAAGGAGAAAACAACAGTGATTTTATTATAATTGATGGTCTATTAAAGCTGTATTCCCAACACAGCAGAGTCTGAAGATGAATGAAGGAGAATATTTGTGTTTCAGTGATGAAAAACATTCTGAGCTCTTCAAAGGCAGCCGGGAGTTCGAGCTGTACCTTGGTCTTGAGTCTAGTGTATCCTCTGGGCGCTCAGTGAATGTCATGTCTTTGCTCTGAGTGTTAATGGGAGGAAGTATTTACAGGGTCACAAAGATTTTCACGACCATCCCTTTCAACCTTAAATGCCTGTAACATTTTACAATGCAGCACAGCATTTAGTTATAGAGGATACAGATCAGCAAAGTTCAAAACATTCTAGGGGCAAAGGTAGCAGGCTTAAATCCAATGGGAATGCAGTAACTGCTGAACACAAAAGCTCACAAGGCTATTTTCTCGCCAGGCAACACAATATGAAATGCCATGTGTTAATTAGAAAGCAACTGAAAATGTGGTCATTGCTAATGATTTGTCCTTACAAGCATGGGCACTGTGGTTGTTATTCTGGAAAACCACAAGAACTCTGTTGAGGGTATCTTCTTTAGACTTGAATTATGTCTATGGAAGACATTAAGCATTCTTTCAGGCAGTGTTGGATATACTGAATATATACATTGCATGCAGCATTTTTCCAAACAGGGTGTGCATGCAGACTCACAAAGAAAACAGTTCACAAGTACTGGATTCTATACTGTCCCCATGTATCAGCCAACATCCCTTGGAATGTAATTTAGACACTTCTTACCCCTTTGACATGTATAAAAGTTCATGTCCAATGGAAGAAAGAATTCAAAATTTTGAAAAATAAGATGAGAAATAATTTGTGAGTGAATGCCAGAGTTGCTAATTGTAGGACAGAAACACATGCCCCCTCTAGTGTATCAAACCACAAGTATTCCAAGGGAGAGGAAGATTTGTAAACACAGAGCTCCCGCCCCACCCCTGCCACACACTCTCCACAGGCACAGGAATAGGCAGGGCTACTGCTCCCTACCGGTAAAGTCGGTTCTTCCTTGTCCCCAGCTGTAGATGACTGCATAAAAGAAAAAGGCAAAAGACAAAGAAATAAATAACAAATTCCACACAGGCTTTACATTTAATAACAATCACCAATACAGAGATGGCTATTTCTACTCCTGGTATGAGTTAAGTCAAAATAGGTGCACACGATATATATCTCTAGTCGATATTAATGATTTATTTAGACATGTAACTCATTCCCAACTATGAATGCCCAACTATGATGTCCAGTAATGAAAAGCAATGAAATCAATTATGGCCCATTCATGCACAGGGGAATACCATGTAATCATTAAAATAGATGAGATGAATTCACACATACCGAAATGGAAAATATATTAAGTGCAAAAATATTTTTAAAATCATATTTATTACTTCATTTCATCAAAGTAATAGTATATGTAAAGGAAAAGATTCTGCAAGAATTAGTGTCACGAACGGCATTGCTGGGTGATGGGGTTACAAGGAAACTTTCCGTGTTTTGGAGGGAGTTTATATCCATTGCCCCACATATGGTTAGTGAAATAATACCTGAAGAAGTTAAGTTGCTGGATCAAAGACCAGGACTATCACCCAGTGTGGGTACTCAGGACTGAACTGGGGACTTCTTGAAGAACAGCCAGTGCTCTTAACAGCTGAGCCATCTTTCTAGGCTAATCCATTTTTCCAGCCCTATGTGTGATATAATTTTTAAGATATATAAATTTGGTACTTAATAAGGTTGATATGGAATATTTTAGACCTTTAATCTTTAATTTTGTTGAGATGCCATTTTGGACCCTGGAATCACATATGTAATGTATGTTCCCTTCTGTTTCCAAACATTGTTATAAGTCCAGGCAGAACTTGTATGTGTCAGACGAAGACAGACAGACAGACAAGTTCTGGGTTGTCAATAATTTCCCAGCACAGCCTGCAGCATCACTAAACTGCCATAGCATCTTCTTTGGGCTTAACACTCAGTGGCTTCCTGAAAAATATCACAGGAAAATATCTCTGATGTCCTAGCTCCCAAGGACAAGCTTGGAAATGGCAGTGGACCAGAAGTTGTCTTTTGATTTCTCTCTCTGCTCCGAGAGGCACCCTGGGAGCCCATTCCTCTAAGGTAGGTTCTTTGTTCTTCCACATCAGACAGCTCAACAGATGGATCCACATTTTACAGAGTAACTCTCTGGGGAAATTTTCCAGTGCAGCCAGCTTAGCCTTTGGACATACATTGAGACTAGCTGTCAGAGCACGCCTTTACAGTTAGCAAATTTATACCTTGTGGCTAAATGGGAAGCAAATAACTATGAGTCAGACTGATATCCCAGCAATACCACAGAACATGAAAGAATAGAGCAAGGAGGGATAAAGGGTGGGCTTCAGAAGAGCAAAAATCCTCAGCTGAGAGTCTGAAGTTTTAAAAATGTATGTAACAAAATTATTGGAGGAAGAAAAAACATTCAAAACTATACATCTGGGTCTGAATAAAAGGAAAAATATTGTACTCCAGTGACTTTTTTCCCTCTTACAGGCTAGAAGGATCATAAAGAAAGCAAGCTGAAGGAGCAGGCCTAGCACACAGATTCTGCGAAGAACAAAGACTACAGAGGAAGGCCTGCAGCCCTTCCTAGATGTGTTACTGGCTAATGTCAACAGGAGTTGACGTCATCATTAGTTTTCCTTTCAGGTGTGATTTGCAGACATGAATATGCATCAGGTTACAGTATGTAAACGTAGGTGACATACCAATGGCAGGTGAGCCTGTCTGAACTGACCTGCTGTTTTTACTTATATAATCTGTTGAGAGGTGTGTCACGTGATAGACTACCTTTCACCCTGAGTGATTTCTAGTGCTCACCTCACTTAGGCTTTTGATCCTGACAGGGGCTCCTGATTGAATTTGGAGTTCAATGGTAGAGGGGTTTTAATTGGGTTGATTTTGGTGTCACAGAGTTATTTTCAGGGCCATGATCGCCCGAGAAATTTATTGTATTTCATGTTAAAGAAGACTAATAAGATTTCAATCTTGGTGTTCTTATTGTGCCTTTAAAAAAAAAAAATCTAAATTTTAACACAATCCATTATCTCTCGATAATATATTAATACTATCAATTTGGACTGCACTAGTTTGAAAGCCCCATTTCTGAGGTCAGTTTAATCTGTGCCACATACAGGAGTGGTCTGTTCAGCCAGGCTGTAGTCCTCACAGGAATTCTCCAGCTTATTAAAAATGCTCTCTAAAGGATATACTGAAGGGTCCTGGACTGGGGCTCTGGTGACCAAAGCAGGTCCCTCTCTCCTATAGTGACAGGATTCAACCAGGCCAGGGTGTCAGAAAGAAACTGCAATTTTTGCTATTGAAATTCTGCAATTTGGGGGTTTCCAAAGAGGAGACCTAGAAAGGGGGAAACATTGGAAATGTAAATAAAGTATCAAAAAAAAAAAAAAAGAAATTCTGCAATTCATTTTTTATTCAATGTAAATCGGCTTTTCCATCATTACTCCACATTAGCCACGTGGTGACTGCATTAAACCAAAGGCTATGTGCACATGGAAATTTTGTTTGCTACTTATAATTATTTTGAAAGTGCTCTGCCCCCAGATAATAAAATCTATAACCTGTTTGGAAGAATTTTTAGATAGAAATTCCCCTCAAGTCTTTAAATTATCTCTTTTTGCATTCAACCTGGGAAGTCTCTGGCTGGGAAATGGCTTCACTGAATGGCACCTGAAATTTTGATGTAACTTTGTACACAGCTTTACTGCTCCCTGCTCTTTTCCTGGCATGTGAAAATGAGGCAAATATTTCATAGTCCAGCTGCTTTGGACCACACAGTGAGACATGCCTGTGGTTCACTCTGGCTTGAAATTTCCTGCAAATTATACAGCCAAGTGGGTCACGATGAAGTCTTCAGATGCCGATAGACAAGTCTGGAAAATGAGAGGTGGTTTTCCCAGTCAGTGGCTGGGACAGAACAGAGGAGACACAGAAGCTGTCTGAATGCTGCAGCAACAATCATTAACTTCAATTTCCAAAACCTTCTACCACGCCCTGTGAAATGTACTGAAGGCCAGACAGCACTGTAAATAAAGGACATGAGACAAACTTAAAGGTTCTTTTTTCCTTTTTTCTTTTGGTCATAATTGTGACCCAAGCTAGATATCTAGAAATTAAAATGTGAATCTTATATTTAACTGGAATTAATTTTAACATCCTAGGATTGAGTGAGACTTGACTGAATGACACTCAAAAATGGTGTATCCTTTTTTGTCAATGTGCTTTTCTTTCTCAGATAAAGGTGAATAAACCTCAAAGTCTATTGGGAAGATAAGGTAACAGGTACACTCAAATATAAAATTAGGAAAGAAGCCCTGCTCCTCTAGACAGAAGACCATCTCTTAATCCCTCTTATTGTGAGGCACCAGCATATCCCTCAGAGGGGAAGTTAAGCAATTGCTTAGTGAGAGAAAGAAGAGATGAAAATCCAGATGATTTTGGACTATGTACTCAGGTCACAATCTCTGTTAATTCTTCAGGGAAGTAAGAAAAAAAAAAAAAGCATGACTGAAGCTGGTGGCCCAGGATGACGGACTATCCCTGTCACAGTTTTGCTTTACAGAAACCTCAGATAGGAGAAAGGCTCAAAATGGCTCAAGTAGGAAATGTTGTCAAAGAAGCTCCAGGTCCAGAAGCAAAGCCTTTCGATCATTTGTCTGGATAGATCATCTACATCATCATGAAATATTTGGGGCAATAGAAAGAGATCTGAAAACAGTAGAAAGAAATACTGAACAGAGGGAGTAGAAGATAAACTGATTGGAGAAAGTTAAAGAACTTTTTTGTTTTTTAAAGATCATTGGACAAGAGAAGAAATCATGCCAACCGAGAATTTAGAATTCTGGGCCAGTGCTGGAAATTGGGTTTTTGCCTCTTCTCAGCTATATGACCTTGAGGAGGTAACCTAATTGTTCTGCTCTTTAGCTCCTCCATCTGTGAAATGGGCCTAAGAATACAGTGGTGCTGTGAAGGATAGGCAAGATACATATATGAAGTGCTGTGAAAAGACAAGGGATAACAGCTTCAAGTAGTTCAAGGCCATGAATCAGACTTGAAAGTAGGGTGGCTTCTATGGGAAGAAGAGACATTCATTGATGAGGGTAGAGGGAGCTGACTTAAAAAGTAATCTACGCAGGACCACTTAGGCATGTCCCAGTTTGGCATCTGTGGAAGGAGATGACACAACTGATTCTATTCCCTTGACTTGGCCCCTGAACTCATCTCTGTATCTTCTGGAGAACACAGTATGGGTGAGGTGAGGTCAGCAGCTCATATCTTCTGTACCTAAGGCTCTTAGGAGGTGGAAGATTGAGAGAAGATAGAATGTAGGTCTGAATCCATAGAATCTCAAAATTTGAATGTTCTATGACACTTTCCCTTGGAGGATACTGCTCATATGGGTAGAAAAGGGAGTATGGGACCAGAAAGCTGAGAGCCCATCCCAAGTTCAGGCTCTGATAGAGTTTCCTATGTGCAAGAAGCCAGTCCACACACAGATGATCGGTGAACGTGTCTGGTACAGGCAAGCATGGAGTCCTATCTCTTAATCACCATGATTTGGCTAACGGGAAGTAAAGTCCCTTCATAACTTGGAAAGAAGCTTATCATGTAAGAGGAAAGATTCTTTTTTTTTAATTAGTTTTTTTTATTGGATATTTTCTTTACTTACATTTCAAATGTTTTTTCTTTTCCAGGCCTTTGCCTTTGGAAACCCACTATACCTCCCCCCCACCTTTATGAGGGTGCTTTCCCACCACCCACTCCTGTCTTCCCTCCCTGGCATTCCCCTACACTGAGGCATCAAACACCTTCAGGCCCAAGGGCCTCTCCTCCCACGGATGGCCAAAAGGCCATCCTCTGCCACATATGCGGCCAGAGCCATGGGTCCCTTCATGTATATTCTTTGGTTGGTGGTCCAGTACCTGGGAGCTCCAGGGGTCTAGCCTGTTGACACTGTTGCTACCCCCACGGGGCTGCAAACCCAAGAGAGCAGATTCTTATACTAGAAGATGAGAAGAGGCACAGCCTGAACTCTCTACTAAGATCATTAGAAAATGTACTTTGGGAATCATCAGTAAGTAAGGTTGGTACCAGAGTAATGTCAGCATACAGACTTGGACTGTTACTGACGAACTTATATAATTATGTATAATCCATAATCCATGTTACAAATTGTTGAACATACATGATTATCAGAAGCATTCTGAACAATTATAGACATTGACTCTTGAACATCCACACTTCTATCTACCTGTCACCCTTCTTTCCACCCACCCATCCATCCATCCATCCATCCATCCATCCATCCATCCATCCATCTACTTAACATCCTTCTATCCTATTGTATATCATTATCTGTCACCTGTTACTAACAACTATTAAGTAAGCATAGACTGAGTTCTTTACTCTTAAATCATTATTGTCATGTATGTACAAACATGTCATAGCTCAGGTGTGAAAGTATGAAGACAATTTATGAAAGTTCGTTTTTAACTTCAACACTGGGACTGAAGTCAAGTCATCAAACTTGGCGTATGCATCTTTACCTGATGAACCGTCTGGCTGACTCTCTTTATTAAAAGATAAAAATAAATAGAAGTCATCTTAATATTTTCTTCTTGCTTACCAAATAGTCATCTTGTACACTCCACTGGCACATCCGTGCCAACCTTTAAATAGGACTTCTTTAAATACCTCTCACAGAACTGACAAGCTATATTGGGTGCATCTGTACCCAGCTCCTCCACAGAGCCTCCCAAATAGCAGAAGTTGTAAAATCTTTGTGAACAGAATTCACCTCTGTGCTTTCCATGGTCCCTGACTGTGGCAACTTAATATGCAACCAGGTGGCATGCTTGAGTGAACCACTCAGGTGGAACAGGGTCTGTATGTTTCTGTGTCAGTAAGTGAAGCTCCCCAGCTGCCTGTGACATTGGCTAAATTAATAGTCATGCTGATTATTTAGGTCCACTTCTTCAATGACTACTTAATCTTTCTTATTAAGTAGGTACACAGAAGACAGTAATCTGTGTTTTACAAATGGAGAGTGAGAGACAGGAAGGGCCTCAGGCTGTTTCTGTGCTCAGGATATGTAGCACCAATGCCAAGTCATTTAATTTAGGAAATTAACAGTCTATCTACCACTGCTCTCTCTTGCCTTCTTCTGCAAAACCCAGATGCTGCTTATTTACTTTACTGTATTGTTTGAGCAATTCTCATAATTGATAATGAACAATTTTGATAGGCCAACCAAACATAGTCTGTTAGTGCTTGTCTGGTATAAAACATGAACATTGGCCTTGACTAGTTAGGAACCCAAAACACATCCATATATTGTCTCCACTGCTTTACTTTGTCCCTTTGTAGTGCTGATGATAAAAGCCAAAGCTCACACATGCTTGACAAGTCCTCTACCACTGAACTGGGCCACTGCCTTATTTCTTTTTAGGAAAGAGTGTGTTAGAAGATGTGGTGTGTGTTTGTGTGTGTGTGTGTGTGTGTGTGTGTGTGTGTGTGTGTGTGTGTGTTATGTTTGTGCATAGGTGTGTACAGATGGTGCATGCATGTGGTTGTATGACTAGAAGTTCACACAAGGTGCCTTCTACTACCATTTCCGATCTCAGTTTTTGTGTCAGGATCTCTTAGTGACTAGCTGGTCAGGTTTCTTGCATTTTCCCATCCCCAGGGCTGATATGCAGGCTACCATATTCATTTTTCACATGGGTGCTGGGGATCCAAATCCAGGTCTTCATGCTTGGGCAGCAAGCACTTTACCCACTGAACCATTGCCCCAGCCCTGATTTCCTTTTTGAATCCATTAAATGCTAGTGCTAGACAAAAGATATGTTATGCAGATCAGGCACCCTTCAGTGAAAACAGGTATAATTTATGGAAAGCACAGTATATGCCAAATGTATAAGAAATACCTTACCAAATCTTTAAAATAATAAGTGTTGTAATCACTCCCATCTCCTTACTACATAAGATTCAGAGACGGATAGAGGCTGGGTGGGTTTATCCAAGGTCCCAGGGCCAGTGTGCATGGCAGAGCTGTGATCTGAGCTCAGGTAGCTGGGCTCTGGAGTGTTGGAAAACAAGGAAGTGGTATTTTCTTTACAAGAACCTGTGGGAAGAAAGCTGCTAGCAGCAGAGCTCCAAACGCAATGTAAATATTAAGAACCATTTATGAACTTGGACTTCTAATGAAAGCCAGATGATGTCAAGTAATTGTTGGGAACTTATGGTGACAGATTTTATTTGTATTCATTACATACACATTTGTTTTGTTAGGAATTGTGAATGAGCGCTTGAGAGTAGAGAAAGTATAGAAATTAATTTTCTGGTCATTTGTCTCTTCCAGAATTGTAATTTAGACTCATTCACCACTGTCACAGTGTTTTAAAAATGTATTTTCTGTCTGTAGAGGGTCACAGAGGTACTTTTTATGACCTTCACAAAGTAACAGTGCAAATGCGTTTCTTTGTGCATCTACTTGACTTGTAATAGGACTCAATGGCTCAGCAACAGGTAGGAATTGGGGCTGTCTGGTGGCCTCCATCACCCTGTGGCCAGGAGCAGATCCTGTCTGCATGCTGTTTATTTAGAATGACATGGATGTCAAATCTTCAATTAATTTCTGATACTCTGATAAGCTCAGAAAATGAAACAGTCAGCCTTAAGGTAGGAAGCATTGATGGAGACTCTGAATAGTAAGATGAGAATAGAGGCAGCTATCCATTCATTTAACACTATCTATTTGATAATACTTATTTCACTCTTAATATTATGCCATGCTGTTTTCTAAGTTTTAGGAATTTAGGTATGACCAAAACTGACAAGAGTCCCTGTCCTTATGGACCTCACCCTTTAGTACATGGAATTATAAAATTAGACAAAGAGCTGGTTGTAGTTACATCACTTAAAGTTAAGTTATATTTACAGATACCTTGAATCTAACTATCATGTCTGTGATTGTACTTTGTGACTGATCTTTAATGCTGGACTTAGCATGTACTCTCATTTGGAGAGGTGTTGGTAAAGACAACTTAGATATGAAGAACACGATTGTATCTGTGGAGGTCTAAACTCAATGTGCAGCAAAATTCAGGGATCAAGAGGAAGCAGGTACCTAAAGGAGCGATAAAAGTGAAACTGATAAAACTCTGAGTGTCAATTTTTTGTATCAGTGTTAGCAAAGTTCCTTGCTAACATGCTTTGTGAGGCCTTTATAGATTTAAGGGTGAATACTAGAGTCTACAGGGAAAGCAGCACCATGCAGTTATTGTATGCTGTAGAACGCTTCTCACACGGTCTCTGTGGTGCAAAGGCACAGCCTCAGGAATGCAATGGATGTATCCCTCACATGTTAAGCTTCCCATTCTACGGATGCTGCTTGTGCTGGGCCCACCTGATTCCTGCAGCACCTGACACAATTTCCATACATGTGGACAAATAGAGACACCTCGGATTTAGTTTAGGAATTCCCAGGAACCAAATAAATACAGTGCAGCCCAATTTGAATACTCAATAATACCAATGTTAACATAAACACATTTTGGAGAAAACAACAGAAGGCATAAATACCAAGTATAAAGTCTCTGTTGAAAATATATTGATAATTGGGAATCATTGTGCTTTTTAATCTGCTCCTTTGTGCTTGGTTGAGGTCAAGAGGCAGCTAAAGCCTCTTTCCACAGCTGAGGGGGGCAAAACCACATAGCTGCTTCCACATACTCCCCCTGCCCCCACTGGGCCTTCCATCACCTCTCCAGTCTGTTCTGCATCCGTCTCCTCTGTCTTTCCCATCACGCATCATCATCTTGACAGCACACATTTCTATTTTACCTTATTTCCCACTAGAGACTGTGGGTGAGTTAACGCATGCTCAATAACAGATGAGTCACTGAGCCTTATGTTCATCTGTAAGGACGCTGGAGGAAAATGACTTTTGGTTAGCCCAGTGCTGGTCTATATCACCTTCCAGTGCCTCTTGAGTCACTTCCCTCAATACAGGGATGTATGCTCTGCCCTGGCTCTCACTGTCTCAATTCTTGGGAAAGGCACAAACTTAAGCTTCCCTTCTTTGAATTTCATAATCAGAATGAAGACTGGCTGGTTCATTGTGAAGACTGGCTGGATTTGGAATCACTCAGGAGATACACCCTCATGTCTGGAGGGTGATTATAGAGAGGTTTAACTAAGACAGGAAGATCTACCCTGGATGTGGGTGGCACCATCCCATGGCTGGGGGCCTGGACTGGAGAAGAGGGAGAAAAAGAGGAAACCATGGGAGCACCAGCTCTCATCTCATTCTGCTTCCTGACCGTGGACACATATGTGACCGGCTGCTTCATGCTTCTGCTTCCAAGCTTTTCCCACCACAATGGACTGTACCTCCAAATAGTGAGCCCCAGTAAACCATTCTTCCTTAAAACTGCTTTTTGCCAGGCATTTGGTCACAACAATGAGAAGTAACTAATACAGAGTGAGTGAGAAGTCCTAATTGCATTTTTATGTGCTTTACTGGAATCATAGGTTTTCTTGAGCAAGGCCATCTTACATCTTACACATCTTTATTATGCTCCATATTTTGTCTACCATTGTGCTAATACCACTTAGTGAACAGTGGTCTTTTTGTTCTAGTCACAAGGGGAGGGACCAGAGCTTAAAAAAAAAAAAAAGGACGATGCTTAAGTAGGTAGAAAAATTAGGAGGAAAATAAGTTTGAGATATTTGGATCTGGTATATAGGTTTAGGTCATAGCCACCAGATATTTGACTAGTATATAATGGCATTCTTAAACAATTTCATGGCTTGATCACTGGGACCTTGTGCATATTTCAAACAAGTTTTTGTATAAGCATAAATGATCTGAGATTTATGGTTAAGCATGCAATTTCTGGGCCGTATGCTAAGAGAGCATTTTTAGACCCTACTTTCTACAGCAGCTAGCTGTTCCCTCTTACATTCTCCCCGGGGAGAATGGCCAGGGGCTTCCCCATTCTGCATATTATCATGACGTTTTCTTTTAGACATTCAAATTAGTGCAGCGATTGTATTTGTGGCGTTCCCATGGCTTTCTTAAATGGTTTTGATGATGATCATCTTTTCGTGGGCTTATTTGTCAACTGTAGACTCTCTTCACTGAGCTGTGTGCATCCTTTGCTTTGTTTCTACCTGGTTATTTATGTCTTTTAGGGCTATATTTTGCAAATTATATGTATCCTCCATATAAATTTTGTCAGATACCTGATTTAAAAAATATTTCTCCTGTTTTATAATTTGTCCTATTAGACTCATAATAAAGTTTTTCTTGTGTCAAAAGTTTCAATTTTGGTGATATCAGTTTTTCCTTTTATGCCATATCGTGGGATTCTTAGATGGTCTAGTTCTTTTGGTGATGGATGCTCACTTGTTATTATGCATGTTCAATTTTGTGTTTGTGTACATGCAGGTGCACGTGTGTCATGGGGCATGTGTGGAGGTCAGAGGGCAACTCCTGGGAGTTGGTTCTCCTTTGCCACCTTGTGGGGTCTGGGGATCAAGCTTAGGTCTTTAGGCTTGCATCCAAGCACCTCCACCTACAAAGCTGTTACACGTTTTAGAGAAGAAGGGCGAGTATGGTTAATGAATTTACTCTCAGATTATACAGGTAATATGGGTGGGTCTGGAATTAGAAAAGCAGAAAGTCTAAATTGAAACCATGTGCTTCTCTTCCCTGACGTCCCTGCCTTGCCTGATTTGAGTGCTGAGGACTGAGTCTCAGGCCTCTTGTGTTCTGGGTAAGCACAACGGGACATACTCTTAATGCTCAGACTGCCCAGGTCTGTCACTCTCTTTGCGTTCCCCAAGTAGACATAGACCACACTCTGAATCTATCTTCCTGTCAGGATAGTAAGATGTATTTAGAAATCATAACCCCCAGATCTTCATAGGAATATTTGAAGAAATTTAGAGCTTTAGTCATTGGCTTTGCTTTGAATAAGAAGTACAGGGTTTGAAAAATAAACTATTATTTTCAATGTCACAAATCATTCTAATCTTATAAAATGAGATTTATCTAATCTTATAAAGCTTAAAAGGAAAACCAGAGATAAAACTGGGGTTTGACACTAAGATAGCACGTCATATATGCTGAAAACGTTACAAGTTTAGTCTTTAAAAAAAAAAAATCTGGTTTCAGGGAGTAGCTTTGGTCTCCCAGGGCCTGTCTTATCTGTTGTCTGTCAATAGAACATAGGAAATTGTGTGCAATTGCAAACAGATGTATCCTGGCAGTACCAGAAATGGAAAGATGTGCTCTGGAAAGCCTTCCTGCATTGCTGTCACAAGCAGCCAAGAACTGACCAGTATACATCAGCAACATCTTCGCGGCCAAAGATTCCACACCATTTCAGTTCTGGAATTAAAAATCCATTGCAAGTTTGGAGGAAAATGCCGTAAAATCTCCTAAGGACGGCAGGTCTCAAGCCTTGGCTCGCCTGTGAGCAATGAGGAGCAGCGTTGACATGCAGGTGCTTACTGCTCAGACAGCATCTCACGTGCTGAGAATAATCATAAGGCTGCGTTTATCAGCATCAAACACTCACCGTTTAGTCAACGGCAGCAGTGCTGGATGTCTTTGGACAGGACTCTAATAAGCAGTAGAGAGTGTGCCAGCGCTGTGAGGCTGATTAAAGAGATCCGGTCCCCAGACAAAGGCTGTACTTGGGCTGACATTTTGCTTGGTTATGTGCCTTTGTTCATTTTTTAAAGTTTTCTATAGTGAGAAATGTCAATCCAAGGAAAAATTCAGAATAATCACGTTTTTGCCACTTATGCAAAATCACTGATTGTTTTGTGAATATAGGTATATTTTTTGCTGAATAATTTAAAACAAACTATAGGCATAATAATATTTTTAGCCCAGAACGTTTTACAGGTTTATGTGAGGAATGTGCAAACATGCTCCTGTGCAGTCAGTCATTGTGTGTGTGCATGCATGGGTGTCTATATGTGTGTTTGCGTGTGTATGCTTGTGTGCTCAGAGTAATGTGGGACATGTTGCACCAACAAATGAACATATTCTACTGGTGATTCTGTTTGTTTCTTGCCAACACTGTCTATTTTGTTTGTCTTATACTTCTGTCCCACGTCTAGTTATATAAAACAATCAATGACACCACTTACTCAGGCTTCTTCCTTTCCCATTTTTTTTTTTTTTTATACTTTCTCATAAGAACAGAGAGTCGCTTAATTCACTAAAATTTTGCCATGACATAAGTACTCTGTTTCGAAAGGGTTTAACATTTACATTTGTTTACTGTGTGTGTATGTGCATGGGCCTGCACTTGCCATGATGCATGTGTGTAGGTCAGAGGTAAACTTCCAGGAAGTTGGTTCTTTCCTTCCATCCTGTGGGTCTTGGAGCTCAAACTTGGGTCATCAGGGTTAGCAGCCAGTGCCTTTACTCACCAAGCCATCTGGTGGTCTGACATAAGTACAGTTTTCCCGATCACTGTTTGGTGTTTAGTCATCTCTGGGCATGACTATTCACAAGTTTGTAAATATAAACATTATATACAACCATGATTTTTTTTTTTTTAAACAGGGAAGGAACTAGTTTGTTACAAGGGAGACACAGGCCTGGAGATGTGCAATGTCTTGCCTGTGGCTTGGCTCTAAGGAAAGAATAGAAAGAGATAACTGCTCTTTATTCTAAATCTGGGGAGTGGAGGATTGTGGAAGTCTGAGACTGGCTAAATTTTGGGTTTATATGAATTTTCAGGGGACAGAAGTACAACTGTACAAAGCTCTCAAAAGATTCTAAAAACTGTCCAGAAGGCCCCCAAAAGCGAAGGATCATGAATTTGATGGTTTCAAACTACTTGCCCCTTGGATGCTGGAAAATACTCTTCCAAAGGGCACACAGGATCATTGCTCACCAGCAAGAAGGAGGAGCTCGGGAAGGACCCTTGCCGCCCATTCAGTGACATCCTGCACTGTGGGAATGGGATCTGGCAGAGGAGAGGGAGAACAGAGGCTTCATGGAGCACTCCACACATGCTGTCACACTCTCAATCAGTTCACACTCTTCAGGAAAAAGCTACAATGTCACTGCAGATGGTCTGACACTATTCAGTGGGCACAGACTGGGCAGGGTGCCCAAGGTCTGCTCCAGGCATCCGCCACCTCTCGCTGACTCTGTTTGTTCTAAATGGTGCCTGGGCACAGGGACTGGTAGGCTCAAGGGCAGTTCACATCTGTGATTGCACGGGGTTTCAAAGACACACAAAGGGGAGGTAGACACCCCAAAGTCCCTCAAACAAAAACAAAGACAGGAAAAAGCCATGAGTAGGGTTAAGGGGAGCAACACCTCTCACCTAGACCTGCCCAGATCTGCCAGAATCCAGGGCCTGAGAACCCGGGGACAGAAAACCTCTGAACTTTCTGGTTTCCATCTGTGGGTGGAGACCTCTGCCTGGGCCACCAGGAGTCCATAGCCAACGAGTGCCGAAGAAAGCTACCCTCCCAGGAGCTTGGAAAAGCCGTGAGTGGGGTTAAGGGGAGCAACAACTTTCAACCTGACATGCCCGGATCCTCCGGGATCCAGAGTCTGAGAACCCAGGGACAGAAAACCTCTGAACCCTCCGGTTTCCATCTGTGGATGGAGACCTCTGCCTGGGCCACCAGGGGCCTGTGCCTGGGGACTTCAGCCTGGGCCACAAGGCTCCAGGAGAGAGCGGGTATCGCAGGAGTGCTGACACACCTTTGAGCAGAGGCAAAACCACCACTTCTGTTCAAACTCACTGGATCAAGAGAGACCCTTGCAGAGCCATCAGGGCATAGGAACCAAGGGACAGCTGGGGACAAGATCCTTCTGATTTCTTTCTGTACCCCAGAGCGGACCCTGTGCCACAGCTCTCCAAATCCAAACACCTCTCAGAGAGAGCTGGTCTTCAAGGAGTACTGACACAGAGGCCTGCGGGAGGGGCACGACACAACCAGACAGAGTAAGATCAGCTAACTTCAGAGTTAACAAGATGGCAAAAGGCAAGGGTAAGAACAGAAAGAACAGAAACCAAGAGTACTTGGGACCATCAGAACCCAGCTCTCCCACCACAGCAAGCCCTGGATACCCCAAAACACCAGAAAAGCAAGACTCAGATGTAAAATCATTTCTCATGATGATGATAGAAGACGTGAAGAAAGAAATGAATAACATGCTTAAAGAAATACAAGAGAACAGGGATAAGTAACTAGAAGCCTTTCAAGAGGAAATACAAAAATCCATTAAAGAATTACAGGAAAACACAATCAAACAGGCAGAATTTCAAGAAAACACAATAAAACAAACAAAGGAAATGCACAAAACTATCCAGGAACTAAAAATAGAAATAGAAACAATAAAGAAATCACAAAGGGAGACAACCCTGGAGTTAGAAAACCTAGGAGATGCAAGCATCACCAACAGAATACAAGAGATAGAAGACAGAATCTCAGGTGCAGAAATAACATAAAAAACACTGACACAACAGTAAAAGAAAATGCAAAATGCAAAAAGCTTCTAACCCAAAACATCCATGAAATCCAGGACACAAGGAGAAGACAGAACCTAAGGATAATAGATATAGAAGAGAGTGAAGATTCCCAACTTAAAGGACCAGCATATATCTTCAACAAAATTATAGAGGAAAACTTCCCTAACCTAAAGAAAGAGATGAACATAAACATTCAAGAAGCTTACAGAACTCCAAACAGATTGGACCAGAAGAGAAATTCATCCTGTCACATTACAGTGAAAACACCAAATACACAAAACAAAGAAAGAATATTAAAAGCAGTAAGAGAAAAAGGTCAAGTAACATATAAAGGCAGACGTATCAGAATTACACCTGACTTCTCACCAGAGACTATGAAAGCTAGAAG
>CM052702.1:82264242-82282359 GCA_028551405.1 Uromys caudimaculatus
GGTGGACGGGGGTGGGGTGGGAGGTGGAATTCCCTCCTAGAGGCGGGTTGGGGAGGGGATGGGGGGTATACAAAGAGGAGACTCAGAAAAGGGGAAACATTGGAAATGTATATAAAGTATCAAAAATAAAAAAGGAAAAAAATAATAGCATTCTTTAATAACTTTATTTTATTTTATGTGCATGTGTGTTTTGCCTCATGTGTGCCTGTATACTACTTGAGTGTTTGGTGCTTAAGGAGGCAGAAGAGGTCATTGGACCTCCTAGAACTTGAGTTAGGGATGGTTGTGAGCCACTTTGTGGATGCTGGGAATCAAACCTGGATTCCTTGGAAGAGCAACCAGTGCTCTTAACTACAAAGCCATCTCCAGCCCCAACAGAAGCATTCCTAACTCATGTATGACATTTAGAAAAATGTTGTTAAGCTAAGAAGTATTATGTAAGAAAAATAAAGAGTAAAACCAATAGAGGGCAATAAATATTTAATTTCACAAAATATAAATAATCACAGTTGAATGAAAACAAAGACTTGGGTAGAAAAAAATGAGATGTTAGACTAAAACATAAAAGAAGACAGCACCAGCATTTTGAAGGCAAGAGAAAATACAGGTTATGGCTGCCACAAGCAGGGGGCAAAATCACATAGCAATTCAGACTTCCAAGGTATGGGTCTAGTGTTTCTATTTTCATTTTTTTTTTTTTTGCTGACTGTAGTCTTGGAAACCATGAAGTCTTTGTATTCTGTCCAGTGTGGTAACCAATATAACTTAGGTGAAAGCTCTTGCTATGGAAATCATGTGTCCCCTGATTCAGAGAGAAGCACAGTTCAGTTTGCAGCACTGCAGCCGCCAGTCTGAGGGCTTGTACACACGGTTCTGAAAGGGCCACTTACCCTAAAAACCCAACCAGGAGGAATGATTCAGGGTCCTCCCGGGCAATTAGAACCTGCGGGCACCTTGGATTGTTTTCTCACAGTCAAGTACAGTACCTTCAGACTGGAATGTTAACCACAGTTTTCCAAGCTATTGGGCTCTCTCCCATACTCCTCTCACTAAGTTCAGCCATGTACAGGCAGGGGAGCTGAAACCCACTCACCACCAGCCTCCAGAAGGTTTCTTTATGTGCCTTCTTTGAGCAAAGTTTACATGAGTGCAGTTCATTCTGCCAGCAAAAATTAAAAAATAAAAAACCTTTCATCTACTAGTGAAGAATTGCCGATACCTCATTTATCCACCCCTAAGACTAAGAATTTTAAGTGAATAAATTTTCCAGAAAACTGAGACCTTTTCATTTTAGGTCCATTTCTGATGGAAAACTTGGGAATATTCATTACACTTCCCTGCTTAGGAAATGGAGTGTATTAGACATAATTTAACATTTGCTCAACTTATCCCTCATTTTGAACATTTGTAAAAATGCTTTGTACATACGTATCAGTGTTTCAGGAGACACTGACCTCTCCTTAAGTCATCTCCTGCATTGTTAGAGATATATAGAGACCAGAAGGGCAGATTCTGCAATCTCAGCATCTTTCAGTTTTTTCTCTGAGGTTGCTTAGGCAGAATGAAGGTTAGTTACCAAAGACTCAGATAAATAAGACTGTTAAGTCACCTTGTTTTACACTGAACTGAAGTGACAAGTGAAGTATATTTTTCCCCAACAGTGGTAGATACTTCTTTAACATATTTTTGAATTTCCAGCTATTTTGCAAATTATGAGTTCCTTGTGATTTCAAGATTAATGGAATTTTTAGGCATGACTTAAAATTTTTGTTTTGTTTGCATTACTTGTTTAGAATCATCATTATAACTAAGTTAAAGTCAATAAACGAGTGTCCATGTTGAAAGTGGCCTTTCTACATGAGGGGAAGAAGGAATGATCTCATGTATGCATGCGACACACATTGCCTGTAAGATCCCTTTCTTGTCTCTTCAGTGAACAGTACCTGTGTGACTCAGGAGTGTATGTGGACAGTCGTGGGTTGAAGAAGGCAGCTGGATCTCAGCAGGAGGGCAGACCTAGGAAGATAAAGTAGTTTGATATGTTGTGGGACATCCAAAGTGTATCTACACTTCCCAAAGCATCTCCAGCTTGTGCAGTCCTTAGCCCCACCAGACAGACATTGTTGGAACAATAGCTTATACCACATTTTTTCATGAGCCCTTTGTTTACCCAAAATAAAATGCACAGATAATGTATTTAAGGAAAAGAAGATGGTTTGTAAACTGTACATTCCTCATATGGCCAGTGAGTACCAGGAAGTTAACTGAGCAAGAAGGGTAGGTTCTCCACGTGGCCAGATATTGTCTAGTACATGACAGACAGTTCTATGATTGGGGGAGCCCTCATCTTCCTGGGAGCACACGGGCACTGAAGGACAAGACATCAGGACAAATTTCAAGAATATACCAAGCTAATGGCCCAGACAAGGCAAAGAATAGACCTGTGAACATTTTTTGGAAGCAGCAGAATGGATACATGTCAAAAAACATGTGAAATAACCAAACATCAAAGACTGCATTCTAGTGAGACATAGTGACACAACCCTGTAATCTTAGCATTCAGAGACAGAGAGAGGGGATCCCAAGTTCAAGGCTAACCTGGGCTGTGTAGCAAGACCTGTCAAAAAACTCAGGGCTGGGGATGTGATGGAGTTCTTGCCTAGTGTGTGCAAGCCAGCTTGATCCATAGCACTGAAAACGAAGAGAAAGAAAGGCTAGAGGTAGAGAGAAGAGAAAAGAACTTAGATTCTGTGTGAGTCTGCTTAAGGGAATGTCTAGAAAAGTCAAAACTATGGTAACAATCAACAGTTCAGTGGTCTCCTGAGACAAAGGGAAAGCTGAATACAAAGGAGCATGAGGAAGCTTCTCAAAATGATAGAAAGGTTTTATATCAAAGATTGGTGGTTACACAGCTTTGACATTTGCTGAAACCTATTGAATCATACATTTAGTATGGATGGGTTTCACTGCATGTAATTATGTCTGAAAAGAGTTGATGTGTTTAAATTTTACCTCTGTAGGCTTGGCATAATGGTGGAATCACCCACAAATAGTTCCACATCAGGGCTGCAACTCCAGTGACCAGCAGGTGAGACTGAGTACACACAGATGAAATGGCTATGGAGATGTTTACTCCACATGTATTACATGCCCACTATGTGCTAGGCGCTGTGCTAAGCTCCACAGACATGCAGTGATGACAGATTGAAAAAAAAAAGGTTGGGACTCCAAACAAAACTAAACTCAGCTGCATGATTCTGCTGATATTTGAATGCCTTAGATCCAAATTGTCAGCATGGTCATTTAGGTAACTTAAAAAGATCAATATTCCAGATAGAACAAAGCTTTCAAATGGAGATTATTTTCCTGGTTTAAATCTGAAATGATGCCCACTACAAGTTAGACCTTCAGCACTAGCTGTTCCCTCAGCTAGTGATGGTAATTTGAGTGCTATGGAGGCAGCCTTTTGACATGACACAACACGGTCATCTACAAAATCCATGCTTTAGAACCTCAGCAACTGAATTGCAAATATTTTTCAACTGAGTTACAAAATCTCACATTTTAAGCAAATTATGATTCTTATCATAATCATTGGGCTACATTCATAGCTATCCACGGCTATCTATGTGATCTATAGGCCACACACTGGCCATGCCCACAGGGGGGGCCTACCTGCAGCAGTAGGTCACTAGAGATGGACCTTTCATGGCTCCTACCCTACTCCTAGTTCAGGCTGTGGTCTCTACTTCCTAATCAATGTCACATAAACAATGCCACATGTTCCCACTGTCACAGAAAGAGCCACTTTCCTTGGTTTTCTCCAGCATGGTGAACTGTGACCCTCTGAAATCTGAGCCAAGATCTCTCCTTCCCTAAGCTGTTTATGTCACAGCTAGAAAAAAAATCTAACTATTATAACTATTCACCTGTGTTAGTAAGTTCTGAGGATTCTGGGCCCTAGGCATGGATATTTCTCAGTGAATGCTAGCTTCTAGTTTCCTACACTGAGTGCACTCTTGGCATGGAAGGTGGCACACATATGAATGAGTCCCCATATGAAACAGAACTGTTCAGTGATGGAAGGTGAATGACACTAGACATCATGATCAAAGGTGGCACAAAGTAAAGCATCCCTGGGGACACCCACTGGTCTGCAGGGCGCAAGAATAGAAACGTCTCACTGAGCTGCTGAGAGAAAAATCTTACTCTTGTTTCTATGTTACCTTACCCTGGACCCTGAGTCTAAAAGGTCTCTCTCCTCAAAGGAATCAGATTTACTGCACAGATGTGTGTGTGTGTGTGTGTGTGTGTGTGTGTGTGTGTGTGTGTGTGTGTGTGTCCAAGATTGGGCGCTGGGCAGTGGATGGCATGAGGTGGGGAAAGTTTAAGAGAAATGGCTCAGCAGTTAAGAGCACTGGCTGTTCTTTCAAAGGACCTGGGTTTGTTTCTCAGCACTCAGAAGCATCTGCAACTCCAGTTTCAGGCTACCTGTTACCCTCTCCTGCCTCTCTTGGGCACTGTGCACACCTGGTGCACAAACATACATTTAGGCAAAACTCATACACATAAGATAAGTGTAAATAAATAAGTCTCTTTTTTTAAGTTGATGACTAGCTAACTAGGTGTTCAATATCAAAGTATCAGGGATAGACCAAAGCCAGGTGAGATGCCCCCATAGCATGAGTGTTCTGGCAGATATGGCTCAGAACGTAAAAGGTGACAAGATTATTCTGAGCACAGTAGAACAAGGATGATTCTGCTTACACAGACCGGTGCTTGCTGTATAGTAGAGACTCAGTATATATGAGGCAAATGATTGGTTGGATGAGTGGTCATTGCCTCTGAAATAAACTAAAGGCAAGACAAATCAGGGACACAAGTTTTGAGAGGTGTGAGGACTTGAACCATGGTGAGTGTTCTAGATTATTCCTATTGCTCCTCCAGTAAGTTATCACACATTTTGTAGCTTAATACAATGCACATTGAGGATTAAAATTGTTGAGGTAAGAAGCCTAACAAGATGGTATTCTCAAGGCAGTTTCCTCTGGACACTTCAGAAATGTTCCCTTTTCTCGAGACTGAGCTGTCCCTCCTTCTGTATCCTCAAAGTTCATTACCCTAACCCCAAATTTATGGACACACTTTCACTTTCTAATTCTGCTTCCCTTATAAGAGATGTTATGATTACAAACAAGGCAACCCAATGTCATCTCTCCCATCTCAAGATGTTTAATTTAAACACATACACACGGCTTTTTTGCCACAGAAAGTATTCATAGATTTCTGGGCTAGGATAGGACATGACCATCTTTGGGAACCATTGTTCAGCCTGTGGAGTTAATGGTATTCTTTCTTTTCCACCACACAAAAGTGATGGGAAAAGCCATAGCTATAAGGAGCTTGCTATCCAAAACAAATGAAAGTATAGTTATAGCCTCTAAGAGAAGAGAGACCAGAGAGAGCCATGGAATAAATGTGCAGAAGGGAGTCCAGGTGTGGTGGCAGTGCGTGACCTCAGGAGGCAGATGAAGAAGGATCTCTGTGAGTTAGGGACTAGCCTGCTCTACGTAGCAAGCTCAAGGATAGCCAAGACGACAAAAACAAAATAGAAAGGATAATCTCAAGGGAGGAGGAAAACCAGAAAGTGGAGGAGATAGGAAGGTTGGGAAGAGTCAGGTTGGACAAGAAAGCATTACTGTACAACAAAGCATTACTGTAAACGTGAAAATGTCTCAGTGAAACCCAGTTCTTGTATATTGATAAAATAATAAGAAAGGAAGAAATCAGGGAATAATTGAGGGAGAGAGGCTGAAGCCTGTAGAAGCTGAGAGCAGACAGAGACAGAGAAGTACACACAGCTGTCAGCTTGAAGACCCAATAATATTTTAGAATCTTCGTGAAGAGCCTTGGCTTGATTCTTGGGTCCTCTCACTTGTGAAACCAATGTGTTGGTTGGTCATCTACAGAGTTCCTCACATCTCACAGCTTGGTGTCTTGCAGTTTTGTTGATTGTAGTTTGTTGTTCGTTTGTTTTAGGGATTTTTCATTTGGTGGTTTTGTGTAGTTGGTTTAGTTTGCTTTGGGTATTTTGTTTGGGTATTGAGGGGGCTGTTTATTTTTTTTTATTGTTGGTTGTTTGGTTTGGTTTGGTTTGGTTTTTGGTTTTTGGTTTTTCTCCTAATTCATCCAAGAAACTAACCTGACAAAAGTAACAATATAGGAAGAAAATCAGGAAAAGAAAGAGAGAAGCCTAAAGATTGGTGTGAGTTTCCCTGGAACAGACTATATACCCCTTAATTCTTAATGTCAGTTCTCCCCATGAGTCTAATTCACTGCATGTGCCCTGGGGTTAGAAGACAGCTTGAGTTAGACCTGCCTGTCTGCAGACTCATCCCACTCACCAGATAGCCTTGGACACATTAGTTACCTAAATTCTCTCCATTTTACACTTAGGTCTATAAGATAATAATAGCACTACCTTAGACATCAGATAGATACAGGAATCCAATGAAATAATAGAAGTATGGTCCTTCAAAGAGTTGGGTACTACTGTACACAGACATATTTGCCTCACATAATCAGGTGCTATCATGGCTGACATGCTAGTAGAGTATGATTGCTTTACTTGGAGTCTTTATTTTATATCAGACTATTAAGACAAATGAAGTGATCAAGGCTTCAGACCTGTGATTTCTCATCCTGTCAAGTTCCCATCTGAATTCGTTTCTAGAGCGGTACTAATTTTTCCATTTTCAAATTGTTGGTGGCAGCACACTCTTTACCTCTGAGGCATATAGATACCGCCAATGCAAATTGACTGTTTCACTGTGAGATTTCCACAAATGCAAATGACAGCACCAGCTCTGTACTTCAGGGGCATTTGAAGCCTGGCAGCAGAATTCACAGAAGGCCTCTGGGTGCCAGCATACACACTAGACCAGAAGCCGATTTGTAAGATACCTGTGAATTAGTTTTTATTTTAGTTTTAAGCCATTGTTATTTGTGTATTTTGATCTAGGAGTGTATGCATGCTGTGTTGCATTTTTTTTCTCTGAAGGTGGCCAGATTGTTTGTATGAAAGTGGTCCACTCAAGGACATTGCTATTTCTAACGAGGCCAAGGTCACAGCTTCTATTCCCATTTGGCCAGTTAGTTTTGCTCATAGCCACAGGCTAGGCTGCTCCCTAATTATTAAATCCAAGCTGTCTCGCAGAGTGGGAGGATACTGGATAAAGCAGATTATCCGGGCTGATAACATGACTGCAGGCCAAGGCCTACATTGGACCAGAGACCTAGAGAAGTGGCAGCTAGACCACTCACTGCTGTGTTCTGCTTTGTGCCCCTGTGAGCACTTCTTTAACCACAGTGAGTCCCTGCAAAATACATTTGGAGTTCTTTACCTCCAACTGACTAAATCATTTCATCCTTCCTTCTTTTTATGGCTAGCACATAGTCCTATAACCCAATTAGTAACAATTACTTTCTGTCTTCAGAGGTATTTTAACATTTTGTATATTTTTCAGCTCTTGAGTCTGTTACTGAAGACTCTGCTGATAAAAGCTCCCACTGAATGATCCTCCTCTTCCCAGCCATTAGTTGCTTTTAGCTCTTCATCTAAGTGTGAAGCCTTGTGAGATTCCTCCATCCATGTTGGCTTGTCAACTGGTATTGTCATTGCTCAGGTCTTGTTTAAGCAGCCATGTTGCTGAGATTTCGTGGGCATAGTCTCCCCATAACACACAGAAGACACAATCTGACAATAGACATTCTAGTCATCTGGATCTTACAAACTTTCCACCCACTCTTCCAGAATGTTCCCTGAGCCTTAGGTGTTGTATGTGTTGTATTGTAGGTGTATCAGCTGGGCTAAGCAACCTACAGTCAGTTGTTCTCCGAATGTTGACCACTGTGGTTTTTCTGTAATGCTCTCTGTCTATTGCAAAAATTTCTTTGATCAGGGGTGAGAGCTACATGTATCTGTGAACATAAGGATAGATATTTAGAATGCAGAGCCCCCAGATTGGGTGTCCAGTACCAAGTGGTCAGCTCTAAACATGAATATGTGTATATAAGTGTGTGTGTGTGTGTGTGTGTGTGTGAACAACACTAAATGACCTAAAGAAGTTGTATTTATCTGTAACAATAATAATTAAAGAATAAGAGGTGACAAACTTGAGAAGGAAAGGATGAACAGAGACAGAAGAGGAGCTGAAGTGAGGAGAGAGGGGAGAAACTGGTGCAAATACAGGACTGGTGAAATTCTCAAAAATTTTAAAATGTTAAAAATTAAACAATGTATGTTTTAAAGTAAAACATTAAGTTTAACAATAAATTGTCAAAAAAGTCTCCTTCTGAGTATTGAGGGCTCAACACATACCAAGACTCTATATCAAATTAGCATGTGAGATAAAACGGAGTTTCCTTTCTTCCCTCTAAAAACCAGAGCAGTTGCATTGTGAGACGTTCACAGTCAGAGTGAGTCAGGATCCAGCTCCTGCTTGTAGGCTATGCCTCTTACCCATGATGCTTTGAGACTTATTTGTGACAATTGCATGCTGAACACAGTAGATGACAACTGAAGGCTACTGCAAATTCACCCTAATTTGAATATATGCATACTAGAATGAATTATCCTACACCATGTCACTCTTAGAGGTACATCCAAGATGGCCCCTTGGCAAACTGTGCTAGTTGAACTCGATTTTTCAGTGCCCACAGTTAAATCATAGCCCCCCAAACACTTCTCTGCTGAATCTCAAGCTACTGGCAGTAAGTAGACGATGCTTAGACCACAGAAACACATGCACTTGAACATGCTGAGATTCGAGAGCAAATAAAATCTGTGTCCGATGAAGCCTTTGATCCACTTGTACTCTCTCCAAACATCTATGTGTACTAGACCTTATTTCTTAGAAATGATTTTCAAATCCCACAAGAAAACTCACGTGGAAGTTGACACCCAGTGTTCCTAGCAGCCCTCGTCTCCTCCCTTTGCTGTAAACATGCGGCTCTCTTATCTTCCCGACACAGTTTTGTACACGTTTATTCCAACTGCTGAGCAACTATATTATCTGGAAAAAGAAAATCTTAATACTCCTCATTGTTAATTATAAAAGGACAAAAAACCCCACCAATCTCCCATCTCAAACAGTTCTGTGTTCTTTGATTATTAAAATTATTCAGCCTTAGCTCCACACCTCTGAATGCCTGCACTGTTTAGAAGTCATCTAGTGATGCCTCTTTAGTTTTTCAATTGACCTGACCAATCCCTTGACTTTGAACTTCCCTAAACAATGCTCGCATCTTCTGAAGAGTCAGGTTTTTTCTTTTTAATCAATCAAGGTAAAATTTACTAAGTTCCATTATTTTGAAATAAGTATCTCTAGGCCCATACAATTTGAGTGAAATCAACTTTATTTAAAAGAAAGAAAAAAAACAACAAAAATCTTTGAGTCACTTCCTCCCCTATTTCTAGCATTCCCAGTCTGCCCCTACATGTGGGTGATACATCATCTGTAAAACGGAATACTGATCAACACTTTTTATAGAAATTTCAGAAGCATGAAGCTCAATAGTCAATCCTAGCCCCTCAGTCTTACAAAAGAATATTGTCTCATTGGCTGTGCCTTTGTGTCAGTGACATGTTTGCCTTGATTGTCTCTGTCCAGTAGACTTAAATGGTGCTTTCTCCAGTCCAATTAATTCCTGATTTTAAATGTTTACCCCTGTGACTCCCGTTTCCTTCTTGTCTAGTTCAGCCTCCTTGCTTTGAAGCATCCTGCTGTACTGGCCAAGTTCTAGACTTAACTCCCTGGATTCTGTCTCTTGCATTTTGTGTTTTCCTGTTGTCTTCATCCTTGGCCTCCAACTTCTTTAGGCATTTAAAGGGTTGCTCTTTTTCATGTTTAGGATTGTTTTGCTCTTAATCTCTTCGTCCAGTCTCCTGATCCTTCCACAGATTAATTTTATACAGCTTGTTTGAATTGTATTATCCCAATTTGGCAGATTTTCTTTCAGATCAAATACATTCCACAGTACCATTTATTCCTTGGATGACCTTAGAACAGGGTGCTTCACCTTAAGGTGACTGTACTTCCCACCTACAAAATTAAGTCCATAATAACTAACTGAATGGGTTGTTATGACTGCCATATGAACTAATGGCTGCCTGTGTCTAATACAACTTTGACACAATAGCTAATGCCAGAGCCATTTTTGACCATGAGAACTAGCTAGTGAGTGGGGCCATCTTACCTACTTGGCATTTCATCTTATCTTCATCCTCCCTTGTTGCCTTCCACTACACTGTGAAAAGGGGGTTCCAACACAGAGCACGCCATCCTGTATGAACGCGCACTATAAAGTTGTCTGAGACAACGTAACTGAGGCACCCATCATCTTGCTTATTGCAAACCATGGCTGTTTGTGAATCAAGTGTTTTCATGACTATGATAGGAGCCAATGATTCTTATAGATGACCTATACTCACCTGAAAGTGGAGAGTTAACTCGGGAGACGGAGCTCGGGTGATTGTTTTGGTAATCATCCTTTCCTGCTGAGAATAAATCTTATTTCCTCTTTTTTTTTCCTTCTTATTTCAGTGTCTTGGTTTGCTTTTTGTTGCTGGGAGAAAACACCAAGACCAGAAGTAACTTGGCAAGGAGCCATCCTGCTTGGCTTACACATACTGAACAGTCTGTCATTGAGAGAAGCCGAAGCAGGAACTGAAACAGAGACCATGGAGGAACGCTGCTTACTAACTTGTTCTCCATGGTTCCCTCAGCATGTTTATATATATATAACCCAGGACCTGTTCAGAGGGAGCACCACCCACAGTGGGCGGGGCCCTCCTATGTCAATCCTTACTCAAGAAAATGCCCATAGACTTACCTACAGGCCACTCTGATGCAAGCATTTTCTTAGTTGAGGTTTCTCTCTTCCAAGGCAAGTCTAGTTTGTATCAAGTTGTCAGAAAAACAAAAACAAACTACAAACAAACAAACAAAAACAAACAACTCTCCAACATATCCAGAAACCATTCTTCTTTTGTTTGTAAATACTCATGCTTCCCTGCTCCTTATTAACCTTCATGTTAAAAACTGTGGAGGCACAGAAGGAGAAGATCAATAAGTAGCATGTTTCTATCTTGTTCCCATCTGATTAAGAACGCTATTCCTGTTCCTTCCATGGTATTCCAGAGCCAGTCATGCTAACTGGAGCAGAGCTTGCTGCTCCACTGTGTCTCAGGGACATCCTTCACATGAAAACTTAGTCATCAACATCCTCATCCACCCAACATTCCTTACTTCTCTAATTTAAGGACATATTTACGATCCTCTCCTCTTTGAAATTTTCAATGAAAAATAGTTTTAAAGACTAATACAAAACATCTGTAAGTTCTCTGATCTCAAAACCATTAGCTCTGGGGCCAGTGAAATGACTCATTGAGAAGGCAGGCACCTGCCAAGCTTGACAGCCTGGGTTTGATCTCTGGGCCCCACACGATGGAGGGAGAGAATGGACTCCTATAACTGTGCATCATGGCACATGAGTGTATGTCTGTGTGCACACACATAAACACAAACTTTTTTTTTGTAAGTTTACATGTAAGGTTTTTATGTAGGTTTTTAATGTAAGTTTTTAAGATGGCTTTGAAAACTCAATAGTTCGATGTTGCTGAATGAAACACTCATTTTCTGTGTGCAAGACATTGCTCCCTGATCCTTGCTCCTTATCAATGGAGCTTTCACAGCATTGCGAGAAAGCAAAAATAAGAGTCAATTGCTAATGAAGGCAGGCCACAAACACCACTGGCGCACTAGAGGGGATCTTCATGGTGCCATGGAAAAGGAAATTAATTTTAGATGGGGAAATCTTGGAATACTCATATTGAAAGATGTCAGAGTTAAAGACAGGATGACATTTAGACTTCTACAGGGATATAGATAAAGGACCAGCTGAAGATGTTACAATGTCTTTCTTCTAAGTGGGGTATGCGTACATGCCTATGTGTGTGTGTGCGTGTGCGTGTGCGTGTGTGTGTGTGTGTAAGAGAAAAAACTGATGGGAAATACCTAGAAAGACTGGGTAAAGCTGCATCTTCAAGCCACAGAGCCATATTTTCATTGTAAACATGTGAAAAGCTAAGATTGGGAAGGAAGAAGAAAGTGTGTCTCACTCTTGTCTGATTGCTCACACTGTTAAAATAGAAAACTTCTTGTCCCATCTGTGCCTGTCAACCCCCCACCCCCAATTTAAAGCCTGGTACACAGAGCCACATCAATCTGTCCCTCACAGTGGTGACCTTTCTTCAAAGACAAACCTGGCCTGACATTAGTGATGCTTAAATTCAGCATCCAGAGTTTGGGAGGAATTTCTTTCTGAAGGAAAAAAAGAAAAGAAAAAAGAAAGTGTCATTCCCCAGATGACATCTCCCCACACCCCCTGCTTGCTGCCAGCAAAGACACAGGTTGTGATCATCTGTGGCAAGGCCATTTTCAGAGGACAGAAAGGACCTGCTGGGTGAAAGCATGCATCTTGAAATCTGCAAGGGGATTCCAAGCGCAGGCAAGAAACCCAGCTAGGTTTTTTTCTCTTTGTGGGAAAAAGAAACAGGTGGATTGGTAGGCACTAGAAAGTTCTCATTGGACTACATTAGTTACACAAAATGGCCGGAATCCATTGCATTTTGGCTTGACTCCTGTTTGTCCCTATGCCTGAAGGAGTCACAGGCTGGCTAGCCCTGAAGGCATAGCTATGCCCCTTCCCATTTGAATGTGTGCTAAGATAGATGTGCATCCTGTGACCTATGGGATGGTCTCATGGAGAAAGCTGTTACCAGAAAGGCTGATAGAGTTCCCAACCTCCCATGGGTAGGAAGATGAAGAAAAGACCTCTAGCTCCGATCCAGTACCCTTTTGCACATTAAAGTCACCCATCCCGCATCCTACCCCCTTACCCCTGGGAACATGCCCAGGGATCATTTCCCCCCTAAACCAAAGGGCTGAACAAGAAAACTCCCTTAGATGGGACAGGAGAGATGCCTCTGGTTGCACTTCCAGAGAGGACCCAAGTTCAATTCCCAGCACTCACAGGCAGCTAACAACTATCTGTAAATCCAGTTCCAAGGGGATCTGTTGCCTTCTTTTGGCCTTCATGACCATGGCATGCATGTGGTGCACAGACATGGGCAGGCAAAGCACTGATACGTATAAAAATAAATAAATCTGAAGAAGAAAAGAATTCCCTTAGAGGCTCCTTATAACCCTAGTAAGTCTTTTTATTAGTCATTCAAGGAAATGGGTGTTCATGCTTCTTTTTTGCCGGAGCAATGGAAAAAGCCCAAGAGTCAGGTATGGGTGTGCCCAGGTCTGGGTGATGGGATCGCTGGCAGTGCCTCCTTCTCCATGATGAACTCTAAGCAGCTTCAGGACCACTGTCCCTGCCTTTTCCTTCTTTGTTCCTGAACCCCACCCCTTCACACCTGACCCTCTTTGGCACTACTTTTCTTCTTACTTTTTATTGATTCACTGCGAGCTTCACATCATGCACACCAGTTCCACACATCTCCTCATCTCCTCATATCCACCCTTCACCCTTGCAACCCCCCTCAAAATAAAAACACACACACACAAACAAACAACAACAAAAAGCATAGAAAACATCTCATTGTGGAAGCTGTAGCATGTAGTGTGTCTCTCACAGTACATCCCTCTGTCCATGCATTTCCACTTGCAGACATTCACTGTAATGAGTCATTGGTCTGGTTTGATATCTCTGGCTTCTGTGACACCATCAATATTGGATCCTCACTGGGAGGGACTCCTTTCAGTTATCCTATTGTTGCACTGAGTCTTGGAGATCCTGCAGCTTTGGGTCTGGCCCTTTCGTGCATCCCCATCATTCACAGATAATATAGATTTTGGAGTGGGCCAACTCAGTAATCTGTATCTGGGCCAGAGTGGTAGCTGAGCTGGTCAACATACTGACTCTCCTTTATCTGTACCACCAGGGCGAGCTCTCCAGCACTGCTCCAGCTAGGCCACCCAGCCTCCCCCTCCCCAAATGCCGCCATCAGCAGGGGGCAGGGTCAGCTTCCTGATCTCCTGCCCTTAGGGTCAGCTCACCCACACCCACATTTCCAGTCAGATCCACTGTGCTACCCCGCCAGGGCATGAGACCCATTCTACCCAATGTTATGCCTGTGAGGGGCTGGGCCAGCTCTCCAGCTCTCACACCCTTGAGGCTGGCTTGCCTGCATCCCCTCCACCTGGGCCAGCTCTACTGTGCTGCCCAAGGGAGTTGCAGGGCCCACTCTTCTGAGTGCTGCAGCCATAGAGGGACAGGGGCCAACTCTTCCTCTTTTTATGACTCCAGGGCTAGCTCTCCCAATTCCTGCAGGTGGCACAGGGAAGGGAGGCAGAAGGCATCTCCCTCACCCCCACCCAAACCACCTCATGGCAGAGGAGTAGTGGGGCCCCGTCTCCCTCGGTCACAGCCTCTGGGTTGGTTTACCAGCACCCCCTCCAGCCCTACTGCTGACAAGGCAAGGTGCTCTCCCGATGCTGCAGCAGGTGAGGAGCCGGCACCACATTTTTAAAGCACATTTATTCTTTACTATCATGTTGAAAAGTGTACCATGTTTGTTAAATATGGAGAATTTAGTATAAAAATATCCCCATTTCCTCATACAACCATTACGTTCTATTTATATGAATATTATAGCCCTGATTTATTAATAATACAGTTCTTCATAGTGAATGAGAGCAGAAACGTTAAGAAAATAATTGTGTCAGTTTTACAGCCAGCCACTTGCATATGATATTCCTAATGTAGGGTGGAAGTTCCAGGTAGCTTGCCTGTTCCAGACGACTGTAAATAGAATTGTATTTTTATGCCTTAAAAGTGACCTCGAAGTGTAGCATTTATAATGCACCGAAGTGTCTGACCAGCTAGCTGCTCTCATTCTTATGCTGCTTTTACAATGTATAGTTTGAAAACATTTCATATTCTCTTCAGGGAGCATCTAGAGTAGTAGTTCTCAGCCTTCCTAATGCTGTGACCCTTTAATACAGTTCTTCATGCCGTGGTGACCCCCAACCATAAAATTATCTTGTTGCTACTTCATTTACTACTTCATATTGTAATTTTGGTACTATTATGAATTGTACTGTAACCAGTGTAGTATATCTGATATGCTATACCCCCAAGGAGTCTCAACCCATAGGTCAAAAACTGCTGATCTAGAGAGGCTTTTCAAACCATTGTAATAAAAAAATGGGATGTTTTCTCACCTGCAAGTACTACACTCTCCTTAATCTCCTTGCTTAGTTTCATGCTTGCTCAAAATTTGTTCTGAAATTTTTCAGTTACTGTGGAGAAAAAAGCCCTTGTTTAGATAAATATGCTTTTAGGCTTGAGAGCTCCCAGAATGAGAAGACTAATATAGTCACAAGCTTAGAAAAGCTCCCATGCAAACAGGTACTGTTAATGATGGCAAATATTCTACATGAACAACCAGATACAAGCATTCAGCAACTGAAACATGAAAACTCATGCATAAATGTGAGCTCCCTATATTTCAGTCATATTATTTTACATGAAAAGTAAGCTAGGGTCAAGTAAGGGAAACAAAAGCCACACTTGAAATTAACAAGATAAAGCAGAATGCATATTGCTGGTTGAGGGCACAGACATGAGGCATACTCATTGGGTTCATCTCTCCTCTCTTCCACATGGGACATGCTTTGAGCAACAGATCTAATCATTCCCTTCCTCAGTTTCCCTAAGTCCTCTCACAGACTCGTTGTAAGGACTCAGGAGAACTTTACATAGGAGGATTTTTACATAGGACTCAACCTATGTAAAATGTATACCTCCTATTTTGTATTAACAAGTATGTAGTACCCATTACCTTAAAGTTATAACCATGTCGGTGTGCCCCTGAGAAGCATGTCTTCTACCTACATTCATTCTTCTATGTCCTGGGACCAATAAAGTTTTATCATCTAGTTCAGATGGGAAACCAAGATCCTGTGTGATCTGGGGACTTGTGGGGCCTCCCTTATTTAATGTTGGTGGAAATTAGTAGAGTAGCAGCACCATATCAAAACAGCAGAGGAGGTAGGGTCACCCAAAAGTAAATAAGTGTGAAAACTCAAAAGGAAAACTGAAGTATGCTAATTAAAAGATATGCTAATTTAAAGATAATAGTACACACACACACACACACACACACACACACACACACACACACGAAATAAGCTAGAGAGTTGGGGAGATAGCTCAGGTATTCAGAGCACTTCCTGTGCAAGCTTGAAAATCTGAATTCGACCCCTAGCTTCTACATTGGAAGGAGAGAACCAACTCCCGAAAGTTGTACTCTCACCCCAACCCCACACATGTACCTTGGCACACATGTACACACACACACACACACACACTCATATAATGACACTGATAGGATGATGGATAAAAAATTAGCTAGAGGTGGGTGGAGACCTCTGCCTGGGCCACCAGGAGTCCTTAACCAATGAGCGCAGGAGAAAGATAACCTCCCAGGAGCTTGGAAAAGGCGTGAATGGGGTTAAGGGGAGCAACACCTCTCACCCAGACCTGCCTGGATCTGCCGGAATCCAGGGCCTGAGAACCCAGGGACAGAAAAACTCCGAAACTTCCGGTTTTCACCTGTGGGTGGAGACCTCTGCTTGGGCCACCAAGAGCATGTGCCTGGGGACCTCAGCCTGGGCCACAAGGCTCCACGAGAGAGCAGGGAATCCCAGGAGTGCTGACACACCTTTGAGCACAGGCAAAACCACCACTTCTGTTCAAACTCACTGGATCAAGAGGGACCCTTACAGAGCCTTCAGGGCAGGGAACTAAGGGACAGCTGGGGACAAGATCCTTCTGATTCCATTCTGCACCCCAGAGCGGACCCTGTGCTACAGCTCTCCAAACCCAAACACCTCTCAGAGAGAGCTGGTCTTCAAGGAGTACTGACACAGAGGCCAGCAGGAGGGGCAAGCCACAACCAGACAGAGTAAGATCAGCTAACATCAGAGTTAACAAGATGGCAAAAGGCAAGGGTAAGAACATAAGAAACAGAAACCAAGAGTACTCGGCACCATCAGAACCCAGCTCTCCCACCACAGCAAGCCCTGGATACCCCAACACACCAGAAAAGCAAGACTCAGATCTTAAATCATTTCTCATGAGAATGATAGAAGACGTGAAGAAAAAAAATGAATAACACGCTTAAAGAAATACAAGAGAACAGAGATAAATAACTAGAAGCCTTTCAAGAGGAAATAAAAAAATCCATTAAAGAATTACAGGAAAACAAACAGGCAGAATTCCAAGAAAACACAATCAAACAGACAAAGGAAATGCACAAAACTATCCAGGAGCTCAAAATAGAAATAGAAACAATAAAGAAATCACAAAGGGAGACAACCCTGGAGTTAGAAAACCTAGGAAAGAGATCGGGAACCATTGATGTAAACATCACCAACAGAATACAAGAAATAGAAGACAGAATCTCAAGAGCCGAAGATACCATAGATAACATTGACACAACAGTGAAAGAAAATGCAAAATGAAAAAAGCTTCTAACCCAAAACATCCATGAAATCCAGGACACAATGAGAAGACAGAACCTAAGGATAATAGGTATAGAAGAGAGTGAAGATTCCGAACTTAAAGGACCAGCAAATATCTTCGTCAAAATTATAGAGGAAAACTTCCCTAACCTAAAGAAAGAGATGAACATAAATATACAAGAAGCTTACAGAACTCCAAACAGATTGGACCAGAAAGGAAATTCGTTCCGTCACATTATAGTGAAAACACCAAATACACAAAACAAAGAAAGAATATTAAAAGCAGTAACGGAAAAAGGTCAAGTAACATATAAAGGCAGACCTATCAGAATTGCACCTGACTTCTCACCAGAGACTATGAAAGCTAGAAGATCCTGGGCAGAACTCATACAGACCCTAAGAGAACACAACTGCCAACCCAGGCTGCTATACCCAGCAAAACTCTCAATTACCATAGATGGTGAAACCAAAATATTCCATGACAAAACCAAATTTACACAATATGTTTCCACAAACC
>CM052702.1:82282859-82390629 GCA_028551405.1 Uromys caudimaculatus
GAGGAGGAGGAGGAGGAGGAGGAGGAGGAGGAGGAGGAGGAGGAGGAGGAGGAGGAAAAGAGAATATCAGGGAACAGTGTTCAGAAATGTAACTAGTGTCCAAGGAGTAATTTAGGCAGCCTATACTCACCAGGAGGCAATGGAGGCAAGAAGCAATGCATGACTTTGGATGTGAGAAGAAGGTAGAGCTGAGAACTGCTAATGGTGGATGTGGGCCTTTGAGTGAGGATCTGCTATCTATGAGGCTCAGGCCTCTGGCTTCAGCAACTGAGTGCATGTTTATGTCCCAGTAACAAGATGAGAACAATTTGTTCTGGTGGATCTAAACATCACAGACTAGACATTAGCTGAAGTGTGTTAACTACAGAATTCTGTAAGAGAACAAACTCTAAAATCATGGAAAGGAGCTATGACCTGTGGTGTGGCAGCTCACTAGTTGGCCTATATTTAACTTATGAGGCTTCCGTTTCTCCATCTGCAAAAGCCAGGTTAACATGAGACATTATATGTATAATATGAATCAAGTATGTAAAGAGCCTGTGGTAAGAAAATACCCCATAGATTTTAGAAATTATTTTATAACGAATCTAATGATTTATTTATGGAACCCTTTTATTTTATATGTTTGGGTGTTTTGCCTGCATCTCTCTCTGTGTACCATATGTGTTCCTGCTGCATACAGAGGACAGAAGAGGACATTTGGATTCTGGGGATGGAGTTACAAATTGTTGCGAGCCTTCATGGGGGTGCTGGGACTCTAACCCGAGTCCTCTGGAAGAGCAGCCAGCATTCTTCACTGCCGTCTCTCCAGCCCCTCTGCCTGGGACCTTCTAATGATGCTTCTTATTAATTACCAATTATCAAGGTCCCTGTTTTTATTCCCTGAAATGAATATAAGAAAATCACAGGGGAAATTGCATGGTAAGGACAAGATAAAGCATACTCTAGAAAATAAAAATTGTTTCCAGTGCTCTGAGGAATCATGAAGCACCCATCACGTTTACTGCAGGAGTTTCACAATTTTGGCTAAGAAGGTGATGCAGATGAAGGAAAGCTAGATAGTACTGAGGATTCAAATTTCCTTATTTGTAGCGATTTATGAGAACAGCATGCACCAGTAATGAAATAACACTTCTTCTCTTCCAACAGACTCTCCGTCCCTCCCAGGCGACAGAAACCATCAGGTTCTGTTTGGTGCTGGACACTTTGTCCTCTTCCCAAGGTGATAGATAGTGTGTGGGCTTGAGAGAGAACTCTCCCTGATTGGCATTCTATTCTGTCTGTCTCTGCATCCTTCCCTCCCTCCCTCCATGCTTCCCTCCCTCTCTCTTTCCCTCCCTTCCTCCCTCCCTTCCTCCCTCCTTCCCTCCCTTCCTCCCTCCGGGCATTTTATCTCTTCAAAAGCACATGTCCACCATGGTGGGTGCTATTTATGTGCACACTCTCACAACAACACAAACATCAATTCTCAATCTTTTCTCAAAATATTGAAGATAAAACGCTTAGTACACATCAAGAAAGACCAGGCACATTTTAGTTAATATAATCAGGGTCTGTTTCTTTCAGCCACGTTTTACTTAATATAATGGGGGTTTGTTTCTTTCAGCTGAGATACCAATCAGTCTGTATGAAACTATTATGAGAAATTTGATTTCCAGTTCCTTTAAAAACATAGCTTACATTATTTATTCTATAAGAGGAAAATAAACTCTGGAGTTAAGCGTTATCCTGAAAGGAGGGAATGGCTAACTCAGTGATGGAGATCTTGCTGAAGCCCTGCCCCCATTTCCCCCTCAGGACTTTTAAAAGAAATTATTCAAAAATGAATGATCCACTACTCACTCAACCTGTCCCACTCAGATCTGTCCTGTCCCCCACATTTATTCTTTTGGTTAATGACCTCATTATCTGGGTTTGCTTTCTATTACTGTGATAAAATGCCATGATTGAGATCGTTAGTCCCAGTTGTCAACTTGACTACGTCTGGAATGAACTACAATCTAGAAATGGAGGACACACTTGTGATCCAGATCTTGAGGCAGGAAGACACAGGCTTTTATCCGGATCTTGAAGTACAGTGGTCATGAAAAGCTCAGGCCCAGGAAAGGTGGTACACACCTTTAATCCCAGGAGATAGAGGCAAGCAGATTTCTGAGTTCAGGGCTAGCCTCGGATAGAGCAAGTTCCAAGTAATAAGATATTAGCCATTAAATACAGATACCATGTTATACTCCACAGACCCAAAGAAGCTAAACAAAAAGGAAGGACCTAGTGAGGGAGCTTGACTCTCACTTAGAAGAGAGAATAAAATAGTCTTAAGAGGCAGAGAACTGGAAGGGAGAGGGGAGAAGGAGGGGAATGGGGGATTCAGGATCAGGTATAGAAAAGGACAGGAGAGTTTGCTAGACGGCCATGAAAATGAATGGAAATCTGCAACTGACAGGGGTAAGGAGGTGTGTGCAGGGGGCATCTCCAGGACAAGACATGGCCTGAGACAAGGGAGATGTCCAAGAATCAATAGCTGTGACTCCTGGAGCCAGATAGGAATCCCAGTGGAGCAATAGAGACACCAACTCACCCACAAAACTTTCAACCCCAAATTTATCCTATCTACAAGTAATGCAGGCACAGGGGAGGGAGCAGAGACTGAGGGAATGGCCAACCAATAAGCAGCCCAACTTGAGAACCATCCCATGGGCAAGCACCAATCCCTGACATTATTAATGATACTCTGTTATGCTTGCAGATAGGAGCATGTTGTCCTCTAAGAGGCTCCACCCAGCAGCTGACTCAGATAGATATAGACACCCACAGCCAAACAGTAGATGGAGCTTGGGGATTCTTATGGAAGAATAGGAGGAAGGATTATGGGTCCCAAAGGGGATAGGAACTCCACAGGAAGATCAACAGAGTCAACGAACCTGAACTCTTGGGGCTATCATTCTCAACCAACAATCAAAAGTATACACAGGCTGGACCTAGGCCTCCCCACTCATATGTAGCACAAGAGCAGCTTGGTCTTCATGTGAGTCCTAAACAACTGGAGTGGGGACTTTCCTGAAAGCTGTTGCCTGTATGTGGGATATGGTCTTCTAGCTGGGCTGCCTTGTCTGGCCTCAGTGAGAGAGGAAGTGAGCCTCACAGAGACTTGAAGTGCCAGAGTCAGTGAGGGGGAATACATAGGGGGCGACCCACTCACCCACAGGAGAAAGGGGGGAGGGGAAGGATTGTGGGAAGGGGTGACAGGGAGGGAGGCAATGAGTGGGATATAAAGTGAATAAAAATAAAATAAAAACAAAAATAAATAAATAGGAAGAAAGAAAGAAAAAAATCAGGCAAGATTATGATGAAGAGAAAGCAGATAAAACAAGATCAATTAATTCTTGACTTGTGAATATTTACTACTCTGCATTCCCATAACCATTAAGAATCACAAAAGACAGGTGAAATCTTTGATACTATTGAATTACATAGTAAGAGGAACCAGTTTGATTTGAAAATAAATTATTTTCACAACCCAGGTGATTTTTTTTGCAAACATTATCAATAACAAAAATGTTTTCTATCAGAAAAGTTTAAATTAAAGTGATTAAAATGTTCATGTATTTTGGCAGTTAAATCCCAAATAGTACCTGGGTGTGGTGGTGCATGCCTTTAATCTCAGGACTTGGATACAGGAGCAGGTAGATCTATGTAGGCCAGCCTGGTCTACACAGCAAATTCTAGGCTAGCCAGGGCTCCACAGTGAGACTCTGTCTCAAAAATATATCTTTGTATAGTATCCTAAAAGCATATAAGTACATGTACTATGCAGTACACATTGTTTTTTATATATGTATTATATATTATAAACTTACTTATTCTAATTTAAGTAGCTTTTATAGCAGTGTACACATATTTTATGTACACAAATACATGCTTCTGTATTTCATGCAGAATTTTTTTAATTTAGATTTTTAGTTTACACATCTATACGGCCACACTGGAAGCTCTTTGGATGTGAACTTTAACTCACAGTTGTGTCCTTGATTCTTAACATGATCATATCTTTATAGGTATATTTATATATGTTCAGATGTATATTCTTGAACATATATAATATAAAATATAGATGCATACAAACAGTAAACAGTGTGCAGTAGCAGAACCAGGTTCCAGGTCACAGGAGTGCCATAGTAAGGACACGGGGCTTTAAGAAGACAGTGCTCTTTAGCCCCGCTCTGTCATAGTTGCTTTGTAAACTTAGAGATATGACTCCGTCTCTTTTGAGTCTCTTCCTGATACCAACTCAGGCTAATGACAGGACTATGAGTTAGGTAAGAAGAGGTAAGGAGCAAGCCAAGCATGGAGTAGCCACTGATTCATGACAGCCTACAGTGGCTGAGACTTTCCTATGTTACTGTGACTTTAAATTCCATATTCGTCTTGCCCTACTACCAAAGGCTCTAGTTCCTGTAGTTTTCATACTTTTTCATACAACTATATTCCATGAGAGCCATTGCTTCTCATTCTGCTGCAGTCTAACTGAAAGGAGGACTTCAAAATTAAGGTGCAGACCCCACTAGGGTTAGGCTGCAGACATCAATATCTTGGATCTGTGGAACGTTCAGGCAACCAGATCTAATGCCTGTCTTTTGACTTCTCTAGCTTAGCAATCTTATGTGGCACTTTACTTGTATTTAATAAGCACTATGGGTTTTCTTTCTTGTTCTAATTTTTGGAATTTTACTATGTCACCCAAAGAAACTCAGAGGCCCTACCATAACATGTGGTAAAGACTTTATAATATGCAAATGTAGACCCTCAACACATCCACCAGAGTGACACCCAAATGTCAGAGCACAACTCTCCCCTACTAAAAGTCTTTGAAATAATCCATCTCAGAGCACCTCTTCCTCAGAAGAGACCTCAGTGCCTCAGGGATGCCTTCACCCGACCTGCATTGTTCACTGATGTCCAGTGCTACCTCAGGGTCTTGACTTTGGTATTCTGCTCTAAGATACTTTTTACCAAGCTATTCACACAGACCTCATATCCTCCCCTCTTTGCCGTCCAGATTTTTCACCTTAGTTGCCTTATTTATAAAACAGAGATTTTCTTTTTCTTCCAGGACGGCTTCCCATGGCCAGCCTCTCTGCTCCCCATAACTTCCTCTCTATTTTTTTTTTTCTGCTCTACGCTTCTCTGTAGCCTGACTCATCTTTCAACATTATATTCAGTTTACTTACTTTATTTTCTGAGTCCCTCTTCCAGAATGTGATGCCTCTAGGGGAAGGGGTTACTGTCTCTTTTGTCAACTACTCTCTTCTGTTGGGGGCAGTAGAGAAAGTCACCACCTGTGTTTCTGCAGTCTGGGTCTCTGGGATTCTGGTATCCTTATTTCTCCTTTTCCCTGGTTCATAGTGCTCTGGAGACACTTTTGATGTAGCACGATAAATAAAATGAAATAAAATGAAACAACACTGTGGACAAAGCCGAGCTCACTATTACCTCAGCTTTGGTTATTCTTGTCTTTGTTCCTCGTAACCATGAACATTTCAGACACATAACAAGGATCTCCATGTCACTGAGTAGAGGAGATCATTTGATTTTATTTTCTGGAGACTCATGATGTCAATCTTTATCTAGAAAACAGGACACATGCTGGACATCAGAGAAAGGAGTGAGAAGCACGGGCTTGTACAAACAACTTCTTTGTGTAAAGGGAAGAGTCTCGATCTGGTTCCAGGAGGTGATTTATCATCATTGCGTCTGCTCAAATCCACCAGCTCATCACTGTTGACATTTCCTGTGCACCTCTCTCTGCCATAGGTTAATTGGAACTGGGACTTAGCTAGGGGCCTCTGAAACTCATTATCTGGTATCAGGGATGTGCTTTACCAGAGGTGAGGCTCTAATTATAACAATGCTCCCTTCACTGATGGACATCCAGAAGTATTCCCTGACCGGGACTTGGTTTCTCAATGCCTATGACTGCACACATGAAATTACATCTAATGTTCCCCTGGTACCAGCAGAATTAGCCTATGGAATTGAGACAACATAGAGCAAGGGTTTCAGTATTCTGCAAGTCTGTCTTGTGTGTGAATAAAGGGGCCAGCTCCCCACAATAGTATCAGAAGTCCCTTGCTGCTGTCTCTGTCAACTTGAAAGTTTTAGCTAAAATGGTAAAGAGGAGTGTGTTCAGCAGAAAATTCGACACTTGCTGTCTTAGCCTTTGTGCCTACAGTACAGAGAAAATGACCCCCCCAAAAGGCCATTTAAACACCACACCATTTAAACAAAAGGCCCCAGAAACACCACACTGCTGTACTGTCACAGCAATTTCCAGGTGGGAGATGCACACAGTAGGGATGGCTAGTTTTAAATATAGGGGCACATTGGAGGAAGCATCATCTCTAAATGGGATCCAACACACACTTGTAGCTGACATCAGACTGAGACCCTTACACTACTCTAAGCAGGCGAAAGAAGATGTGGGAGAGTTTGGGGGGAGAGTTTGTGGGAGAGAGTGGGGGATTGGGAAACCCTGACGAAGTCAATGCTTATATCTTTGCTTTAGATACTGTCTTGGAGTGAGGTAGATTAAAAATAAAAACAAAGCTGAAAGCAGCTGTTCCCAAAAGGCTTATTTACTGAAAAAATAAAATAAAATAAGCGAACAAAAGCATGTTAAGACTTCAGGAAGGCTACGAATCCATGATGAAAATTCACCCCAAAACTCACTCCTAGCATTATGCTGATATAAGACACTATTCAGGGCATTTATTAAAGAAAGGAGCTAGTAAGACATGCTATCAAGTCTTTTTAAAGAGCAGTAAATTAACTACTGAGTGATTTCCACATACACCATTGAAACACTACAGGCAAAGGCCCCAAGGCAAGAACATTAGGGCTTGGCAGGAAAGACAGCTAACTGAATCAAATCAGTTATAGAACCAGCACTAAGAAACATGGAGCTGTTTGCAGGCAGGCACTGGAGCAGAGGGCGAGGAAGACAGTCCTGGCATAGGTTATGAGGGATGCTGTGGATACACAGTTAAGGGGGATGCTGTGGATGCAGCTAAGAGGGATGCTGTGGATACAGCTCAGAGGGATGCTGTGGATGCAGTTATGAGAGATGCTGTGGATGCAGCTAAGAGGGATGCTGTGGATGCAGCTAAGAGGGATGCTGTGGATGCAGCTAAGAGGGATGCTGTGGATACAGCTTAAGAGGGATGCTGTGGATACAGCTAAGAGGGATACTGTGGATGCAGAGCTGCATCTTAAAGGATTCAGGGGAGTTGACTGTGCTGGAACTGACAAGGCTTGAGGCAAGTGAGTGGTACTTGGTCTGACCAGAGGAAGCCATTTTTAAAAGGCAGGGAAACTACTATGTAGTTTCCTCACTTTGGGGGTTAATATTTTAGAAAGCTGTTGGTGATCTGATGTACAGGACTCCCAGCATGGGACTACAGTCCTGAGCATATGGGATCAACTCTCTTTCCCCACTTCTGCAGCTTCTCTGTGTCTCTGGCTCCTCACCGTTTCCCTTTTGGGAGAGTAGATTTCAAAATTCTAAAATTATGAGCATAAGAAACCTTCTGCTTACTGAAAAGGGAAGTTCTTGATGTAAGAACTCACAAATTGGAGGGAAATAATGGACTGTATTTGGAAGCAATTTGCAAAGGGTCTTCTGGAAATCCAGGCTGCAGGATCTATTCGGCGATCCTGTTAAATGGTCTCCAATGATTCTTCTCCATTTTCTGCCATTTCATATTTCTAGTGTCCAGGAGAGAGGCAGAAATCTTCCAATCATTCAGTCAGACGGCTGCACTCTCAGAATGTTGCCACTGGCCTTGAATTCTCAGGATATTATCCTTTTATCAAACTCTGGTTCTTTCCTGATGGGGGCCATGCTCATGCTAGTGGTCTGGGAGAGATGGCGCTCTTGTCTTGAAGCAATCAATGCTTGTCGCTCAGGGAACAGCACTTTTCAGGAACTATGGCTGAGATGGATAGCCAAGCAGATGACATGGAGTCTATTTGATGGGTGAAGTGGTCTTCGATTGTTTGAGACTGGGTTTCAAGGACCAGGGGAATGGAATTTCCTTTAGGGTTGTTAGTATGAACCTCCCCATGGTGAAAGCCAAACGGTGGGAAGAACCCTGGATAAACTTGATGCTGGAAGATAGCAATATGACAGCTGTTGGAAAGCTGAGTTCTTACCTGATCTGTGGACAGGTGGTACAGATTCACAGTGCCTAGAGGTGGAATATATAAAATGGTATGTGATCTCTTCCTGCAAGCATAACCTGGAACTTTGTAAGAGAATGTGGAACAGTCTAAGAATTTATGCCGTCCATTTGGAGGTGGAATTGTGAGGGAGAAATAGAAGCATACATCCTGTGGCTCACTTGGGTGGCCATGTGCCTTAGGCAACAGGTAGGACTGGCGCCTGGGTCACATTCTTCATTTTTTCCAGTGTGTCCTAGGTCACTTTTCTAACTTAGTTTCTGAGCTCCTGCGTTTTAGATCTCCTGCCTACTTTCCTGTCTGGGGTTCTGCTTTGACAATCTTTGCCTTGCAGTCTTCTCATCAAGTCAGGCTCATTTTCTCATCAGTTATTAGTTCTGGCTATCTTGATTAGCACCCCAAATTAAAAGAATGGTTTGGGTTCCTGTAGCTTAACTAGCAAATGTTCCAATTGGGTGCCCTTATCTCTGCACAGGACCCAGGTTCTATCTAACAAAGCTCAGACTATGTAAATGTAAGTTCAGCTAAGGTAGGCCAGTGGCGGAGTCAACCTCCGGCAGTTTATGTGTCTTCTATTGTTTATGCAGTTCCCAATAGCTACCTCCACCCTGCCCTTTTCATTTCATTAAACTGCCAGGCAATATTTTAGTATGTTATTGAAAGAGGCCACTTTTTCAGTGATGGGTGAAATGATTTCTAAAAATACTTGCAAATCAATTTGCTCAGATGGTAGAAATCTTGATAAAGAAAGGTGCTATTAAATGTGTGGAATAAAAAAAAAGCGTCCTTTTCAGTTTGGGGCATGCTACCAATACACTTGTGAAAAAGTCCTTGGTTCAGAGAAATGTAGTCTGGGGTTGACTAATCCCAGCTTCACAGATAAGTGACTATGTGGCTTTTGGCAAACCATGAAAACCTCTTTGGAATTTCAGGTTCCTCAGTTGCAAAGTGAAGGAATGGCATCTCTCTCATTGTGCTGCGGCAATACATGTTTTTGCCAAACTCTGCCACGTTTTTGCCAGAAAGGTGAGCTTTAGTTTATTTAGTTTAGTCTTAGCGTGATTGATACAACTCCATCAGAGTTTAACATTCTCATTAGCAAGGGGAGAAAATAAAAGAGTCTTGGATCAGGGAACTAATAGGTTCCTCTTTCAATGCATCAGAATAATGCTAAAATATTCATTATATTAAAAGGAAGGGGAGTGTGACATATGACATCATATTTATCTTAGTTTTGAGTGGATAAACACCACAGGTCAGCTGACATGATGTGGGGCTTACAAGTGTGGCATAGCTAATAGCATCTTTTATATAAACATCTCTGTGCTCATGTGAAAAGCCCTCCACTGTTTCAATGCTTCCTTCTGCCCAGAATCTACCCTTTTCTTTGGAAACAGTGCCTCAAAAGTCTTGGAGGATTTCGTTGTGTTGATAAATTAATGTATCAATTAACTAATGAACAGAGAGTGGGTAAAATATTATTGCCATGAGTTGTGAGGGTGTTGATGCAGAAAAAATGTCTATAAAAGCTAACTCCCAGGGTATTTGTGAGAATAAAATGGAGTAATATCTGTGAAGGGCCCCTCTCTATGTGACTGCCAAGTATCTGTTCATCTGTGGACCTGTGTATGAACAGACCATTTACCTGGTGCGCAGTAGGTGTGCTGGTGCGCAGTTGGTGTGCAGTGAGTACTGATCACTTTATTTTATTGTTGTTATTGTTCGCTAACTACTACAGAACATAACTTTTCTTCTCCCACTGTTGATGTCCCTGCCAAAAGCCAAGGACATAAAAACCAAATCAACGAATAGAAACATTGGCTTTATGCAGTCAAACTTTCACTTTTTAAATATCTGCAGAAGGAAGAGGTTTAGGAACACAGGGTTCTTCACAGTCAAGTATGTTTGAGGACAAAGAAAGAACAGGATATCGACAAGGCCGATGAGAGCTGAAGTCAACCTTCTGTCCGTTTGGATTTTTAGTTTCCTCTCAAACAAAGAAAAGAGTGCCGGGAGAAAGGGATTGGATTGTTAGAAGGGCGATTTCTGAGGCAGGCATACTCTCTCTCTCTCTTAAAACCAACTTCCTTACTCCTCTTCTCCCTGCCTCTCTTGTGGTTTTATTCATGAACTAGCACTAAATTACATTTGGGTTATTTTTTTCATTTAAGGTAAGTATCTAAAATTATAGGTTGGATGGAGGTTTAAACAATGGTCAGTGATAATCTTTCTTACAAGGTGAACATACATTACACCATTTCCAAATCTGGCGTCTTCAAAATCTTCCAGTAAGGAGAAGTGTATTGTGACAGAATTATAATTCCATTTAAATAGTGCTGTGTTACTCTAAACGGGTGGTTCTCAACCTGTCAGTCACAATACCTCTGGGGGTCAAACAACCCTTTCACAGGGGTCAAATATCAGATATCCTGCATATTAGATATTTACATTATAATTTATGACAGTAGCAATGAAAATAATTTTATGGTTAAGGTCACTACATATGAGGAACTGTATTAAAGGGTCAAGGCATTAGGAATAACCACTGCTCTCAACAAATAAACAAACACCTAAAAATCAAAACCTTGATAGTGCTGGAGAAAAGGCTCCGTTGTTAAGAACGCTGCCCACTCTTCCAGAGGACCTGGCATTTATTTCTAGCACCACATGGCAGCTCATAACCCTTTGTAACTCCAGGCCCAAGAGATCCAATGCCTTTTTCCGGCCTCTGTAGACACAAGGCACACACACGGTACACAAATGTACACGCAGGTAAACACATATACATAAAAAATAGAGTTAAAATCATCCTCCAGACCATTTATTTCACTGTTGATCCTAGATGAAGATAGTTTTAAAACACTGGGAAAATAATAAAATTTGTACCAAAATACTAGATGAAACATTAAGTATCAGCTTAAAGGCTTTATTCATATACAATGTTATCCAGAGATTGCCTTAACCACCTCCCACACCGTCTAAACACACCACAAAAGATGTTCCATGTGCTAAATGTTTACACTGAACTTTTACGGATTGCATGGAGAAGAGCACACATTCCAATGGAGGGTTTACTTTTTCACCTTAGTATCTACTTTATTTGTTTTGGTAAATCTATTTTCTAATACTTGTTTTTTTTGTTTTTGTTTTTTTTAAAGAACTGACAGCTTATTTTACTGAGGATGAGTCAGCCACAGGAAATGAACATGACAAAGTGTTCCTAAGATAAAGGCTGACCAAAGGAATGAACTTTGGGCAGGTGCATGTGTCCCTCACAGCACAAAGTTTGAAATGTACACATTGGGGAATGGATGTGAAACTGGATTGGATATTTTCTTTATTTACATTTCAAATGTTATTCCCTTTCCAGGTCTCCCCTTTGGAAACCCCCTAACCCATCCCCCTCCCCTGCCTCTATGAGGGTGCTCCACCACCCACCTGCCCACTCTCGTCTTCCCTCCTTGGCATTTCTCTATACTGGGGCATCTAACACCCTCAGGCCCAAGGGCCTCTCCTCCCTCTGATGACCAACAAGGCCCTCCTCTGCCATATATGCGGCCAGCACCATGGGTCCCTCCATGTGTTTTCTTTGGTTGGTGGTCCAGTCTCTAGGAGCACTGGGGGGATCAGGCCAGTTAACACTATTGCTCCCTCCATGGGACTGTAAACCCCTTCAGCTCCTTCAGTCCCTTCTCCAACTCCTCCATCTGAGAACCCAGCGTTCAGTCCAATGGTTGGCTGCGAGCATCTGCCTCTGTATTTGTCAGGCTTTGGCAAATATCAGGCTTCCATCAGCAAGCAACTCCCAGCATCCACAAGTGTCCAAGTTTTGTGGCTGTATTTGTTTATTGTATGTTTGCATGTACACCTGTGAGGTCAGAGCATATGATTTGTGGAGTCTGTTCTTTCATTTTTCCATGTGGGTTCTGGGGAATCAAATGTAGATCATCAGACTTGGTGGCAAGAGCCTTTACCTGCTGGCTCACCTTGCCAGCCTAAACATTACCAGTTTTAGTAATGTATCATGAAAGAATTCACGCATAGTGTGTAGAGATACATATTAACTCATGCCAACGCTGGCTAGATATAGGAATCTGCAAACCTGTATTTCCCAGGCCATGCCACCCTATGGAGACAGGAAGGTGAGCGAGGGAAACTTTGGAGGCCTTGGGTCATGGATGCCAGACACAGTTCAGGAAGTTGTGGAGCACTTAATGGGAATGCAGGGGCTAGGAGAAAGCCATACCTGGCTCTCACCAAGCTGACTTCCCTCCACCAAAGGAAAGATGTAGGAGCTTCTCTGAAGAAAGCAAGTGGAACCAGAGAAGATTCAGTTCTTTCAAGTCTTAAATTTGGGGGACAATAAGTGGTCATTCTGCCATATATTTATCCAAGAGTGGCCATTCCCAAGTGCAAGTTAGGGGCTCATTTAGAAAGAATTTTGATTGTCATGACTGGAGGGGATGCTGTTGAATCCAATGGACAGAGACCCAGGAAAGTTGCTGAACTCTACAGAGCACACCAACAGCTCTCCCGGCAGGATTATAGCATCCCAGAGGCCAGCTGTCAGAGTGACAGCTAACTTGTTTATGCCCCTGTCACTCACGTATGCCTTCAAGATGCTCAACTATAGATGGCTAGCCTTTTAATGGTCATTTAAATAAAGCTCTCACAATGTAAGTCAGAGTAAAAAAATAAACACCAAGCTAACAATAAAAATAATCAAATTTAAAAAATCAGAGGCACTAGAGATCATGAAAAAAAAAAAAAAACATACAAAGAAATTATGATAGATACAAACAACCCCAAATGCAATTTAGCAATGCCCAGGAAGCTAGAACCAGAACAAAGATGTGTCTCAGCCATTCTTCTTGCAGAGACTGATCTCTAAGAAGCTCTTATCCATCACTGGACATGTGCACAGGTTACGCTTAGCGGCACTACCTATTCACAAATACCTAACATCAATTTAACCATTTACTAGGTAAATAGCAAACAGATTAACTGTAGTCTATTCACATAACTAATACTACCAGTCACTTAACACGAACAATATAGAGGCATTTAAGTGTAGATAAGCTTCACAAATATGATAATGACAATGTGTTGAAATGTCACACTGTACCCTATCAATATGGACAGTTATGTGCCAATTAGAAACATTGCAGAATCCCACACTCGGGAAGAGATCATGTATTTAAAGTTAAAGAGCAGGCAGAAACTTTATGTCCTTTAAGGAATCATTCCTTATCTACATTCCAGATCCTTCTAGCTCTTTGTGAGACTCAGGAGGAAAGCTCCCAAGAGGCGGAGCAGTCAGTGAGACTGGAAGAGGCTCAGAGAACTTCAACCAGTTATATTTTATTTCTTTCCATGCAGTTTGGGCTCCCTAGGGCTTGTTATACATAGTTTTTATTTCTAGTATGCTTTAGATTATATTAAATGACATCTTCAGAAAGAAAAAAAGACAATATTGTGCCAAGAAAATGGTGTGATCTCATTCAAGAAGTAGGAATATAATTTAAAAAATGTAATAGTTACCAAAAAACTCCCAACGTGTATTGTACTTATTAAATGCCTTAAAATATGCCATATCTGGCTGGAGAGATGGCTCAACAGTTAAGAACCCTGGCTGCTCTCCCTGAGCATCTGGATTTGACTCCCAGAATCTACATTGTGGCTCAAAATTATCTGTAACTCCAGGCCAGGGGATCTGATGCCCTCTTCTAGCATCACAAACACACACACACACACACACACACACACACACACACACACACACACACACACACACATACACGCACACACGTACGCACGCATACAAACAAACGTAGAATTAAAAAATATCATTCATTCATGTTCCTTAAAAAGTATAATTTAATTTGAAATAAAAGTTAAATTTAATCTCAGTGGCATCAGTTTAGAACTGGATTTTCTTTTCTCATAACTAAGTATATGAAATAATTTGGTCCTATGCCTTTGAACATTACAGAGCTACATGGCAGGAAGTGTGACATGTCCGGTTACATTCATCGACCTACTAAGAGTTGAGATAAATTATTAATTACTATAAAAGATGCACATTATTTTTGAGCCATTTAGCAGCTGAGGTCCATTCCACAAATGAGGGAATTAAAACAAACACACTCAGCAGTGCTTTGAGACCTCACTGACGAACTAAGCCTGGAGACAAGTGGCCACATCAGTGTTGCTGAAATCGTAAACAACTTCTGCAATTATTAACAATTACTTTTTTCTTTGGCACTACAGAACTCAATTGGAATTTGAGAAAAAGTCTAAAAACTGTCACTTAGGGTTTTAGTGATAAAAACCAAGTTGAGAGCTGGGTAAATCAACATTTTAATTTTGTTATGCTAGTTTACCTAAAATTATCATTTTATTCATTTGGTTGAAAATGAATTATATGTCTACAAGTAATTTCATAATTTATTAATTCTGTATTTAATTTTGACATGTTTCTCATAATTCACCATTGTACATAATACTGTGATAGATATCCCACAGTACATACATATCATTGTCAACATAAATTCCTAGAAATAAGTTTACTAGATAAAATTTTATGCACAATTTATACTTTGGTACTTGTTGGTAAACTGTTCATTAGAAGTACTGTGTTGATTTGTACCGTTATATGGAACATTTCTCTAAAATTCTCTAACAATTAAATTTTATTATATATATATATATTATAAAAGAAATATATATATATGAAATGTTTTATTATGTGGTGAAACCTTTAAAAAAATACATGTCCCTAGTTGAAATACTCACCCTCTCTTAGTATTTCAGGGAAAAGGGCCCCAGAATGACACAGCCAACTTTCTATTCTCCAGAGGCTCCAAGTATTCATTCAGAGAAATTAGATTTGGGAACGTAAATAAGTTCACAATTAAAAAAAATAGGGTTGCAAATTTCATCAGGAAAAAGTTGATTCCTAACATAATTGTTCTTTTATGACATGCATCCTTTTAGAGCGAAGCGTTATGCTTCTGAAATCTATAAATAAATATTAAAAACACAGTCGGTAATAAAGCAAAACAAAAATGGCCAACATGGTTTACTGAAATAGTTTAAAACTAAAATGCTTATTACATTTTCACATTAGTTACTGAAATCCATTTTATTTAAATAATTAAAGGTTTTTCACAGAAGTGCTTATAAGGCAAAAATGCTAATATAGATGTTTACAAAAAATAAAATGAAGACTGAGGTCCCTGAGTGGGTTCTGGGGGAGCTGCTTCAGGTGGGCAGGGTCATGCACTCACCCTGTTCGGCACTGGTGATGCCCTGCAAACCCCACCTCACTTCCCAGACTTCCAGTGTGCCAGGAGATTCCAGAGAAGAAACCAAAGGACACGTGCTGTACGTATAGCACCTATAGCACCTAAGCCCTTATAGCCCAAGAGGAGAGAATGAATCACAAACCCAGGAGACATGAGATTCTGCAGGAAGGAAAACAATTACTGCCCAGGCGATGTGCACATGTAAGGTGATTTCACATGAAACTTGTCCCGTTTCACTGGCATCAAATTTCTATTCATGTCTAGGTGAAGACCCTGACATGCAGAGAGGTGGCCTAACTTGTTGAAGTCACAGAGCAGTTTGGAAAGCCCGATGCAGAACACGCAGACTGCCACACTATTTTCAAGAAATGTGCTGGGGGCCTGCCAGGTGCCTGGCTTGGAGCCAAGAAGGGCACAAGAATGGAGAATAAGGCCCAGTTTGTGCCAGGAGGCATTTGCTCTCTGGCACTGGTAGTGGCTGGGATGGGGAGTGCTGAGAATTACTGTAACATTCATCTTAGTACCAACGGTGGCATCTCTTCGGCATTACACAAACAAGCCCAGGACTGTGTGGGGACCAGAACACCTGGTAAAGTAACAAATTCAGCTAAGCTATAGTCTGGAAAATGCACATTTGAGGGAGAATTTGTATTCACCCATCAACCTTAGACAGCTTTGAAACAACAACATTCAAAATGGAGAAACTGGCCCTACCATCTACTGCTGTAGAGATCTGAACTTCAAGTTTAGATGGAAACTGCAGCATCACATATAATGGCTTCAATCAGGGATAACTATGGTCACAACAAGCAAACACTGCCACAAACTAAGACTTCATTCACAAAACATCATGGTGCATGAAGCAGTCTGCTAAGCCTCTCTGCAATGGACCCCCACTACACCTAGCAGTACCCTAAAACCATCACACATATAGCGTGATCCCTACTTTTCTAAAAATGCAATGTGCATGAGTGTTCCTGATAAGCACTGGAGTAGCAGTAGACAATGAAGCAAATGAAGCCTGTGATCATTTGTAGGTGGTGATGATACACATGACCCACACACGTGACAACTTCTGGTGTCATCCTTCATGTGCTTTCCATTTCTTTTGTTGGTTGTTTGGGATAGTGTCTGTCAGTGGCCTGAAGCTTTGCCAAGTAGGCCAGGGTAGCTGGCAAGCTTCCAGGGAGCTATGATCTGAGCCCTTACCTCACCATCCCTGAGATTACAGGCCTGAGCCACACTTCTGGAATTTTACCTGGATTCTGTGATCGGAATTCAGACTGTCAGCATTGCAAAGGCAAGAGCATTACTGGCTGAGTCATCTCTTCATCTAGGATTCTACATTTTCTACATCGATTTCTTTAATCTAATAATTATGCTAGTGACCTATTCCTGACTGGGATGATGCTCTGAAATGAACAGCCTTCTACCCACTGGCTTCAGGCCACCAAGTGACTCAGACCTTCTGTTTTGAACACAGTGGACAAAATGGGTCATGAGACCTGAGCCCATAGCCAGGACTTGCTGTTTACTGGCTGAGCCTATGCAACTGTATGCATAAAATGTGGTCACTGATATTTCCCCACAGATGAAATGGAAATCTTAAGAAGAGCTTTGTTTCATTGTTTCATTGTATGCATTCTTTTAGAACTGTAATATCTGGGTGATTTTTGTGCTTTACTGTGCCAGGTAATGATATTTGTGATTGCTTTACTGAATACATCTTCTAAGAGCTGTTAAAAAAAAAAAAAAAAAGAAGAGCTTAAGGAAAACAGTCTAATATTAAATCACTAACTTCTTTATACCATCAGGCAGACAAGTTACTTCACCTGTGAAACTTCACTTGTTACTGTCAGAGGGATAGCAACTCCGGGATAGCAACTCCTTCTCTGGGGGCTCTTACTTTACCGTGTTGATGTCCAACTGAACACCTCACATAGTACTGTGAAGCTTCAGTACCACCTGTGGTGATTTTGAAGCATATTTATTTTGAATTTTTTGACATGTTAAGAATGTACACTCTTTTTAATCTCTCCACTCTTCTACTGTTTAGACAGACATCAAGTACAGAGTTATTACACTTTGAGAAGAATCAAGGTGAAGGGCACAGTTAAATTTCAAGGGGTCATTTGGGTCTGAAGCCTTTCCTATGAAGGTTCTGACACTGGAAGCACTGAGCAGTAGGATGGCTGAGGATGAAGGGTGTGTGGCCTGCTGTGGTGGGATGATGAGTAAGCTATTAGCTCCAAGAGGCTGGGCTTATCTGAGTATATGCGTGCCATTCTGCGAATGTGCAGGACTCAGAATTTCTCAGGTTTGGGTTCTCTACTGCCAATTGACAGCTACATGTCTTAAATGTTTCCTTTAATTAACCTTCTTCCTTTTGATATCGATTTTCTCACTTGCCCACGGTGCTGCTGCTATTCTCAGAACACAGACTGAAGGGATCAACAGTTCAGGGTTCTCAAGATTTGTACACTTAATCTTGGAACGTTGCACACAAACAGATGGCCAAGCACACTGACTTCCCCTTCTGCACAAACACAGAAACCTAAGGACTGCGACTGAACTGTCAGGCCTTTGGATCCAACCTTCAGCCACTGACTGATACCTGGGCTTCCTTTCCTAAGGGTCTTCCCACAGTAGCACTGGAGAGTGTTAAGAAAGAGAGCAGCCTATTGAAGGCTCTCCCTGCTGCAGTAAGGTAAACTTGCAGGTGCTGGAGGGCTAACTGGAGTGTGTGGTCTACAAGACAACCATTGGGAAGACAGATTCGAAAGAAAGAGGCCAGCAAAGGGCACAGCACAGCACAGCACACTCAGACGGTGTCTGGTCCATTTTCCTGGTACTTTGGTATCTTCTGACTTGTCACTGCCTTTCAAGTGCTAAGGACTTAACTCTGCACACCCAGCAGCCCCCAGTCAAAGACTGACAGGCATCAAGCCACAAGTGCTTGCCTTTGAAGCAAAGAGCTCTGGCAGTATTTCCTATTGGTGCTGAAGAAGAAGAGAGAAGAAAGAAGGAGGAGGAGGAGGAGGAGGAGGAGGAGGAGGAGGAGGAGGAGGAGGAGGAGGAGGAGGAAGAAGAAGAAGAAGAAGAAGAAGAAGAAGAAGAAGAAGAAGAAGAAGAAGAAGAAGAAGAAGAAGAAGAAGACCAAGTACCTTCAATTTGAAGTTGTTCTTATTGGGTTAATATCAAGATGTTCATGAAGCTGATCTGTTTTGGGGGGTTTTTGAGAATAAATTATTCCTTTGCTTCCCTGGTGGCATCTGGGTGCTTTTTGTATCCCTTGGTTTGTGTGTGTGTGTATGTGCGTGCATGTGTATTTGAGATAGGATAGCATGTAAGCAAGGCTGCTCTGAAACTACTGATCTTCTAGCCTCCACCTTCCAAATGCAGGGGCTATAGGTATACGATACATCCCCATCCCCACTTCCTTAGCTCCTTTTTAGTCCCTGCCTTCATCTTTGAAAGTATCAGGGTAATACCTCCAACTTTCTCTGTGACTCTGGCCTGATGTCTCTCTCTTACAAGGCCCTTGAGATTTCTTTGGGTCTACTTGGATAATCTAAGATAATCTTTCCATCCCAAGATCCCTAACATATGTGAAATCCACCACTTAAGGCAACATATTCCCAAGCATTGGGATTAGAACACTGGCAGGAACCATTTCCAGGACTACTATCTGGACAATTTATATCATTTCCCAGAACTTCCTTCCAGGGAACAAAATCTCATCACCTGCAGTGGTGACAGGTCTATCATGGACCCCAGTGGCCTCTTCCTCTCCTTTCCTTATTTCTCCACTTTCTTGCTAGTGTTTTCTAGACCTCTTGAGTATCCACTTATACTAGAAGCCTTGTCTCAGGGTCTGTTTCTGAAGAGCCCTTAGTAAGAGCATGATGGGGTGAAAGCTAGAGACGCAGATCAAGAAACGTGGCCTGGGCTATCACGGCAGAAGGAAGAAGTGGGAAGTCAGGTGGCAATTTGATCTGGACAAGATGATACTGAATTTCAATTTAGTCACTGAGACATCAGATCAGCAAGTAGAGGTGGTGGTTAGAGGTGTAGGGTGTCCTCTTAAAGGTTCTGAGACAGGCTGGAAAACATCATTAATGAAACAAACAAAAGCTCCAATAGACATGGCAACATTCAAAGGGCAGGGATAATTTTCACCTCTGGGGCAGGTCTAAGTCAGAGAATCCTGAAACGTCTAAAACACTAGCTCAAATTTTCCTTCTTGGAAATCCTTAGCATGCCAGTGTGCACTTTCTGTTTTGCAGAAGGCTCTCTTGCAAACATACTCTGTGTTTATATATTAAACACTATTTATCTGAAGCAAACACTACTCTTCCTATTTTGTAGTTGAACTAGTAACTAGAGGAGTTAAACCTGCCCAAGACCCCACAAACAACAGTAGATGAAGAGTTTAGAACTGACTTGGTTCAACTCTGAGGCTGAAATATTCACCCTCATACTCTCTTGCTTTGGTTCTGATCATGAGGATAAAGGATAAAAAATCTCCGAGTCTCCTGTAAATGAGTTATCCACACTTTGGTCTATTTTACCAGATGCTTGCTCAACACGCTTTGCAGAGAACTCTCATTCCTTCCTACTCTCTTTCAACAAACCCCACCAGACACTGTTTCAATCCCACTTAATTAAATCCATTTTCTCAAGTTAATCCAACATATGATTTAATCCACTTTTTGCACAACTCAAATCTGGAACCCCTGAGTCAAGTTGACTAATATCTTCAGATAAGCAAGGTTAAGTGGAATGTTCCAGAAACTGATGATGGATAAAAAACTCAATGGTGAATTATCTAGTTAATAGAGTATGTATCTTTTATTTCTTATTCTACCTATAAATACTCATATGGTATTAAGTCTAATTCCATAATCTCTGATACCTGATTTTCCTTTGCATTTATTCTTTAATAGTTTCATACACATATAATGTGTTTGATTTTATTCACTCACCCTATCGTATTCATCCCACCCTCATTGAACCTATTTTTCTTCCCAATATCTTATTTCAGTTATTCATAGAGAGAAAGAATGGATAAGACCTGCTCATCCTTGAGAGATTTTGTAAGGTTAAAAGAAAAACTATGTGCGTGAGTTTGCTTTAAGTTCTAATACAATGGTCATAATCATGGTGACTCAGAGCCTAATAAGCTCATTTTTCTAATAATAAGCTCATCTTTCTAATGAATGGAGATTTGAGTCAAATTCTTCCTAGTAAATGGTGTTCCTTAAAACTTGGTTGTTCTAGATAATGGGAACGCTATGTTGCTGCGGAGTAATCTATTCATTTTCTCCCAACTGGGACCAGTATACATTGCATCATCTACCCCAGTTACTTTAATAAGCCCATTTATTACATTTATATCTAACTTCTTCATCAGAAACAAACTATTTTCTCCCTGCTGGTTGGATACTTCTGAAAGGTAAACAGTGGAAAATGTGATGGTTTTCAATGTCAACTTGGCATAATGTAGACTCATTTGGGAAAGGAGCATCATGAAGGACTGTCTAGATTAGGTTTGACTGTGGGCATGTCTGTAGCAGATATCTTGGTTATTGTGAGACAAGAAGACTCATCTATTGTGGAGAACACCACTCCCTGGACAGGAGATTCTGATCTGTATAGGAGTGAACAGACAAGCTGAGCACAAGCACATGGGCATTAATTCATTGCTTTCTGGTTAGCTGAGAAGATGAGGGGTGTACCACACAGCTTACTCTATGGTGACAGCAGCACTGGGTGAGCTGTGGCTTGCCCTGATGTATCAATGTGACTCTGCTTTTTCCACTGTATAGTTGGGGTAGCTGCACTAAATGAATGCCAATGGTCTCGAAGCTCAAAAAAAAAAAAAAAAAAAAAAAAAAACAACTTCATTGCTTCCTGCTCTTGACTCTGGATGGGAAGTGACTAAATGCTTCATATTCCTACTACCTTGAGTTCTTCACAGTGATGGACTGTATCCTGGGATTGTGAGCCAAACAAACTCCCCCCCACCACATTTTTCTTATCAGGATATTGTATCACAGCCACAGGAAACAAAAGTAAAACAAATAACCATTTGTTAAATAACAGAATATTTGTCTGTTTGGTCTATTTTCCATATGGGTAATTTTTAGTGAGATTCTATTATGTCTAAGGCAGGAAATGACAGAACTGGTCCGCTAGCAGTTTACATCATAGTAGCTAAGATAACAGCTGGTGTCTGTATGTTGATTTACTTATAGGTAGATGCTTCTCAAACTGCAGTCACTTTTACCATTAGCAAGGGAGTTTTCTATATTTTTATAATTTAAATGCATTATAATTTACAGAGACTTTTGTGTTAAATTACAGTTTTTTTAACCTAGGTAAATGTATTTAAAATGTAAACTTTGGGACTGGGGACATGGCACAGTGGTTCAAAGCACTTACTATATAGCTCTACCAGATGACCAGAATTTTGATTTCACCTTCCCACATCAAGAGGATTGCAAAGATTTGTAACTGCAGCCTCAAATGATTTGATACCTCTTCTGGGCTCCATTGGCACCTGTGCATGCATACATATATGCACAAACATGCACACCTATAAAGTATGATAAAATAAAATATCTTTTAAAAAGCAACTTTATATCACTACTATACCTCAAACCCAATATTTCTTGCCATAACTAGGAAGTAAATAAAGATACCGTCATTCTACAAAATACTCACATGTTTAACGTCATCTTGTGCATGGGCAGTGGAGCTGGGAGGAGTTGGGGGAAGAAGTGGTGAGTGAATATGAGCAGAATACATTGAATGAAACTCTCAGTGATTAAAACTCCGTATTAAAAGCATGGTATTGTGAAACATACATGTACACAGCTTACTCATGTATTAATTTTTAGAATGTAGACAAATGCAAAAGTCTAAAGCATCTCTTCTTGGAGTGTGCATATATGGAGGGGGAAGAGACTCCCTCCATATTGTAGAGACAAGCTATAGTATGAGATGTTCTAGCAAGCATACAGTGAGGGGACCTGTTAAAATAGACTATGTTCTTGATCCACATGAAAGCTCAAGTGACACATAAGCCTTGAAGACATGTTCCTTTTTTATGGATGATGAGACCACGGATCCTGCAGCTTGAGCTCTGCCATTCTAGGGTGGTACGTGGCCGAATGGGCTCTTCCCACCACACCCAATCCCTTGCCGGGAATGAGGGGCCAGAGGTGCCAGAGGACCCGAGTCAAGCACTGTAGACCCCCCTCAATTGCTTATAGTCAGGTCAAGGAAGTGAGAAGCCCCAAGTGATGTGTCTAAATGGTATTAAGAGAAAGGAGGTGAGCATGCTCTGGGATAGTTGACTCAGAGAGTAACGGGGAGGATCCAGCAAGTGTGCTCACTGCACCTTGGGTTGTTAGGAATGACTTCGGGAGTGTGGGGTGAGATTACAACTGAATGGTGAAGGTGGACAGAATCGGGTAACTTGAAGAACAGACATAGGGAAAAGCATTTCAAATAACATCACAATGACAAGTAACACAAATGATAAATTCAACCTTGGCTCACTGCAGACTGGGGAAGATGCAGGCTTGTTAGAAATTGCTGTGGCCAATTTGACAGTCTCATGTGCTCCCCAGTGGTATTAGTTATTGCTCTAGCTTCTTTAAAAATGAATTAGTTCCTTTAAGTAGGTACAGCATCCAGCAGACAGTGTTTGTGCTTTAGGAGAATGCTGAGGGATGTGTGTGCTCAGGTTTATAAGGAAGCCCTACATCATCTTTACCAGGAAGTTGTAAATCACCCTACCGTTTGGCAACATAACTGTGTGGACACTGAGATTCTGTGCGGTGTTCGTAAAACATGTCAGCCTCTGCTGCCGAAATATGGTCTTTGGACCATACCTTGCCTTTACCTGGAGCTTGTTACAATGCAGTTTCCAGGGAAAGAGGTCTGAGAGGGCTCTGAGATGCTGCCTCTGCAGTTAAGTTCCCCAGTGACTCTCATGGCACTGAAGTGTGAGCCAGGGGACTGAGGCTCAGAAAGATATCAGTAATGGTAATAAAGAGATTGCTTTCACATGAAGAAATACAAAGGTTTAAAATGTATAAATTCAGATGACAGAGAGACAACATATAAAACAGACAGAGGAGAATATAAACCCAAATAATGGTGGGGTATAAGAAATGCTTTACACTTTCCTTGCTGATTTGTACTTTCTATCACTAACTTGCCTTAAAACAATCAAAGTGACCATAGAGGGATGGTTCACTGGTTCAGAATAGTTGGTACTCTTGAATTGGACCCAGGTTCAGTTTCTAGCACCCATATAGCAGCTCACAACCACTAGAAGATCCAAGTCCTCCTCTGGCCTTCAACAGGCACTGCATGCCCTGTATATGTATGTGTGTGTGTGGGGGGGGGGAGGGAGAGAGGGAGGGAGAGAGGGAGGGAGAAAGAGAGACAAAGAGACAGAGAGTGAGAGACAGAGAGACAGAGAGTGAGAGACAAAGAGAGAGATACCTATGCATGTCTATCCACCAGTCAATCTTTCCTTTTCTCTTTCAACAAGGCCACAAAGATATAGAAATAGACCTTTTCAAAACTTCCAGCTGAGAAAATACTTTTATGATGAACCAGATCGGTTTTCTGGACAATTATTTTCAGTGGCTTTATTTTAAGCTCTGGCTGGGACTATCCCAGCAGTGTCCCACTGGTTCAAAGAGGCCCCAGCTGCTTTTGAAAAGACTTCACCTGCATGCTCACTTGGAAAATTCCCCTTATCTGCACTCCTTTCCTGCAGTGCTCCTTCAATTCGGTGATTCCCTTTTCAGCACACAGTAACAGCCATGTGATTCAAAATCCCAGCTCCAACAGTTTCTAGCTGTTGGGGTGTTCAGGGTATGGAAGTAACGAGCCCACACTTCTTCAAATGGGGGGAGTGAAGTGTACCTTAGTCAAGAGTATTAGATGAAATAATTAACACTGAGCATAAAGGAGACTTAAACGTTCACTGACTCATTCAGTAATTTCCTCTTTAACAACTCTGTAGCAAGTATTCAGACAGAGGAAATAAATGAAGTCAGACATATTACCATATCTGGGAAATTTTGAGGTTACAAATGCTACCATAATAAGAAAGGCCAGGCCATAGAGAGGGACTGTAGTGACAGATTTTCATGAAAGTATCTCTTGACTCCAAAAGACTGAACTTTTGCTGGACTTTGCAGCTAAGTTAATAAAGTGCTTTGAGGTCACTTAAGATTATGTGCATAGCCCTGTCGTTTTGCATACTCACCCTATTTAACCTGCCTATAAGAGAACAATGTCATCAACTTTACTGAATTTCCCATACAACCAGCTTTTATAACTCAGGCTAAATGCTGGGCATTGATCTTAAATTATATATTTTTCTATGCCTGGCTCTGAATGTGTGTTGTAATCATTTGCTGAAAACAGCCAACCACCTGAAGACAACCTTAAAACAACAAATATTCACCATAAATGTTAGAAGCAACATGCGTATACAGGGTGATAATATCTGCTTGCAGTTGAGTGCTGGGTCAGTTGGGACCAGTAAGGTTATTTCTTCTCTTGCAAAACTGTTGAAGATTTCTGCAAAGAGCACCTGATTCTGAAGGGGACATGAAGTGATAGCTTCTGTAGAGAAATACCAGTTTTCTCCGATGGAGGGATTCACACAGTGAGAGGCAGACTTCATTCATACTCAAGAATAGTCAGTTAGCTAAAACAAAACAGATTCTCATGTTTATTTGTTTGCTTCTTTTGTGCATTTTTTTGTGGTTTGGTAGTGTTTTTTGGTTGTTTGGGGGGGGGGGAGAATGAAGTTGCAGGGGTAGGAGGGGAAGTATCTAAGAGGAGAAATAATATGATTAAAATATACTGTATTTAAAAATAGTAAACAATCCCTAATGTGTTTCCCATACCACATTTTCTGGGCTGTTTAATAAATAGAGAGCAAGGCCCTTTGTTAGGGTCAGACAGAAGACAGGAAGAAAAGCAGAGAATTCTAATTTGTGTTTGCTCCTGTTCAAACTAATCCAAGAGGAAGTTGCTTTATTTTCATTCCTTAGTGAGCTATTGACAAACACTAGGGGGCTAACATCACTGTGCAGGCAGGGGTGGTAATGGAGTCTTCCTAGAAAGTTACATCTGCACATTTGAGGGAAAGACACATTTGAGGTCTCAAATAGAGAACAAGGTCACATGTTCAGATAAACCTTTAGCTCAACGGAACTTGGTCATACACGGACCTTGTCAGCCATGTGGAAGAGTTTAACTTTACCCAAAGGGCAGTGGGAAAGGTCAAGGTCAAACATGATCTATATGAGGGCTTAGAAAGGTTGCTCTGACTGGATGACTGGAGCCAAGATGGAGAATGTGGATTGGAGGCTGTGGACTGTAGAGTGTCGGCTGGCTTTGAGGCTGCTGTAAGAACGCAGGGAGAGCTGACCCATCCTCAAGTAGGTCAGTGGAGACAGACAACTGCTCAAGGATTGAGACCAGCATTTGACTGGAAGAGATTGTGTGATGGAATAGGTACCAAGAAAGCCCTTAATGCATTCTTAATTTAAAATAACTAAAAATAAAATCCTACAAACAAAAGCTCTTTGGGATCTTATTTTCTTCTTTCTGGAGATCTATTAACCACTTCAGGCCAAGGTAAGATTAACTTAGTGGTATTGAAAAATGCCTGCCTCTTCTTAGCATTTCTCAAAGTAAGATCTGAGGAATTTTTTCCACTAAAGATCAAAACTATGTTTATAACACTAAGGTGTTATATTTGTCCCATTGTAGCTGTAACCAAACAGGAGGCAAACAAGTGAAAAAAATATCTGCCTTGAATGTGCATATTTTTCTCATTTTTAAATACAAAATAGCAAATATATAATTTATATCATGTTGGTTATCATAAGCAATGCAAAGAAGATTTAAAGTACATAGAGTAAGTCCCATATTATATAAGGGACTTGATTCTCGGCATCAAAACTCTCTCATCAGACACCAAAGGACAACTACACTTTCCTGTTTGGTTCTATTCTTTCAGGAATACACAGAGTTTCTTAGTGCCTGTATAATATGTGATGATGTCATTGTTCTAATAGCTGATGCTCTGTATTAAGCTCCAAATGTCCCTGGTTTTAATTTGGAGTATGGTAAATACAGAAAGATAAAATCCTATAAACAAAAGCTCTTTGGGATCCTCAGTGACATTTAAGTGTTCTAGGGATGAAATTCATCCTCATTTAAAGGGCAGCCATTACCAAGAGCGTGGGAAATTGAGAGAGGGCAAACAGTGCAGACGGAAGAAGTGAATTTCTAAGTTCACTTTGTTGTCTCTTCAAACTAGAGCCACTGCCTGCACAGACAAGGAAAATGCCTGAAAGTGGAAACACAAAATCTGTATCTGCAATTCAGAGGATTCTTTGTTCATTAAACAAAGTGAGAGAACAGAGCAAGTGAGTAATACTTGTGAGATAAGAACAGGCTTTGATGTGTGGGCAGAAAATCAGGAGGATGTGGGCAGGTGGGAAAATAACACGGCATTGAGAAGTGATGCAGAGGACTCAGAGAACCAGAAGCCGGAACCCAAGCGATCCCCCAGAGGGACGCTAGCATGCCTCGGGGACCAGTCTCTCCTCTTAGCATCATTATTATTTGAACCTTCTTTTAAAAAAACCAAAACACTGAGGGCAATGTTCTAGCTAAGCAAGCACATCCCAGCAGCCATCCATACACCATGTACAGAGGCCAGGAGAAAGTATAGCAGGCTGCTTTGTGCCAGGAACAACCCTGGGGTGTCCACTCTTCTTCCCAGAAGCCACGGCTGCTTTCACTGGAAAAGCCTGAGGGAGGTCAGAAGAAAAGCAAATGGATATCCAGGAAGTAATCCAGGATACTGAGGGCAGGGCAGGGTCAAGCCATAAGACTAGGATTCCATGGGCTGGTAGGAATGAGTTTTGTTATTTTATTTGACTCCTAAAACATAAATTCAAAGATCCACAAGAGAAGGTCTCAGTGCATGGTCCTGTGTTTACTGTCTTCTTAGTTTGGCATTATTTCTCAGTCCCTGATGTTTAGGCTGGCTGATTCTTTGTCACAGAGGCCTGCTCTGTGCATTTTAAGATGTTTAAGGGGTGGAGAGATGGCTCTGTGTGCAGACACACTTGCTCTGCAAGTATGAGCACCTTAGTTGGAATCCCCAGCACCCATGTAATAGTTGAACATCTAGTCCAAGCATCAGTCATTCCTATGGGGAGATGGGAGATTGAAACCAGAGTTCCCAGAAGCCTGTGGGTCACTCAGTCTGGCCAATCAGTCAGTGTATGCCAATACACTGTAGAAAAGCAGCAAAGAGACTCTGCCTCATACAAAGTGGAAGATGATGACGGAAGTTTGAAGTTATCCTCTAAACACCACAGTGTGCCATGTCACAATCACCACCTACTACCCTCCTACACACACACACACACACACACACACACACACACACACACACACACACACACACACACACACACTGGTTAACATCATGCCTGGCCCCTGTATAGCAAAGGTCAGCAGCAACCCCATCCTTGGCTGTGACTATTAAAACATTTCAGATGTCCCTGGAGAGGCAAAGTCACCCCTGGCAAGGGATCACTGCCCTAGATATCTGCCTATTCACTCTGCCACTTAATTTAGGTCTGCACTCAGATTTTATCTCCAGGGAAACTTTCTCAGAACCCAGTCTGAAAGCGGAAGCCCATGCTCCATCTGCCCCCCTTCCCATATTATTATTTCCTATTATTTATCAGAACCTAATGTTACATCAGATAGCCTGCTGCATATGCACTTGTTTTACCTAAGGCTGCACCCCTAATACCTAGTACTCAGATAACATGGAAGACGTTTTGGTGAACAAGGTAATAGCACTGTTTCAAGACTCCAAAGAAGAATGGAAGTCCTCTTGGGGGAAGGGGAATTTGCCACAATCGAAGAAAGGCTTAGATGCAACCTGTTAAAAACTTCAGTGGTCATTGTTTACATGGTGAGACTTTAGAGATGTTCTAACCAGAGGCACGTTTTCACCCACTCTCTCTAAAAACGGTGCTTTGAAAGCAGAATCAAGTTATTGTCAAGCACTTCTGTGAACAACATACGTGTTTTGTGTTTGAGACCTAAAATTGCAGTCATTTCCTGACATCAAAAGGCAGTCTTCTCAACCAGTATTTACACCGATGTTTGCTTGCCACAGAGCAAAAATCATGCTGGTAATTAGGAAAGTATCAGATGAAAGGCTGGTATCTTTTCCTCATCCATCTAAGTCGTAAGTGTGCTTCTCTGAGTTTTAAGTAGCATCACCACACAATCCCAGCATGCAGCTGTCTTCCTGAATTCCTTAAAGCATGCTGGACTCATTTCTAGGATGCTGACTTTTTATTTCTGGAAGGAATTTCAAGTGCTGAAGAGGAATCATAAGGGCCAAGTAAGCTTCACATTTGGGAGACACTAAGGGCAGCTCTCCCTCGACTGCTGGCAGATCTTACAGTCAGAATATCCATCCTCCTAAGACTTGGGTTTAGTCAACTATTAAAAGACGTTTTATTGCAGTGCAGCTCCCGAGAACCTCCAGGGAACGAGGACTTCCAAATACATTAAATATAACCTCTTAAAATTAAGTAATTCCATGCTCTCATTCTCCAAATGTAAGTGGATGGAAATCTTTTTGTTACACTTTTAAAAGACAATAATAGATAGATTAGATAGATAGATAGATAGATAGATAGATAGATAGGTAGGTAGGTAGGTAGATAGATAGGTAGATAGATAGAGAGTATTTAAGTGCACTAGTGACATATGCTCATCCTTCAACAAAAGTTTATATCAGCACAACAAAAGGTGGGTATAGGTCTCAGAACTTGGGACTCTGAGTGGCCCTAAAGCTTGCTTCCTCCTGCAAGGGCTTTGGAGGACACTCAGAGGCATGGAGGTAATTCAACAGCCTGCCTTTAAAACACTGATGGCCTAGTCAAAGGCTGACAGGACTCCTTCCCTTCTGGGATTATCTTGATTTAAAATACATCAGTCTCTTCTTTATTTCTTTTAGTCTTGTCTGTGGCTTTCACCATTGGTTCTCTTGGGGGTTCACTGTTCATCTGTTTCCTGTCAGTGTTTGAGTGGAGGGAATATTCACCATTACTCAAGTAATTTTTTACCAATAAATTTATTGTGTATATTTAACGTATATAACATGATTATATACTCACATATCAAGAAAAATGATTTATGATAATGGAACAAGTTATATGTGCTACCTTGCATAACTACTTTTCCTCCTGTGGCAACAGCGCCTAGACTCTACTACACTAATTTTAAAAAATTGAATTAGGTTTATCTATTTTATCTTATGTGCACGAGTGTTTTTCATGCATGTGGAATGCCTAGTGTCCTCAGAGTTCAGAGTCATCAGATGCCCTGGAACTGGAGTTACGTATGGATAGTTGTGAGATACCATGTGGATGTGAGGAATTAAGCCTGGGTCCTCTACAAGAGTAACAAGTGCTCTTATCACCTGAACAACCTCTCCAGCTCCTGTCCTCTGATTATTTTTTTTTTCTTTTGGAGATATGCTAAGATGGCTAGTTGTTAACTGACTTGACAGAATTCAGAATCACAAGGGAGGCATGCCTGTGAATGGTTATTTTGAATATGTTAAGTGATGTGGGAAGGTCCATCCACTGTGGGTGGTTCCATTCCTTAACAGGGATCCTGGACTGCATACACGGAGAAAGGAAGCTGAGCAGCAGTGTGCATTCAACCCTCTCTGCTTCTGGACTGGATGTGAGCAGCTATTTCAGCCTTGAGTACCCTAACACAATGGACTGTAGCCTTGTACCATGAGCCAGAAGAACTCCACTTTCCTTTATGTTGCTTTTGACAGGTTTTTGTTGTTCTTGTTCTTTGTTTTATTCACAGTATAAAGAAAAAAGTCAAAGACATAGTGTGTTTCACTGCAATCTAGGCTGAATTCAAACTCACTGCAATTCTCCTGCCTCAGTCTCCCATGTGCTGGAATTATAGGAATGCTCCACCACTACTGGTTCTTTTTTTTTTTTTTCCTGGAGCTGAGGACCGAACCCAGGGCCTTGCGCTTGCTAGGCAAGTGCTCTACCACTGAGCTAAATCCCCAAACCCCACAGCTGGTTCTTAATACACTTCTTTTAATTATGATCGTCATGTTGAAAATTAGGATTCTAAGTTTATTCTTCCCCCATTCTGCTGCTTTGTATTGAGACAGAGGATAAACAATGGTTGAGTATAGGAAAGGCAGGGAGGGAGAAAAGAGCAGTAGGTTGAAGGACACAAAATAAGCTAAGATTTTATGTGTAAGAAGGTGTAGAAAACCCAGCTTTAAGGTGCCTCAGACCCTCTGTTCAGTTCCACCTTTCCAACCACCAGTACATTATCATCTTCAGAAAATGAAGACTTCTTGACATTTGGAGCCTGTCTTAGGGTTTCTATTGCTGTGAAGAGACCATGACCACAGCAACTCTTATAAAGAAAAACGTTTAATTGACATGGCTTAGAGTTCAGAGGTTCAGTCCATTATCATCATGGTGGGAAGCATGTGGTGTGCAGGCAGACAAAGTGCTGGAGAAAGAACTGAGAGTTCTACATCTTGAGCTGCAGGAAGCAGCAGGAGACTGTGTACCACACTGGATGTAGCTTGAGCATATATGACCTTAAAGCCTGCCTCCACAGTGACACACTTCCTTAAACAAGGCCGCATCTTCTAAGAGGGCCACTCCCTGAGGGTCAAACAATCAAATGCATGAGTGTGTGTGGGCCATTCCTATTCAAACCACCACAGGAGCAGTCTGTAGTGTTCTGAACATCCACATCTAGTTTTCAACAGAATTCCAGATATATAAGAAGTGACCTTTGATGGAGAGTGAGCTGAGTATTTTGGAGACACATCAAATTCCTCTTGTGTTTTGCTCTTAGGTGATGCACTGATGGGCGGGAAGATGATTAAAGCAAGTAGCCCTTCCTGTCAAGGTTAGCACTGTAATTGTGTAGCTGGACCACTTTAGAAGGCACCTAGCAGAAAATAAATATTACCCAACCAGAGAGAAATGTGTTTATTGTTAAAAAGACTGCTGTCAAAATGTTTGCTTTGAAGAGCAGTAAGAACACTGTAGCAATTTTAAAAAGCCTATTTGTGTGATTATGTTTTTAGGATTCTCACAGGAAGAATCCACACAAACACATTGCTTTTGAAGGCTCAATTGTTCAACAATATGGTTATGCTGAATGGCTCAGCATCATGCTTGAGATTCTGGACTTCTTTTTATTAATATTATTTTAATTGCTCAGGAGAGCTACTCTCTTTTTTTATATATAACTAAGAACTCCAAAGCCTCTTGCAGTGACCACATCAAATTAAATCTTTCCATACAAGGATCATCAAAGGTTTAGTTTCTCAGTGACTTAACTAAATGAAAGTCCTGAGAGAATGCATGTGTTTTATAATCTCTACTGCAACTGGGCAGTGTGATGACAGGTGTGAATTGGGTATCCGTTGAATACAGCTTGGGTATCTCACATGGTTCTAACATCACTGTGTCACTTGCATAGGCACCGAGGCCCTTGCTACCAACCAGGTTTTGTCATTATGTTAAGGACACAGTAAGAGTAGACCCAGAGGTAGAACTCAAGTATGTCTGAATACTTGGACTCACAGTACCCAGAGTGGGAATGCCTTTCTAGCTGTTCATTAAAAGAAAAAGAGATCAAGAATTTGAGAGAGAGCAAGGGGTTTATGGGAGGGATTCCAGGAGGGAAAGGAAAGGGGCAAATGATCTAGTTATATTATAATTTCAAAAATAAAAATAATATTTTAAAAAAGGGTGACCCATTTTCTCTTCTCTTCAACTTTGGGAACTCTGGAGTATGATGTCAACTTATTTCCCCCATGACTCTTTCTGAATTTATACTGGCGTTTTGCCTTTTGAAATTTTAGAGCTGGTCTGAGAAAGTGGGGCACATTTCTCTTGACATATTTCAAGATATATGAAAAGGAAAGACCCATCTGCAATAAGTTGTTAAACTGACTATTGGCAGGAAGCAATCAAGTCCTCCGCAGAGTGGATCTTACCCAAGTCTCTTCCACCTACATTTCACATAACACCCCAAATGGGAAGGCTCATGATGAATTTTCCTTCCGGACATGAAGAACTAAGAGTTGATTGATTGGTGGAACATTCAGGTGCATAGCTTGCTGGCCTTCTGTTTGCAGTCACCAGACACTCCCTGCCTTGGTTTCTGGCACTGTGCTTTGAGAGGGAGGGGCTTCCTATTGCTCAGTGCAACTTACAGCAACATTCTCATGACCAAATTCATGGGTGAGGAAGACTGGCTAACCTCTTAAGACCTTGGACAATCCTACCCCATCCTAGTTACTTTAGAATCTGTGTGACTCACGTCTGAACTGTCCTGTTCCCTATTATCATTTGTTTTATGGGTTCTTTAAAGGCATTTTATTTACTTTATTCGGGAATGGAGGGCATATGGCAAAGCATGTGTGTGGAGACCAGACAGTGGAGTTGCTTCCCTCCACCAGGTGGGTTCTGGGGACAAAATTCAGTTTACTAGCCTTGGCAGAAAGGACCCTTGGCCATGTCACTGGTTCTTATGTGAGTTTTTTACATGGCCTTCAGATAAGAGGAGTTCAGCTTTGATTATCTTTTTCAACAAATTTATTTCATTATGGTCAGGATATTGTAGTTTGTATAAATTCTACTCCTCTGTATTTTTTTTTTTTTTTTTTTGTGATGACCTATGGAGCTAATTTTAGCTTGTAAGATAAAGAGAAGATTTCACCTTTGAGATGGTGAATCATTGTCACATCTGTCTGATCAGTCATTAAGGGATATCTTTAAAGTCACTGTGTTTTATATATGCATCTGCCACAGACCAGGGCATATATTTAAGGCCATCTCACTATTATTTGATGTCTATTCTGCCTTGGACCATCTTGCTTCCTACACCATCACTGTAGATGACAGCTGAGGCTGAGACACACTAGACGCTGGCTTTGGTGAGGATTTGCATTGATGGTAGGAGAAATGGTCTTCAGTGAGAAGCGGAATAGACAAAGACAGTATCTGCCTGGCAAGCTGTTTACAGGTTTATAGAAATGTTTCTTATCTCCCTCTCCTGCTCCTCACTTGTCCCTTCCTTCCTGGCCTTGGAAAATTTCCCCTCTGTTTCTTCTGTCTCTTTCCCTAGCTCTGTCTCTCTGTCTCTCTGTCTCTCTCTCTCTCTCTGATATGGGGGAGGGATCTCGTTATGTAGCCAAGGGTGGCCTTGAACATGAATTTGCAGCAATCCTCCTACTTCATCCTACCAAATGCTGATACCTTTGCTTCATTTTGCAATTAAGGTAATACCTTGAATACTTTTATTTGTTTTTATTTTATTGTGGCTCTTTTAGACAGGGCTTCACTATGTATTCCTGACTGGGCTAGAACTTGCTATGTAGACCAGGCTGACTTTGAACTCACAGAAAACTGCCTGCCTCTGACTCATGCATGCTGGGATCAAAGCTATGTGGCACCACTCCTGGCTTACTTAAAACAACAACAATAACACCCCCAAAACCATACCGACCAGACCAGACCAGACCAGACCAGACCAGACCAGACCAGACCAAACCAAACCAAACCAAACCATACCAACCAAACCAAACCAAACCAAACCAAACCAAACCAAACCAAACCAAACCAAACCAAACCAAACCAAACCAAACCAAACCATACCAACCAAACCAAACCAAACCAAACCAAACCAAACCAAACCAAACCAAACCAAACCAAACCAAACCAAACAGCAGTGTAGAGATGAAGTAAGATGTAGTTCAAACCCAGACAAACTCATATAAACTTTTTGTTGACTGAGAAGACTTCATCATATATTGTCTCCCATTATCTGGACTATATGCTGTGTTCCTAGAGCTTTAACTGTCAACTTGACCCAGCTTAGAGTCACCTACGGACCCCAAATGAAGGTCACCTGGATCAAATTGTTGAGTGGGCACATCTGTAGGAGATTATCTTGATTGTTAATTGATTTACCAAAGCCCAGCTCACTATGGGTGGCACAATTCCCTTGGTCTTGGGCTGTATGAGAAAACTATAAAAGTGTGAACAAGCAAGCAAACAGTGACCCTCCATGGCTTCTTCAGGTGCCTCCTGAGATTCTACCCTGGCTTCCTTTAATGATAGGCAGTGATCTGGAAGTATAAGTCAATTAAGCCTTTTCCTCCTGTAAGTTACTTTTGGTCTGAGTGTTTGTTTTATCACAGCAACAGAAATCAAACTAGGACAGGTTCTCTTTAGTACATACAATAAAAACTTTTCAGAATACATGCCGATGCATGCAGTATTCTGTGATGTCCAGCAGGATACTTAAGTTTTCTGGGTTTGGTCTTCATCCAAGACAGTCCTAAAGCTCCCTGGGGTCCTAGTGGAGCTCTGTGAGGCCAAGGAGGAACCATAAATGGAGGGAGCAGGCTGAAGCTTGTAAATGCCATGCTGCTAGTACTGTGACCAAGAGAGATGTTAGCAATCTTCACACTGTATCTTAAAAACCCCCAGGGTTGAAAAAAGTCTGATTGGAGGGCTTTTGAGTCATCAGCTTGACTTCCTCTGCCATAAGGAAGAGCGCTGTGACTAGCATCACAGAAGAGGGTACACAAATCTCAGTGAGTAAGTAAAGATGGAAGGACCGACTTGAACTACACAGTGGACAGGTGGATTCTGAGACCTGAATGAATTCTTCAGGTCTTGGCCCTTAAGTGTTGCTGAGCTACAGCTCTGCCGGAAGAGGGCTATGTATGACATTCATCCACATGCCAAATTATATTCTATTTGTTTGTTTGTTTGTTTATTTATATTTTTATTGGATATTTTATGTATTTACATTTCAAATGTTATCCCCTTTCCTGGTTTCCCCTCCGGAAACCCTCTATCTCATCCTCCCTTACCCTGCTTCTATGACAGTGCTCCCCCTCCCTTCCACCCACTCCCACCTCACTGCCCCGGCATTCCCTTACACTGGGGCACTGAGCCTTCACAAGACTAAGGGTCTCTCCTCCTATTGATACCAGACGATGCCATCCTCTGCTACATATGCTGCTGGAGCCATGGGTCCCTCCATGTGTACTCTGGCTGGTGGTTTTGTCCTTGGGAGTTCTAGGGGGTCTGGTTGGTTGATGTTGTTGCAAACCCCTTCAGCTCCTTCAGTCCTTTCTCTTCCTCCTCCATTGGGGGTCCCTGTGCTCAGTCCAATGGTTGGCTGTGAGCATCTGCCTCTGTATTTGTCAGGCTCTGGCAGAGCCTCTCAGGAGACAGCTATATCAGGCTCCTGTCAGCAAGCACTTGGCATCTGCAATAGTATCTGGGTTTGGTGTCTGTATGTGGGATGGATCCCCAGGTGGGTAGTTTCTGGATGGTCTTTCCTTCAGTCTCTGCTCCACATTTTGTCCTGGTATTTCCTTAGACAGGAGCCATTCTGGGTTAAAAATTTGGAGATGAGTGGGTGGCCCTATACCCCAACCTTGCCTAACCTCTGGATATGGTCTCTACAGGTTCTCCCTCCCCTTTGTTGGGCATTTCAGCTAATCTCAAGCCTGTTGGATCCTGGGAGCCTCTTGCTTTCCTGGCATCTGGGACTTGCTGGTGGTTACCCCCAGTTCCCCATCCCCCATTGCTACACACCTCTGTTCAATTTCCTGACCCTCTGTATATCATCCCCATATCCTCTCATACCTGATCCTGCCCCCTTTCCCCTCTCCCTCCTCTCTTCCTCCCAAGCCCCTCCTACCCTCTACCTTCCCTGAGTATTTTGTTCCCCCTTCTAAGAAAGACTGAAACATCCACATTTTGGTTTGCCTTCTTCTTGAGCTTCATATGGTCTGTGAATTGTATCTTCTCTTCTTCTCAAAGTCTGTGGTGACTGCACATGTTTTGTGCACCAAAAAGGAAGAAGCTAATAACAATCCCCCATCATGTTATCTGCTATCGTTTAAGATCTAGCATCTTAATGAATCAACAGAAAACAGTTATACAGAACTCTTCCTGATTTCTTCTCTGTAGTTCTGAAACAGAGAACTCTGTTCTCTTAATCCTTTTATTTTTGGTGTGTATACTAGTATGAGGGAGTAGAGCATGGCGTGTATAAAATGGTCTTGTGTGTGTGTGTGTGGTTGTGCGTGTGTGTGAGTGGTGTATGTGTGGTGAATGTACAGAGGTGTGTGTATGTACAGCGTCGTGTGTAGAGTGGTGTGTGTAGAGAGTAGTGTGTGTCTGTAGAAGAATGTGTGTATAGTGTTGTGTGTGTGTATAGAGGAATGCATGTATGTGTGGTGTGTATGTGTAGAGGACTCTGTGTACAGTGGTGTATATATGTGTAGGAGAGTGTGTGTGGAATGATGTGTGTATGGGAAAGAAGTATGTGTGTGCAGAGGTCTGTGTGTCCATTTTAGAGGAGAGAGTGTGTAAGGAATGGTGCATATTTATATTATCTCTATGTTTACACATTGCTGGTATTATCATGCTTTTGTCTTCTTTTCCAAAATAGAGTGCTTGGCACAATAGAGTGCTATTTAAAAATAGAAGCTAATTCAGGTAATTTCCAGTTCTGAGAATGTCACTTTAAACACACACACACACACATACACACACAGGTTATTTTGAAAACAAACACCAATCCTATATATTCATAAAGACTCAGCATAGTGATGTCAGTTGGATCCCAGGCACACATCCGTTATGAAATAAATATTCTGAAAGCTGATCTCTGTTGACACTGGCTAGAGAAGCTTTTGTGTGCATCTGGAATTGTTTTTCATTTGGAGCAAATGTTTTGACTTAATTGGAGTACTAACAGCAAAAGAAAGAAACAAGAAGACAAAAATATGCCTGATAAAATAAATAAACATTAATGTCATCTCCCTCTTTTGAAAATGAAGTTTAAAAGCTCCATTCATGAAATGATGATAAACAGGATGAAATCAAAGAGTTTAGTCAAGAAATTAAGTAACAAATGGGAGGACGTTCAGGGGGCACTGAGGCAGGAGGCTCTGGCGCGCATCGAGGTGTATCTGGTTTCTCCGTCCTACACGCATGTCTCCTCATTCCTATTGCTTCCTAAGGAAACCATCTACAGACCTTAAGGAATCACTTCTACTATATTTAATGTCTTCATTTTAAGGGTATTTTCATTAATTAAAATCTATTAATCTAAGATTAATCCTTGAATTCTAAGCCTTACTTTATTTTTTGCTAAGACTCTATGCATATTTATAGAGAAAACATTGGTCACCATCTTCATACAACCACGTAGTTGAAATAATCACTGCATTAGTGAGACTTCCTTTCCTTCTTCCCTCCCTCTCTTCCTTCCTTCCCTTCTTCTTTAGACAAATAGGCTTTGCTCTTTAACCTCACACCAGGGTAAGTTTTACTCTTCATTTTCTAATATAAGACAACTTCAAGATTTCCCATGATACCTTTCCAAACTCCTCCCACTCCATCGGGTTTTTCCCAAGAGGAGAAAGCATTGTAGAAACTGGCAACCATTTGTAAGCTTTGTGTGCTTGTTATGTTTACAGTCAGACTCGAGTCAAATGGAAATTGTAGTGAGTTGTTTTAAGTTATTTCATGCGTAGTATGAGGCACAGGCCAGTGGACTAAGGAATCCTGGCACAGATGAAAGCAGACACTCATATCTATAATGTCTCATCTGTAGAATTACTGAAGTAATATAAAAACATAACTCCTCACAGGAGTTAATTTCACTGAGCTGTGAACACGGAGTTCAATACATATTTTGGTATCTCTTTTTTTTTTCTTTTTTTCTTTTTTTTTTTTTCGAGACAGGGTTTCTCTGTGTAGCCCTGGCTGTCCTGGAACTCATTTTGTAGACCAGGCTGGCCTCGAACTCAGAAATCCGCCTGCCTCTGCCTCCCAAGTGCTAGGATTAATGGCGTGCGCCACCACTGCCCAGCTTTTGGTATCTCTTTAAAAAAAAAGATATAGTGCCTTCTTTGGCACCACTGCATCCATAATAGGAAAGATGAGAACAGTTGGTTAATATTTGGTTTGTGCTTCTTATGCAGTATCTAAAACCAGACAACAAATCAAGGTAGGACTCGTGGGGTGTTTCATGAGGAAGAAGCCAATGTGACCAGAAGGCCATCAGGTACAGCGATGTGAAATGGGCTGTCTGCTAAGTTAGCAAAGAAATAAAGACAGAGCAGTCCCATCTTCAAGGCCGAGCTCTCATCTTTAAAAGACCTTCGTAATAATACATTTTAAGTATCAGAATCACAGAAGCAGGCAGAACAATGGGGAAGATGACTTCCAAAGAACCTTCACACATCCTTATTACAGAGTCTGTCTGGGAAAATCAAGGAGAACAGAAATGTCAAAGAGTTTCTAGAACATTTGGAGGTGCTAGAATCTGGTGAAGGCAGGATGGGAAGACAGGTTTTAAGTGATGTTGTTAAGGGCTATTTTCTTGCCCTAATAGAATCTGGAAGGTCACCTCAGAAAGTAATGAAATCTCTTCTGCAGTGCAATAAGATTGTTCAATTTTTAATTCAAGGAAAATCCCAAAGCAAAAAAGCACATAAAATAACCGGGGCTCGGAGGTGGTAGTGATAAAATTATCATCAAAATTTAAAGACCTGTCAATCTAAGCAGTGCATATGAATCCGTTTTTAAATAAATTATATTGTTTTGAAATGACAGATGCCACTTTTATCATGCACATTTCTGCACTCTGATTCACAATGGAGCTGCAAATAGCCTGTGACAATTATTTCCAGTAGTGCTTTATCTAGCGTGTGTGCTGTTGGCGCTCTCTATTTCTGTTGCACAGTTGTGAAGGAGTTTTAATTTACTTCGTATTTCTACTCAACAATAAAGAAAAATAAGATGGACCAAAAAGAGCGAGCCCACAGAACATCTGGTACACCTTCCTCATTTTAAAAATAACATTGAATGTAGGCGTTTCTATTCTAAATATTCTATCACCTTCCATTTAATTTACAACCCAGGCTTTCCCTCCTCCCCTCTGCCACAAACTGCATCTTTCATCAATTCAGAATGGCTTCAACATAGTCTCTCTGAAAGAAGACATTTTAGCCATGTGCCTTTAGGATCTGCTGTAATACTATAAGGAGCCCTAGAGCAGGATGAGGGTTATCATCTTAGCTTCCTCTATAGATGGATGAGAGAGACAGGCTGTTCGTGTTCTATTCATGAGACCCTCCTTGAAGCTTAACTTAAAGGGAATTTCTGTGAATAATGCAAGTTCAGAGTCATAGCCAAAAAAGAAAGAACACATCATGGCAAATGATCCTGAAAAGCCCTCTATCTATTGTTGCTAGGACAGAAATTGGCATGCGTGGCTTAATTAATTCAAGCACTTATTATGAGTTTACTACACATTTGTCCTGGATGAGATATGTCTTCAGTTATACCAGTATTTTCACCACACAGATCATTTCTGATTTACACGTTTATGTTTGCTTGAAAATACTTGATATTTAAATATATGAAATATCACTTAACCCATGATTCAATCTGTCTTGTAGTACATCCCTAGTTAAATTTAGGGTCTGCTATATTTCTATTCTTTAATTTGCCAAGCAGTAATATTGGGACAGACACAATCAGTATCCCTGAAAGAGAAGGAAAGCTCACTGAAGAACAAATGTTTTTAGAAGGTTTCTACAAACAATCCAGAGCCACAATATTTGGTGATCACAGGATCACAGTCGACCACATCCATAGTTGGATGAATAGCTTTGAGTTGCTGAGTCAGACTCTGGGGTGACACTAGATGGAAGAGAAAGACAACCCCACATAACAGCATGTGCTATTGTCTGACTTTTCCAATGTGATAAAATTTAGCTAGTCACTTCCTTTGAGAAAGGAAGATTTCAAAGTTAAGACCAAATGGAAGATTCAATGGGTGTTTGAAAAAGAACTGCACAATTTTGCTCCCCAAATGATGAGTTGGAGAATACTATAAATTGCCTGAATTGTGTGGTATACATTGGATTTTTTCCTTATGTGGGGAATGGAAGGGTGAGGGAAAAGTCTGTCTATATGGTAAGATTGTTGATGTGGGGTCATCTATACCATTCTCCTTTCAGTAAATGTCCCTGTGGCATTTATACATGGGGAACACTGAGCTTACACTCGATTCAATTACATCCAGATACTTTTAATTCTAACATTATTGATTTCAGAAGTCATTCCGTCTTCATTTAAAGTGGGATGTAAGAATGATTTAAGGCTTTCCAGGTTCTCATTTGCGAATACATTCTGGTTTTTGTATATTAGACGTATAAACACCTTTGAAATTAAAAGGGCATACTGTAAAGCCCCAAACCAGTTAGACTACATACCACTAAAGGAAAACCAGTCAGCACGCCCCAGTTTAACTTAAAATCTTTTAACATATTCAAGGGCCTGCCTAGCATAGCTTCTCTCCAGTCTCTTCACTCTAACAGCCTAGCCTTGACCCTGTCATGGTCCTGGTCTGCACCACCTCTGCCTTACCCTGCAGTTATGTTTATCCACCATGGTTTATACCAGCAGGGTGATTTTACTCCCTTCTCCCTACAGGGGCATTTTGCAATGTCTGAAGATATTTTTGGTTATCTCAACTGGACGATGAGTGTGTTGCTGGGGTCTTAGAATGAGGCTGGGGATGTTGTTGAATGTCTCAGGTACTTGGGACAGTGCCCCATGACAAAGAAATGACAACCAGGTTGAGAAACCCTGCTGTGTACCTTGCACACTAAATTTCTGTTAAGTAGTTAACTTCATATTCTGTACATTTTAATTACATTTTATTTACACTCAGTCAGGTGTCTCCCCCCATCGACCATGACTCACGGTTAAAAGATCCAATGCCAATCTGCACACGGCCTCCTTCAGAATGAGGGAATACTTTAGGTAAAAGAGTTTGGCTCTGCATTTTTTTTTATTACTATATTTTGTCTTAGGATGGACTGTGTCCAATCTCTGTTGAGTGTTTTGATATAAAGTTTTCAGATTTGGAGGTAAACTGTCTACAAAATCAACCATGTCCTAGTTTCATTTATATACACCATGACATTTTATTTCATTTTATTTGGAGCACTTTTTCATATATACATCTTTTTTTTCTGTTTTAAAGGAAATTCCCACAATCAGGATGAGATGGTAGATGAATAAATAGCACAGCATTAGCATCTGCATATCGCGCTGTGGCTACGGTATTTACAGGATGAGAGTTTGAGGGGAATAGATTCATGGTGCCTGTCACGTCTCTAAACTCTTCTTACTTGGGTGGGAGAACTAGAGTGCACAAATGGGTGCCGAGCGCAGCCTATCACAGAGCCTCAGCAGCCAGGCCCCATAGCTCATGCTGAAGTTGCTCCTGAGTAACCAAAGACTTGAAAGAAAAGTCAAGCTATCACTGTGTCCTTTATGTTCAGATTTGGATGGCATGGGCAATCCAAACCAAACCAAACCAAACCAACCCAACCCGACCCAACCCAACTCAACCCAACCCAACCCAACCCAACCAAAACCTCAAAAAACCAAAGCCACAAATAAGAGAAGCCCTTATGCTTCCGCTGCACACACTGCTGCTGCTGCTCCTCCTCCTTCCCTGGTTCTCCCCTCTTCTTTTCTAAGATCATGGTCTCATCTCATAGGCCAGCCTATCACCTTCACACTTGTGGCAACCTTCCTCCCTCAGTCTTCACAGAGCTGGGACCATACTCAGTGACACCTGGTTCTCAGCATGGCGGGTTTGTGAACATGGTGATTGTTTGTCTTTAGACTCAAACACAGCTCCAAGGAAATCACAACCTCACCAAGGAACAACAAAACAAAAGAAAACAAAAAGAAAAACCTACAGTGATCAGAAAAACCAAGAACAATATGTCTTCATCAAAATTTCTGCTTTGAGCTTTATAGCACCCACAAACTCATCTTCCTGGGATCACCCATCTTGTGGCAAGAGTCAGCCAAAATGAAAGATGTATGAAAATCCCACATAGAAACACAGCTAAAAAACAAAACACTTTTTAAAAGTTACATAGGACCATACTTCCACTCAACCAGTAGAGTCCTTGCTGATGATACGATTGCTTGAGAGATGCTGGAACTTCGAGAATATAACCAAGTAAAGGGTGGCAAAGTCTAGTTCTAAAACCAACGCACCATCTTCCTCATGTGCTAGCATAGGTTTATGTTAGTCTCACGAATATCACTTTTGCTGTCCCTCTTGCTTTGTTTCTGTAAAATTCAAATCAAACTGCCATGTGGTTCCAGAGAGCAGGTTCAAGGTCTTGAACCTCTCCTGAAACTGGAGAAAGAACAGAAGCACCCTGTGCCTGCCGACCTGAGCGACCTTCTCCAGACTGAAGAGTGAGTAGATATGAGGTAGGCTAACACACCCCTTTGGCTTAAGCATCCTCTCTTTGTGCAGATGACCCACTTCAAATCATTGCAGGACTCCTTCTTCACATATGCTTGATATTGCTGAATTCATCTTCAGTTCACCAACTGTTCTATAGAATAATTTTGCACCCTGTAGAACTGATCTGTCTACCTCAAGGCAAGACAATGTGATGTATATTTTCTTTAAATAAATAAATAAAAAAAGACAAGGAAAGTTTCTTGACTAGTTTTAAAGTTCCAACAATGCTGTTGGCACATTCTGTTTCCCTTTTCCTGTGAGAATGAAGGCAATTTGTTCATTGCTCGGTGCACAGCAGATCATCATGCAGTCCAAAGCTTTCCTGAACCCAGTCCCAGAGTTATTGTTTCTTCCAATTTCACTGAGCCTCCTAAATATTTTGGGATGGAATTTTGTCCACAATGAAGAAGTTAAGATTGTGCCACGTCAAGTATTAGGTGAACAGAAAGGGCAACTGTGTATCCACAGGCCTTACCATGGCTGTGTCCTGATCAGGCAAAGCTGTCCAGCTTTAAATGCTGTACCCGCTACTTTTAAGTTGTCATAAAAATTAGATATCCTTACATGGACAGAACCAAACAATGGGGACCTTTATGTAGTGTCATTTTTTGTTGTCCTCACAAAATAAAATATAAAGGTGTCAGGAGAACCCTCATGGTGAAGAGCAGCCTCAGTGGGGATGGTATTAGGGCCAGTCATTTCACAGGTAAGCTTGACCACAATTTTCACATTCTTTGTTTTCGGTTTTTTTTTTTTTCCCTTTGAAAAACATTCCATCATTCTCTATAGTTTATGATTTAGTTATTTCGTTAGTATTGTCTGTCTTCTCTAAAGTATGGAAGCTCCAGGAGGGCGGGGCTCTGGACTAGCACTACTTCCTGCAGGAGCCTGAGCAAGTAGAGAAAAGGGCAGCAGGAGTGGGCTGGCTCCTCAGTCTCCTACTCTTCCTCCAATTAGAAAAGCTATTTAGGTAACTTCACTGAAAACCTCTTTCTAGAAGAAGTATTTTTGAAAAATACTCATACGTTAAATATTAAAAAGAGGCCTTTCTTTGGAGAAATACCCTGTTGCCATGTAGTCTCATTAACATTTATTTAAAAGCATGACTAATTACTATTAAAAATGAGAAATTATAAACAGAGACAGTTTCCATCTCACTTTGGGTAAAGTGGTTGCAGTGTTCACGGCATACGCTCAAATTCATCACAGGGAAAGGAGGGGTTCACACAGAAGGCCTAGCCAGTTCTGGGAAGCAGGTAAAAGCTCTGAGCTCAGGATGGCTCTGCCCCTACCCAGGTGAAGGTGTGCCTGTGTGTGTGTAGACTGCACTTCTCCTACACACAGCCAATCCTTCCCAGACCTGGGATATACAACTACTTTGCTCTTTGTGTACTTAAGGTTTTTGCAAAAGCAGATGGTCTCTCTTGAGTTGCTTTGTGCCACTGACATTTCTAATGAATTAGTAACAGAAAAATTAAACAGACTTGCTCCCAGTTAGATCATTTCATAAATGCCGAATTCAGAAGAACAGTATCTCATAAATCCAGGCAAATGGGCACTAAGGAGGCAAGGCTAGCTTCTCTGGAATACAGCACATTGGCATTTTCCAGGGCTTTAGCCTAGGGACTATCCTCCTCAAAACTTGTTTTTTAAATTCTTATACTTTGTTACAGTGAAAAATATCTAAGTGCCACACATGTATTATAGAAGATTCTCTACTCTGGGGGAAAACAGGCCACACAGGTAGGTTCAATCTTTAAAGATTGTAGCATGGTTCAAAAAATGTAAAAGGCTGTTGATACATTTTACATTGTTTGCATAAGAGGTTCAGTCTGGAAAATCTAGGATTAGGAGGCTCCAGACATTAGAACGTTCCTCAAGTTTTCTGCATTCAGTGGACTCCAGTTTGGCTGATTTTGTTCACTGACAGGATAAAGGGCATTCAGAACCGAATGCTGTTTTCATTTGCTTGACTTGAGACTTGGACTTAAAACGCAAAGAGGCACACCACGGATGTGTTTTGCTGTTTATAAATCAAAAGGTAAAAGAACTGCCTACCAATGCCCAGGATGGTGCTTCATAGAACAGGGTTAATTTATTGAGTGGTAATATGAAAAAAATGCCCAACTTAACACATTAACTGTGGAATCTAATGCCCAGGAGTGTCCCTGTACAAATACTCAGGTGTGTATGGACACTAGGTTTGATGTATTTTCTATTGCTCAAATTGATACAGATATACATACTCTACATTTGCCTTAGAGGTTTTAGCTATACTTAAAGTACTACTTGATGGGTATCTTGCCTGTCCAAGTGCATTTAAATTCACATTGAACAGTGTTTTAGACCATCACTCCCGATCTCTTCTGTCCTGAAATCTTGCATATTTTAGGTTAATTTTTTGCCTTTGGTAACAAATGTGTCTGACAATGTAAAAAGACTCATTTCCCAAGAATTAGATGTACAGAAATCTGTCACAGTTTCCATTATCCTGCCATATAATCTGAATGAGTGTGAAGTAAGGCTGATTCCTTGTGAACACATCTTTCAGAACAAGCCCACGCAAGGCAGACTATACAATCTTTATGGTCACCGACAAGGCCCTTTCACCATTCTTAATCACTGTCTGGATGTCACATAGCACTGAGCTATGCTCAAGGAGTCACCTAGCTAGTGGGATAGCACAGATTTTTGTCATCACTTCACACCTAAAACTTGTCTCTGACAAGAGATACCAGTATGAAATACCTCCTCAGAGTTTTGGGGTCTCTGTGTGTAAAATGGGTTTCTCGTGGGGTTCTAGGATAGTTTTATGAACTGAATGTCCTTAAATGTCTGAGAAAGATGAAGCCCTACTCCCTAATATGGCTGTATTTGGAAGCAGGAACTCTGAGGAAGCACACAGAACACAGAAGAGTCTGTGTTCTTAATGTGAAAAAAAGACACTGGAAACATATTCTCTCTCTCTCTCTCTCTCTCTCTCTCTCTCTCTCTCTCTCTCTCTCTCTCTCTCTCTCTCTCCTTCCCTCCCTTCCTTGATTCCTTCCTCCCTCCCTCCCTCTCTTCTTCTAGCTGAAATGGGGTAGCCTTTTACAACCCAGTAAAAAACAAAACAAAACAAAACAAAGCAAACAACCAAAAAACCACAAAACCACAAAACAAAAAACCAGAATCACCTGGTGTCTTGATCTTGGACTTCAAGGTACAGACCCACTAGAAGTAGACTTGTGGTGCTTAGGATACCCAGTCTGCGGTCATTTGGTGTAACAACCAAAGCTTGCACACGCACCTCTGTTACACACCCAGTGCAGAACTGACACTAAGTAAATGGCTTCAGGCAGTCACATGACGGTTTGTGCTGCACCTATCATATCAGGGGAACCTGTGTGATCAAACCATCCTCAGTTTGCTTGGCAGCTACCTCAGAAATATGCTGTGAACACTGCCCGAACATGTAGAATTAATACATTAAATATTATACTATTCATGTGTTGCAATTATGTTTATTAATATATTAAAAATCTACTCCAAAAAGTTCATGAAAGTATATTGTCACTCCAGTTAATAGCAATAATAAAATTGTTACTGAACAAGCAGTAATGACAATGGTAATAAGTTACCAATGAACATACATGGTTTGTCATCATCAGTCTATTTAAATAAAATTGCGTTCGGTTCTGACACAGTGGACACAAAATCCTTGGCTACTCTGCTAATTCAAAATGGGACTCTATGGAGGCTGGAGAGATGGCTTAGCAATTAAGAGCATTTGCCCATGTCAGGTTGTTCACAACTGACTTTAACTCTAGCTCCAAAGGATCTGACACCCCTTTCTGGCCACACACACACACACACACACTATAAAGAACAAAACATGAAACTAAAGGACAGTACTCTCCAGCTAAAATGATTGTCTGGGCATTCTACAGTCTTCGTGTCAAAGAGAAAGGGGAGAATTACTGAGAAGAAAGCTACAACTTTATGTGGATTGAATAATACAGAAATGAAGAAAGTTCCCTATATGAGCTTCATCCCAAATGGAGAAATGGGAAACTCCCTTGCCTGAGTTACAGAAATAGAGTAGCAGTTCAAATATTCAGCAAATAACAGTAAGAGGGACTGAGCTGTGATGTAAACGGTCTCAAGAGACTGGGCTAGGAAGTCTAGTTTTGTGACAGGCACCTTGTGAATAGTTCCTTTAGTTACTTCTAGAGATGCTTTCTGTGATCTCTGTAATGGATAGAACAGTATCTCTGAGGACAGTGAGGATTGGGGAACAGAAGAAAAGCATCATGAAGTATTGGCACACAAGTGTGTAAGTGATATACACCGCCACCTTTTTAGACAAACACAGAAAAGAAAGACAGGTTCAGACATCTTATTACACCCAATCCAGAACCTGACCCTTGTGAGCACCCAGATATGTCTGCTCCCCAAACAGTCCAAGTGGTTAAGCCTTGCTGGTCATCATATGAGGCAGAGATGATGAGAATAATTTCTACACACTCTAATTAAGAATAGCTTGGATTGGCACAGTACCCTGAGACCACTCCTTGCAGAAATGCTAGAAATAACTGGTTGTTAAACAGCTGAGAACACCTATCCATATAATTCTACCGGGGCTGGCAGCTCTTAATGAGGCTTCCACAGTGTGAGGTATGCATTAAGGTATAATCCGAATGCCAGCCTGAGGGATACCTCTTCCCTACAGCTGCTCTGGGTCTTTTTTCTTAGCTGCTCTGCCAGTCACAATCCTTATACAGGACCCATGCCTGGCTGTCTCAGGGTAGACCTGGAAACACAGAACACTGGCAGTCAGGGTCATTTGTTATTGTTTGGCAAGTTGCCCTCCCATCTGCCTGTGAGACTGGAGGGAATTCTGAGAGCTGAAAAGGTAAAAATAATACAGCCCCACTGCTTGAGACAACAATAAAAAAAAATCTCAGAATTTCAACTGCCATTTTGTGAGTATAACTCAGGAATTAGCTTGTGCACCTTTTATGTGATGATTTCAAAGCTGGTCAAACCAGGGAGAAGTATCTGGGGATGCAACAACTGCACAGGCAACTTGGTTTGTGACTTCATATGAAGACAGGACATGTGGAGGACCTAGGAGGTGACTGATATGTATTGCATGGGGACTTGCATGAGTTTTATGTGTATCACACATGTGCAAGTGCCTGAGGAAGCCAGAAGGTACTAGATACCCTGGAGCTGTAGTTGTGGTAGTTGTGAGCTTGAGAGTTTAGTATAGTCTCAGGTAAACACTGGGTATCTGAAGTGCTATTTGCCTAGGACCCTGGTTCCAGATTCCAGGCATGGTGGTCTTTGGTTTCTAAACTTTAACAATGAATTTAACAGGGAATTATAAATCCAGGTCTGTCTGTGAGTGTAGAAGATTATGGGTCAGCTCTCAGAATCTTTATGGGTGACTACCCCTGGGGATTTTTTCACTGTCTCATTGCTGCTGATCTGAAGACATTGGGCTCAAAGCTCTTGACTTCCTTCAGCCCAGGAATGCTTCCTGGACAATGGAATGATCTTCATCCCCATTCTTCCGCATTCCAATCTCGTCTTCGTCATCCAGCTCCTATGCCCTATCCCTCCAGCCAGGAACTGTTTTCAACGTGACTGCTGCAGGATCCCATGGAGAAGGCTAATACTGCCCCATGCAGCATGGCATCTAGTTTGGCACCTCGACTAGCACCCAGATGTGCACAGGTGTTCAGGAAGTAGTGAACAAATGAAAACTTGTGCATCAAGGACATCTGCACACACAGCTATTTCTGCAGTGATCCTCATATCCCTTCCCAACGTTCTTGACAATAAAATCCTATGGTTTACGGATCAAACGTCTAAAGCTATGAGGATTAGTGGTTTTTCCTTTGTCTGGCTTCTCTTATCCATCCTTCTGATTAACTATATGTTTGTCAAGTGCCAACAAGGCAGACACAGTTCTACCCTTGGGAAACTTAATACAAAACCCAGACCAAACCAAAAGCATACTGTCATGTCATGCACGAAGCCCAGGTAGGAAAGCAGACAGAAAAATTAGGCAATGGGGAGGAAAGGGCCCAGTGAGGACACTTTAATTTGGATGGTGCTAACAGAGCTCTCTGTAGAAGAAATAGGTGTGTACATGGAAGACAGAACAATTTAAGCCATGCCAAGGTGCCATTGGAATCCATTAGAATTAAGGTGTGACAATAGCACCATGAAGAATAGAGGGAATCATATACGGTCAAAATAGTCTAGAGCTTTTAATACATGCTACCAAGAAAGTGGTAACATTGAACATGCATCATGTATTTCATGTGTGTTTATGAATGTGTGAACAACAGCCATGTGTAGAAATAGGGGGAAAGTCTTGGTTATTAGTCTTCACCTTCAACCTTGTTTGAGGCAAGGGTTCTATCCATCTATCTGTCTGTCTATCTGTTCTGTCTGTCCATCTATCCACCTATCCATTTATTGATGTTGTTGTCAGTTGCCACTTCAGTGTGGATGCCAGAATGGTTGGCTCAGGAGCTTCAAGGATTCTCCTGTGTCTGCCTCCCATTTTGCCTTAGGAACTGAGATTTCCATTGCTGCACTTGGCTTTTACATGAGGATTTGAGCGTGGATTCTCACACTTGCATGGCAAGCACTTTACACACAGAGAAATTATCCTAGACCCTTTTCTATGGTTTTAGTAGAAAGGAAGAAAATATTATATTTGATCAATGCAAAAAATAGCAAGCACGAGAAAGAGATAGAACACAGACACATGGAAAATAAGATAATGTATTTAATCACCAAATATACCCATAATTACATCAGATTGGAGTAGACTAAATATTTTATTTAAAGAAAAAAGATTTTTAAGCAACAGGTTGCAAACAGAATCAAAACACCTACAGATTGTAAAAGACATTTTAAATATGAAAGAATGGAAAGTAAATAGTAGAAAATTCCAGACAAACATTAAGGAAAAAGCGCCATTTAAAAAAAAAAATGGTTTACTGTGAAACCCATCAATGATCAGAAAGGCATAGCACAAAATCTCTACAGGTATGGTAGTGGTAACACATACTTGGTCGTAACCAACAGATCTCTAATTTGACTGAAGACCTAAGACCTACTTAACAAGACAGATGCCAGGCCTGTTACTGGAACCCTAACTAACTTATCAGTGCCTGTGAAGTCACGGTTATTGGAGGAGAATCTAGAACTACTAATTTACTAAACTAGCACACTCCTTAACCATAATCTATAAGCATTTGTTCTTATACCCATAGGTAAGTGTAGTCTTCATTCCTCATCAAGAAACTGCTCTTTGCAACAGACAGAGACCATCACAGAATAGTTACAACCAATCAAAATGCAGAGTTGTGGAGGCCAATCCCAACGGATACATCTACAAAGCACTTTTACACCTAAGGTTCAGGTGTGAGATGCAGAAGAGGGTGTGGAAAGACCATAAGAGCCAAAGGATCAGGGGGTTCGCTGTGAGATTGTGTCTCCTACTAGCATCAAAAGATATACCAGTAAAGTCTCACCAACATGACTGCCCAAACATGGACTGAACAAGGATGGTACCAACAAACATACTAAACTGGATGGGGAAAAATATACAAAGAACTACTGGCAACTGAGCAAAGCTGGGAATGGTGAGATGGTTCTGACCAGGGAAGAGCACACCAGTTGTCCAGTACTCAACAGTCAGCCTTGGAAGCACGTGTACAAGTACAATTATATGGACTCAATAGGTTATATTTAGGAATATATATGTATTTACAAATACACACATGAATGCAATGAAAGAGAGTGGGGAGGTGTATATTGGAGGGTTTGGAGGAGGGGAGGGAAGAGAGAAATGTAGCGAAATTACAATCTCAAAAGTAAACCACAAAAAAGAAGTTCAGCTTTAAAGCCAGAGTAATTACTGCTGTCAGCATGGCCACTGCACACCGGTGATAGCGTGACGACAAGATTCCCAACTTATAATGAATTTGACAACATAGAGTCAAGAGAGACAGTAGAAATAAACAACTAAATGGAGAAATAAGCTAATCTACAAACACAGGGAGGCTTTTTAGAAGGAGACAGGAAGAGCATAAAAAGCCAGAGCTGAAATAACCAAACGTTTATTTGAATCACATGCTGAACAAGGGTGCCCAATGCTGTTTCTTTTCTGCAACTTTGAACCAAGGTCTCTGTCAGATTCGCTGATTTGTGAAAACAGCAAGACAAATGGAGTTCCGTGTTCCACATACCTAAATATGTTAGCATAATAAATCAAGCTAAGACACTGTCAAGATATGCTCTTGCTTTCTACTTTGATGAATAGACCTGGGCGAAAAAAAAAAAAAAGTACAAAACTATCATTAACACATGACTAAAAATATCAAAAATGGCAGAGTATCAAGGATGATAGCATTTAACTATTATGGTATGTATCCAGATGTGCTGTTGTTGACCTGCACATGTTTGAGTAAGCTAAAAAATTAAGAGAGAATAAGCCATCAATGATTACATATGTATTTAAATTTGTTAATACCTTCATATTGATAAGCTTTTTATCTTGTTGAGAGATTTTCAATCAGCTGATATATTTTGATAGTAACAATTTAAAAGATAAAAGTAACATGTAATTGCCCTCAAGATGAATAAGGTTTTTACTATTACTACTGCTACTACTACTACGACTATTATTATTATTATTAATATTTATATTCCAACTGCAGTTTCCCTTCCCTCTTTTCCTCCCAGTTCTTCCCCCCATTTCCCATCTGCCTTCCCATCCACTCCTCCTTGATTCTCTACAGAAAAGGGCAGGCCTCCTATGGATATCAACCAAATATGGCATATCAAGGTGCAGTAAGACTAGGCACCTCCCCTCATATTAAAGCTGGAGGAGGCAACACAGTATGAAAACAAAGGATCCTAAAAGCTGGCAAAAGAGTCAGAGAAAGTCCCTGCTCCCACTGTTAGGAGTCCTATAATAAGACCAAGCTACACAATCATAACATAGATGCAGAAGGCCTAGGTCAGTCCCATGCAAGCTCCCTGAATGTCAGTTCAGTATCTGTGAGCCCCTATGAGCCCAGGTAAGCTGATTCTGTAGGCTTTCTTTGGGGATTAATAAGTTTTAATATAGTTTATTTAAAAATATAAAAAGCTATTTTTGCTGATTTAAAAATGTAATTTTTTCAAAATATTTCATTACTGCATATTAAAATAAAAAGAGTAATACAAATTAATTAGTCAATCTCAAATTTTCAGATAAAATATTCTTCTGTCACTTTAATTTGATTTTTGAAAATGTTACTAATTTTACTCAAGAGTTTTGTAAAAATTAAGCTTGCTTTTGTTTCAAAGATGTAGGATAAGGAATATGGGGACCTGTTTTTCTGGGGAGTTTGCTGATGTCAGGGTAAAAAGTGAACATTTAGTGTGACAGATTTCAAGTGAGAGTGTCCACATCCAGTATGTTCTTACAATGGCCTAAAAGCAATAGTGATTTTAATCAATGCAAGAAGGCAAGAAAAAGAAATGGAAGCATAAGAGAAAGATACAAATAAAGACAGTGTCAAAACTGGTAGCCAGCATGATTATCTGTACCAAGAAAAAACACACGTATCTCCAAATATGTCATTTGCACTAGCATAAATTAGCTATCCAATTCCCACATAATAACAAAACATAAAATATAAAATGATTCCACTTAAGAGAACACAAAATATTTGCCTAGAAAAATAAACTTAATAATTTACATGGCTTCTGCAGAGAGAACTGCCTTTAATAAAGGCAGTTAATAATAAAGAAAATAAAGCTATTTAGATCGAAGAAAGGGCACAAAATGTTCATGATCCGAGTGAGTCTATGTTGTAAGGAAGCCATTTCTAGACAAACTGTAGGCCGAATCTAATCCTAATTAAAACTACCAGGTAATTTGAAAATTGACAAATGAACTTAAAATGTATGTAAAAATTTTAAAGGGCCAAGAACACTCTGAAGGTGAAAGCTTATGAGTATGCACCAGGGGTTGGAGAGATGCTGGTTAAAAGCACTTGCTCTTTCAGAAAACCCAGGTCTGGTTCTCAACATCCACATAGTGGCTTGCAACTGTCCATAACTCCAAGTCCAGAGGTTCTGATGCTTTCTGGACTCCAAGGATATTGCTTGCATGTGGTACAAAGACATATGCAGGCGAACCACACATACACATAAAATGCAAATAAATAAAATACATTAAAAAATTTCACTACTAGATATCCCAATTTCTATTACAATTAAAATAGCATGCTATCCCTACATACATCTTGGGAAACCAGAAACAGATTCCTGTCCACAATATCAATTAATGACAAAGTAGAAAGTCACAATGAGGAAAAGCTAGTTTTCCACTACACGTTGGTTGGTCAATCTACCTCACTTCAAAAAGTTCACCATCAGGTAGAATACAGACCCAACAAAAGACTTACTCTAAATAAGACCCAAGAAGAATTAACTACAAAGAAGTTCAATATATTGAATTACCCTAAAATTATGGATTTTATTATAAAAAATTCCATCAAAGAGAATGAAAAGATAGATTACAGTGGGAAAAATATCGGCAGAGCTCCTATTCAACCAAAAAATCATATTCTGAACACGCAAACACAAATCAGAAAAAAATATCAATTGAACACTTTACAAAATACATTCCAAGTTAAGAATCCATTAGAAAATGTACTTATTAAGGAAATGCAAATTAAAGATAGAATAAAATATGATATATCTCATAGAACAGCCAAAGAGTAGAGACAACATCAAATATTGACACATGAAGCAACTAGAACTAAACTGATAACTACTTCCAAACTCAAAAAATATTTATTAAAGTTGAATACATCTAAATTCTAAAGCCTATTTTTGACATATTCTCAACAGAAATGTAGACAAATATATACTAGAGGACATGCATGTTCAGTTGTATTGTTTCTAACAGCCAAAGGCTGGAAACAACACAATTATATATCCGTGGAACAAAGAGTGGAGAAAACAGGGATACTCCCATGATGCACTACTACAGGACAGTGGAGAGAAATGAAATATGGCCCCATGAAGCAGTATGGGTAGACCTCATCAATAATGTTGAAGTTCAATTTAAATAACATGAAGGAGAAATGAAACCAGATTCCTTTCTCTTACCTGTATAGAAACTAACTAAAATGGATCAAAGACTTCAATGTAAGACCCAAGACTCTGAACCTGTTACAGGAAAAACTAGAGAAAATATGTCAAGATATCTATATAAGAAAGGACTTTCTGAATGAGACTCAAGGAAGTTGAGAAATAATAGCAACAACTGACAAATGTGTTAGGTTCTCCAATTCAAAAAATGGGGTTCAAGACAGAAGCAGAAATGGATCCACTGTCAGGCAAAGGGTTTACTAGAACTGAGAAAGAAATGTTGGAAGGAAAGCCCCAGGGAGCCCAGGGGAAGTAGAAGGGATGGTCTTGTGGTAGAAGAAAGGGGTCCATGGTTAGTGGACAGCACCTGAATGAGACAGAGATATTATATCTTCTAACAGCCCAAGGGCATTCCTGGATAAGGGGCTAGATCTAGTTAGTATGCAATATGACACTGGTCTGCCTGTAGTGTTCTCTGTTTAGGGCTTTGCTATAGGAAAGGACAATCTCGGGACTGGGGATGGGAAAGATTTGGCTCTTGAAAAGCCATAGAGGAGAAAGGCATGGCTGGGTGTGGCCTGTCAGCTCTTCACAGCTTCTGTGAGAAAATGTGACTGTATCCAGAGCGTCTGGGCTCTAACAATTTAAGACCTTCTATACAACACAGGAAATGAGTGGAGAGGTAGTCTATGGAATGGGAGAAAGTTTTTACCAGTCACATATCTGACATAGGACCGATATTTAGAATGCATAAAAGATTTAAAATATTAAATAACATGAAATCGAACAACCCAGTCAATAAGTTGGCTAATGAAAAGAGCAAAAAGTTCTAAAGATAAGAATCTTCAAGTGTTCAATAAACAGATGAAAAAGAAAAGTTTGGCCTCACTAGTCATTATGGAGATGCAAATTAAAACTATAGTGAGACTCTGTTCCTTCCATCAGAATGGCAGTCATCAAGAAAACAGCAAATACCTGTGAGTATGCATGCAGACAAAAGCAAACCCGTATACTAGGCTGGTGGGAATGTGAACTAAGCAAGTATGGGATTGCTATAGTGTTCCTCAAAAAGCAAGTGGGATTCCAACACTGCACAGGAGATACTTGTACACCCAAGTTTATCACAGTGCTGTCCATAACAGCTAACTCACAGACTCATCAACAGAGGACAGAAGGCATAAAGAAAATGAGGCATATATACACAACGGAATTATTTTAGCCATAAAGAACAAAGTTGCATTGCTTTCAGGAAAATCTGTAGAGCTGGAGAGAGTCATAATAAACAAATTAACTTAGTGTGAGAAGGATAGAGATTGCGTTTTTGTCTCATGTGGGTACTAAACTTTTATATAGACACATAAAAACCGTATGTGTCTAGATGACATGAAAGTAGAGGTGAAGCTGTCATAGGGCGGAATGGAACTACTGGGAAGGAGAGCAGGGAAGGGGGGTAGGGGAATATGGGAGAGGAATACATACTCGCATGAAAATGTACTGGCGAAATCCAGTGTCATGTACAATGAAAAACAATAAAGCAGAGTAATTAAGAATAAAAATCTTAACAAGGACTTTTTAAAAGTACATGTCTATACACACAAAGTTCTCAATCAGCAAAAGGGGCCTCTCCTCTGGAAAACAGTCAAGAACCCAAGGGCGGTCTCTAAAGGAGGCTTCCAGGATTTGCAGTATTCTGTTCTCATCTAAGTGAGATTTACATGAGCCGTTTGCTTTGTAAAAATTCATCAAGTGGCAATTAAGCACAATGAATTGTTTATGAATAACAGTTCAATGGGAAGCTGAGAGGGACATGGAAATAGTGTGGTGACACAAAGAGTGGACACATACTCATGGCTGTTACAGCTGGACACCGAGTTCAGTCTGCTTTTTGTACAACACACAACAACAACCACAGCAGCAGCAGCAGCAGCAGCAGCACATTTGTTGAGTCCTACAATAGCTGTGTGATGATTTTACAGCCCTCTTCTTCCAGATCAGTTTTACTGGCTTCATTTGAAGGTAAATAAACACTGTTAAAACTGTTATTTAGGGACAACAATTAAGAAGCCACTACAGTGTGTAGGCTGTTCCAAGCAGTAGGATCTGCCTCACTCTTCCCTGGTGGGAGCTCACAGGTTAGCCTCCTGCCTGAAGGCTTCTGTGCTGTGACACTAAGTACCTCTGGGTCCTCAACTTGCCCTGAATTCTTGCTTTGTGACACTGGAGAGGGGACTCTGCAAACTTCCTTTCCTTTTCCCATCTGGCCTTCTGGTTCTTCTAAAAATGGGATGCTTAGAGAAGAACAGAGCAGACGCCTATAAAGGGAAGCGGGAAGATGGGATTGGTTCTGTGCCTTTACTTTCTGTGCATTTCCTGTTTCCCAATCCGTTCTGTTTCACCCCAGGGCTGACAGTGTCTCTTTACAGCAGCTGAATCCAGTGCACAGATTTTTCTAACACTCCTGGGACCGGTTTTATCACTCCGTGCTCTAAACACTAGCTGAGCCACTACCTCCTCTGAGTTTCTCGGTTTTAATAATTCTAGTGCCTTCCTTTTGTTTCCCCAGTGCCTAGAGTGGCAGCTGCTTCCTGCAATTTTATCTCGCTGGTACCTTAAAAAAGTTCCCTTTCACTTGAGATAATTAACAGCTCTCTACCTAGTTAACAATTCTTTATGGGAAGCCTGCTTTGCTGAAATAGCAGGTGTAATTTCTTCCTACTAATTGGATCTAGACTGACAGACCTTCAAGAGTCAGACTCTGTTCTTGCTTGCTGCTCTTGTGACTTGACATCGAGTTATTGATTATCTTCTTATATCGGCAATACATCTGCATAAAAAGTCAACAGTCTCTTTACTCAGCCCTGCCTCCACTCTAGCTAAGCAGAACAATTTTATCTGTTTGAAAACTCAGCTATCTCAATTAGCACTTTAATACCCAACTACTAAATAGACACACTGTCAATTGTTTAGAAAAATTTATCTGTTTGAAAATTCAGCTATCTCAGTTAGCTTAATTAATACCATAATTAGCATAGTTTGTAAAATGGGGATAACCTGAGCTAAAAGCCTCACATCTCTTGCATGTTTATACTAATTCTCATAAAGGTTCTCACTGCCAATGAAACTGATCAGGTATTACTTGACATCCAGAGATCAGAAGGCCAACTTCCATCTTCAAACCATTTCCATTAAAGTTCTGATGCTACTTAGTATATGGACGTTTTAAGGGAGTTGCTGAATTTACAAGTTGGTGAGCAGAAAGTTGCATAGTGCATGAGTGAATCCTGCCCAGGGCAAAAAGCTCCACATTGGGAATTGAGGCACAGTACGCCTTGGAAAGATGGGTAGGTATTATTCTTGGGGGGGGGGATTCAATAAATGATAATGAATTCACCTGGATTAGGCTAAGGGGGAATGAAAGACAAGAGAGCGGCAGCTCAGCTCTTCGATTTTAGCCTTCCGCTTTCAGTGCTCCATCTTTTCTGAGGGCTTGGGAAACGAGGCCCTCCATTATACAACATTCCACCGGGGCATCCTCCCCAAATGCATATCCCTTAGCTGGGAACCTGGGGGGAATCTTGCTTTTTTATTTTCACTGGGTCATAAATAGAGCACATTGTCAATTGTTTAGAAAAAAAAAATCTTTCTGAACAGAATTGGAAATGCAGCCACCTCTGACACTCTAATTAACAGTAGAGGATGCTGATATCCCCCTCCAAGAACAGCTTCACTGGGATGGCCCTGGTAAAGTCCCATGGCACTCCTAAAGAATAAGCAGCTTCTTCCTATTGCCACCTTTTATTCTTAAAAAAAAGAAAAAAAATCTTTTGACTAAAAGATTTAGTTGTCTGTTTTTTCAGGGAAAAACAGGTCACAACTCCATTCTTTTGAGAAACAAAGGAATTCTGTACTTAACACCTCTTTTACAAAGTAATAGCTTGCAAAATGTCGAATTTCACATGCAGGAATCAGCATTGAAAGCCTCTGCTGATGGAGCAGTTAGGGCTGGACAATTACTGCTGAGGTTATGTCACGAGGTCAACTGGTTTATCGCTTCTGTTCAAAGCAAGCTCAATCATGCTCTCATTTGAAATTCACCTGATAAATTATACAGAATTTTAGTAGGCTGCTTTTTAGGGAAACTATTTAAAACACTGCAGGCCTAATTTCTTGAATTTTTAAAGCAAGCATCATTCACTGTGCTGCAAGTTTAACTGTGAAGAATGAAATGTTTCCCTTCAGTGGCATTTCTCAAGCTTTGCTATTGTCGTCCAACAGAAGACAAAATGTGTTAGCCATGGAGGCTGAGCAGAGGTGTGTAGATCAATTTCCTTGAAATTGAGATGGCATTAAAAATAGAGACCTTGATTCCACATCCATCACAGTTTTGCTGGACTATCTGCTAGGGAAATTGTTTAAATGCTGCCCTCTTTTAAAGAATCTACCAGAAAGGGTCTGGGGAGATGGCTCAGTTGGTGAAGCACTTGCTGTGCAAGGTTGAGGGTCCCCAGACACTCATGTAAACTCCAGCTGGGCAGAATAGCCCATCTGCTAGCCCAGTCCCAGGAAACAGAGACAGTGATCCCAGGGCAAGATGCACAGCAAGACTAGACCTAGCAGTTTCATGGAGTTTGGATTTGCCTGAAAGACCCTATCTAAACGAGTAAAGTAGAAAAGCAATGGAAGATGATCTTTGACATCAATCCCTGGCTTCAACACATGCATACATATGTGCACCCACATACATGCCAAAGAAACCTATGCATCACACACATGTGTACACACACACACACACACACACACACACACACACACACACACACAGGAGGGAGGGAGGTGAGGGAACAGGACAGAGGGAGAGATGAGGAAGAAAAAGAGAGAGAGAGATCTACAAATAAAATCATAGGCAGGTCTTCCTGTTCTGTTTATCCCAAGGCACATTACTTTCATAATTCAAAAACCATAAAGACTTAGATGGAATTCTTGGTACCATTTAAATTCTACACATGGATGGAGCTCTTTATTTGGTGAGTTCTCAGTCTCAGTTCACTGCTTCTACCTATGAACTTTGCTGCTGGAGCAGAAGAGACCTCATACTCTTAATGCAATGGGCTAGCAGACCTGCTTTGTGATGTTTTATATACCCTGTTAATCCTCAACCTATGTTTCAGCAAGCAGACCAAATTCCTTGTCTATTTCCTAGGAACCAAGCCCTCTTCCCTCGATTTAACAAGAAGTCTTATTTGTGTTACTGAGAAGTTGAAGGTTACTATCTTTGGTTCAAGACAGTCCATCATCCTTTATCTCCGGCACATGGCAGAAATAACGGTTCTTGTTTCTTCCCAAAGTCAACATTTCTGCTTGCGTTCTTGAGTCTATACCCTCCTGCTCTTGCTGCCTGTCTCATGATGTGGCCATACCTCAAACAGTGTTAGATCTGGTGCAAACACACAGGCACACAGAGATGGGTTGGTTCTGTCTAGGAGGGAAGGATCAGCTGGGGCCGGTTAGCCCAAGAATAAATGCCTCAGGTAAAGGGAACAACCAGTCTTGTTTCTGCTCACTTGCTGTCATATTGGGAATTCAGATCTCAAGTTGTCACAGTAGATTTTCCAAAACCAGAAAGAAATCTGGATTTCCCTATGAAAACTGGTAACACTTAAATGTTGGCTACAAGCTTAGAAGATTGAACAATAGGGCATGTGGGTGAAATGAATACCTCATGGGCTCCCATCAAACATTTCATCTTTTGCCTAAAAATTCACTTATGTCAGCTTCCCACTCGAGTACCCTGTGATTTTACTCACATGTGCCCAATATCTAGCCTGAGCCTGTTGCCATCTTTTTCACAGCCAGAGTTCTCTACTCAGTAAGTTTTAACAAATCTTCCATTCTACTGGATGTGTACTTTCCAAGTTCACCATTAAAGGTCTAAAGACCCAATGTCCTGGAATAACTTTGCATGCATATACCTCTGCACATCATTCAAACAATGGTCCTTGTACAGAAGATTGGAGTTTGCTAGAAATTCATAATCTCACGCCCTTCCCGAGACCTATTAAATACAACTCCTGGGGTTGACTGTGCACTGACAAGCTCTCCCAGTATTTTTGATGACTACAAGTCTGAGGTCCATTGCCCTCTATACCTGCCTAAAGATAAACAGGAGGGAGAGTTAATCTATCCCTTGTATCTTACTGTACAACTTCAATTCTCTCTTGTATAGCCTGGGGAAAGGCTTTTTGTAGATGAAATATTTTTTATTCTTAGGTTTCACATTTTATCAACTAACTTTTACATATAAGAATTTTATTTTGCATGTTAGGAAAGTAAATCAGCTTATTTTTCTCATTCTGACAATCTTGGAAATGTGAAAATCAGTAGAAAGAGATGTGTCAGAGTTAGTATCTGTCTGGTTTCCTGACATAAATCATAGCCTTTTTGTCCCTTCAGTGTTTTGGCAATAGTATTAAAATAATATTAGAATAACATTAGTAGGTTCTGCTCTAGGACCTAGGAACTATCTGTCCATTGGTTCTTGACTAGATAATAGAGACATATGTGAGTTTGTGGAGTGGGACTTAAAGCCAATCAAAAAGTAAGTGGTTACTACCATGATATTAGTGCCACTATTGTATAAATAGGCATGTTTTGCCAAGATGGTTGGTATTGTGGTTTACTCTTCTCTCCAAAGTCCCTTTCAGAACTACAAAAGCTAGCTAGTAGGGGTGAAGCTTCCAGGTCAGTATCAGATTCCCAGTGACTTACTGTTATATCTATAGATCAACACATTTCTCAACTCAGATCTGAGAACCTTTGTATTTCTAGTGGATGTCAATTAACAGAGACCACAACTGGCCAAGATGCAGAGAAAGAGACTACAGAATGTTCAGCACTAAATCAAATATTTATAATACATCCCTTCTTCCCAAAACTTAGGGATCATTTCTGGTGTGTGTGTGTGTGTGTGTGTGTGTGTGTGTGTGTGTGTGTGTGTGTGTGTGTGTGTGTGTTGGCTGGGGGTGGGGCAGGGTGGGGTGGGGTGGGGCAGGTATAGGAAAGAGAGGTGGTGGTTTACTACAAGTAAACTCGTCTTCTGAACCCAGCAGAGTGGCTGTGCAAAGAACTCACAGCAGTTGTGAGAACATACACAAGGCCTGTGAAAGCCCAAGCTGGAGCAAATCCCACCATGGAGATGGGAGTTAGGCACACAATCTTACCCGTAGCTGTGGAGCTATTGGTGACAGTCAGCTTCTTGAAGAGGGTGTTTTCTAAGAGTGTGACCCCTGAAAAGCTAATCACACTCTAGTGGCCTACATATCTAAGAGTATTTGGGCAGCATAAACTGGTTTTGAATTTTTATTTTAAAGGATACAGAGTTGGGTGTGTGAGGAAGAAGGCTGGATCTGGGAAGATTTGGGGAAGGAGACTGAATGAATATGAAAGTCTTCAAGAATACTGAACATAAAAATACTTGTAATAATCAGCTATATTAGTTGCAGAAAAGCTATAAAATACAGAAAAGATCAAAGAAGAAATCAACCACAATGCCAATATTCTTTTCTTTCAGTCTTTTCTTTTTTTGAATGAAGGGGTGCACAATACCTTCTACAAAGGCAAGCACAAATCTGTGAAGGATAAATTTTATGTCTCTACTCATATTCTTTTCTTTCAGTCTTTCTTTTTTTGAATGAAGGGGTGCACAATACCTTCTACAAAGGCAAGCACAAATCTGTGAAGGATAAATTTTATGTCTCTACTCATGCAATTTATAAGTAACTTTAAAATAGGATCAAAATATAAATAAAAGCAAACCAGCTTTGTTGACTTTTCTAGGACAACAACAGAGGAAACTGCTAACCTTGGTACGAATACTCACTATGCCTTATATGACTGAGCAGCTGTGGCAATTCTAACTGTAGATAACATGTATGGACTCAGGATGACGAACTGTAATAGAATTCAGTAATAACAACCTTCCATTACCATAACTGTGCTGTGTTAAACAAAATTGATATTGCTTCTGAAATAAAAGAAAAAAGTGCTCAAGGACAGGCAACAAGGATCTTAATTTTTATTTATTGATCCAGAGAATTGTTTATCCATGATTCTGGCATTTCTCTAACCCCTAGTATTTCCTTAACTTCATGTTCTGAAGCTAAGGCTGAGGAGTCCCTGGGAAAATCAGAAGATCAAGCTCATGCTATTTCTGTTCTTGTTCTGTGTGTAACTAGAGCTCACTTGCAGGTGTTTACTTTAGCTGCACTTGTTCGTCTTGATGATTTGCCTGACCATGAACAAGGCTGTTTTCTAAGGTGTTCTTAGTTCCAGGTGGGCAGTTGAGATGGTGTCCTGCATCTTCCCTTCTAATATAATCCCAATACTGAAATCAACAGTTTTGCTTCACAGCCCAGATTTTTAGGGATGGAGAGAAAATTCTTAATAACAAGAATTGTTGAGTGTCTTTTGTATGCCAGTAAATGTGTGTTGAGGCTTTCCAAGTCACTAAGAAATGACTTTTTTTTTAATAAAAGAACTAAATATTTAAACATAGATCTATTACTTCTTCAAATTTTAATATTGTTTCATACTCTTTATTTACAAGAAATAGTTTCACAGATAAAGTTGAAGAACTTCTGTGCGTCCTCTCTAACTCAATCCCCAATCACATCTCTCTCAATCACCATCTTGTTTAACATTTAGCATCCTCATGAATATTCTGTGCATGTGCATGTGTGTACGTGTTATACATATGTGTGCATGGGCATATAAACCCATATGTGTATATGTGGAGGTAAAAGGACATTGAGTGTCTTCCTCTGTTTATCTACTTTTGTTTGTTTGTTTTGTGAGACAGAGTCTCATTATGTAACTCTGGCTGTCCTGGAACTTGCTGTGTAGACCAGGCTAGTTTCAAACTCACAGAGATCTGCCTGCCTCTTTGCCCCCTAAATGCTGAGATTAAAGGCATGAGCCACTACACCCTACCTCCCCACCTACTTTTAGAAACAGGGTCTCTCACTAACCCTGAAGCTTGTTTTAGCTAGGTGACTGGCCAGGGAACCCTCAAGATTTTCCTGTATCTTTCTCCCAAAGCTGACATTGGAGGCAGGATCATGTCTGACTGGTTATGTCTGGCTTTTATGTCAATGTTGGACATTCAAACCTAAGTCTTCTTGCTTGCATACAAATACTCTTTCTTACAGAGCCACCTACCAAATCTCTTCCCAACACACTGTTATATCTTTATGTTCTTTTCATAATATACATATATGGATATATATGAGTATAATTTGTCTGTATAAATAATTGTATAATATCCATACATGATTTATCTTTTTTGCTCCTTTTATTCATTATGCAATTTCTTATATACACATTTAGCTTCTTTAAGTCTCAAATTCCTCATATGTAAAACAAGAAAAATAACCCTACCTACAAGAGTAAAATGTTTAGCACAGGGTTCAGCAGGTAATAGGCATGTGGGAGAAGTTAATTACAGAATGCTCTTATCTGACACAGCACTCTGCCTTCCAAGAGATTAGCTAAAGAAAATTCTTGCCTTATCTGAAAATTCAGTTTTACTATGTCTTTGGTAAATGCCAATATTTCTACTTGCTTTGTGTGACACAGAAACAGACCAATCACGAAGATATCATCATGGACTGATATTTCACATGGGATGGTACAGCTATAAAAGTGCATGCACACACCTCATACAGAAGCTCTGTGTCAGGAACTCATAAAAGATGATCTGTATCAAACCATTTGATGCACATAACATTACTTCATCACCTCTACCTTGCAGATGAGGAAACTGAAGCACATGAGCTTTAATAAATTGTCTGAGATCACGGAGCTAATAAGAGGTGTCACAGCAGGATGCTCTAAGCAAACAGATTTGCTCAAGCCTCTGCCTGCTGATGTTTGCTGCCTTGCTGCTTCCCAACCTCTTTGCCTATACAGAATCTTCATTTTATGATTTTCCAAAGGCTACAAGCTCACAGAATGAATATATATATGAATGACAGTGAATGTCATGTCTGCTGTACAGGTTATCTGATTAATTATTTACTAAGAATAAATTCCCAGAATTATTTGCATTGGAAACTAGTTCACATCCCAGCTCAAGTAGATAAAAACATTTTGTGCAGGAGAGTAGATATATTAGCTGAGTCCCACCAGCACATGCAAACACCACAGTAGCATCTTTTCCTCTTAACCATCAGGCTGGAATAAATGCTTAATCAAACTACACAAGGTTTTAAAACTGGTCTTCCATTTATATTGTGATCTAAGGCATCTAAAAACTATGGAGATGCCTGTGGTGGTGTGGAGAATGGTTCCCAGACGGTCATATATTTCAATGTTTAGTCCTCAGTTAATGGAACTGTTTGGGAAGTATTAGGAGGTGTGGCCTTGTTGGAGAAGATGTATCACTGGGAGTGGGCTTTGCCAGCCTCAGTCTTTCTTTCTCTCTCTGCCTGCATAATATGGGTTAGATGTAAGCTCTTAATTACTGCTCTAGCACCTTGCTTGCCTACCTGCCTGCTGCCATGATGATCATGAATCACCCTCTGAAACTGTAAGCAAGTTCCCAATTAAATGATTTATTTAAAAAGTTGTATTGATATCATGGTGTCTCCTCACAGCAACAGAACAGTAATTAAGAATGATTAACTAAAATTCTATGTAGTCACAGGGAGCAGTAAAGTGTGCCAGATAGGTGCCAGATGTAGATGGGTAGAGCCAGAACCAGGATTTTTCCCAATTTTACTTGGTAATCCGATTCTGGCAGAGCTGAGCAGTCTTTTTATCTTGGCATACCAGGCTTGATTCTTTTTGTTGTTCTTTTGTTCTTGTTTTTACAACATGACTCAAGAACTCCCCAGCTTCTCCATACCCCTGGGTTGACCAGAAGGAGGAAATAGTTCCAGGTGAAGAAGAAAAGGGGACAAGTTCAGCATCAGCAGAGGACCATAAGGCATGCTTCTTGCTTTTCAATGTAGAGGACACAGGAGAAAGCAGGCCTATGTAAATAAGAAACAAGACTCCTCTCCCAACTCTGCAGCATTTGTCTCTCTAGGGACCTTGGGGTAAGGAATGAGACACATCTGATCAGCACAGTCAGCTCCCAGAGCTATTTCCAGATGCCATCAATATGTCTCCAAGATTCCCATGAATCAGCAAAATCAATGTGTATGTGTTCCAAATATTGACCTAGCTCACCTTTCTCTTTTGCTCTCAGCTTTGGTTGCTTAGGTGAGAAAGGGTTTTACAATCCAGCTTCTCTGAATCTGCAGTCAGATTCACTAATTGTTTCCACAAGACATAAAAAGCATATTTCTTTAGGCCAGTTTCCTTGAGAGAATGATATTATAAAATCAACCCATGTCATCTTTGGCTGTGGTTTTTTATCACTTTTGATAATCTACTGTGGTGTGGAAGTAAACACCAAATGCCCACATGGTCAAAGGTTCAGTCCCTAGTCTGTAGTACCATTAGGACTTTGTTGAACCTTTAGGCAGGTTGGAGGCTAGCATGATCTACATAGTGAGATCAAGACCATCCAAGGCTTCACAGTAAGATCCTATCTAAAAACAAACAAACAAACAAACAAACAAACAAACAAACAAAACAGGTTTTGCTTAGTAGAAGAAAGTTGAGCCTGCCCCTTAAGAAGGAATTCTTGACTTCTTCCCATCTCTCACTATGTATGCTTCATGGGTGCCATGAGGCAGATGGCTCCTTCCTCATGTGCTCCTGTCATGATGGACTGTGCTGTCACAGGCCCAAAGGTGATTGGAACCAAACAACCATGGTCTAGGACCACTGAAACCAAACCCTAAATCAACCTTTTCAACTTCAGTTCATCTTTCTCTAGTATTTGTCATCAAACATGGAAAGCTGACTAACACAGATTCATCTTTTTAAAAGGTGGATCTGTACATTACATGGGTAAAACAAAGGCCCTCAAAGATTTGTAAAACAAACAAAACAAAACAAAAACAAAAACAAACCACCAAAGCAGAGTCTACTGCTTGTGGGATAAAACTGGAGAAGCATCACTCAGGAGACAGATTTAACTGGTTGCCCTGTGCAAAAGGGGCCATTCTTTTGGCATTAGGAAACAAAACGGACACTGCAAGATCCGCGCAAGAAGATGGACATGGTGGCACACGCTTAATCTTAGCTCCTGGCACTTTCAGGTGGGAGGATTGCCACAAGTCTGAAGCTAGCTTGAGCTATACAATAAGTTCAAGATCAGGTAGTGTGAGACCCTGCTTCAAAACAACAAAAATGAGAAAACATGACATAGGTTAAGTTTAGGGTTACCAGAGTGAGCATATAAAATTCAAGGTTCTCAAGTGCATTTGCGTGGTAGAAAACAATAGGCCATTTTTATTAGGATGTTTATCCCAATACTTTGGAGAGTACATATATGAAAAAATTATCCAGTAGTTACTAGAAATTCAAACCTTGAGCATCTTGTATTTTTTCTAACAACCTTATTAGGAGGGGCCCTATAGACTCATAGGTCACGTAGCAGCAGTACACATGTGACCATTTGGGGGACCTGGTGACATTGTTCTTCTCTCCCTGTGTACATTTTTCACTGCTGTGAATGATGCTAACAGAACCATAATCCAATTATCCAACCTGGGATCACGTTTGTAAGAAAGTTCAGTGGAATATGCCCATTTGAAGGATGACTTATGTAGTTTCCAGAACTTCTAGGAACTCAGGGCAAGACAAGAAGAATCCCAGGTATCCATAACCACTGGATGCTGCCAAGTAGACTGGTGCTTAACGAGAGAAATGTCACCAAGGAATGACACAAACATTAAAAACAATTCTAACTAATAGCTCTTGAGGCAGGTTGGAGTGTGATGTCTCACTGGGTTCCAAAATGCAAGAAGATTAACTGGGGAGCCTGGAGAGTCCTTGGGAAGCAGTGATTTCTGTCTCCTTTCTAGCTGTCTAAAGAACACTGTTACCCCCATACTTTCTCGTACAACCAAAACCATCCCCAAATTCAGCAGAATTCATTGCTTAATTTCCTTTTTTCTAACACCGCTTGTCCTCCTATGATCCTATTCAACTAGACATCATAGTTAGACTTCAACTGGCCTGGCTGGCAGCCTACAGTAATCCCAGACATCTAGTGCCCATCCCTTGTAAGGCTGCTGTCTCTCAGCTTATGGACCTCCACAACAGCAAGAGGGTCTGGATTAAGTTCTTCCTGCATGGCCATTTCTTTTCTGAATTGACTCTCTTTGCTAGGTGAGCTAATCATCTAAAATGCAAATATAAGGAGGCTTTTGTTCCCATTTATTAAAACCAAACTGGTTTGCTTAGAGAAAACAATCCAAATTACCTTCAGACAAAGGGCACATGTCTTTCAAGCTTTGGCTTTGGTCTTTATTTCCAGCATCTTGACCATCACTGTCCCTAACAACATATCCTGTCAAATGACCAGCCATCATCTGACGCTCTGATAGCAAGATGGCTCTGCACAGACAGTTTGACTATACCTGGTCACCTCTGTCTTTGGAAGACACAGAGCTTGTGTGGGTGTTAGCGCTGCATCCTGGAAGCCTATTTCCTTCTCTGATGTGCAAGTTCCTTCCTGTTTCCCATTCCACACCATGCAGCATGGGCCTCTGCTTTCGGCTTTCAGCCCCTGGGATGCCTCACAAGCACTGGCTGCAATAATAATGGCAGGAGACATTTCTGTAGGAAATGCTGGTAAGCACTCCCGTGTTGTGTTATTTTTTTAGACCCCACTTCTATTTTAAATTTCTAATGCTGACAGCAACACTTTTATTTTCTCTATTTGAGAGAGAAAAATGGGAGCATGGGCATAGAGGGCTGGCCAGTATTCTCGCTAGGACCCTGGAGGCTTAAATGCAGCTTCAACTGCGAAGATGTTTACAAATTTTCATGCTCAGTCTTTCTTGGGAACTACTGCCAACAACCTGAGGTCTGGGACCTGGACAGTCTATAGAAATGTTCGAGGTGGTTTTCATGTACAGCCAGAGTTGAGAATCATGGGTCCATTTCCTCCTTGGAAAACTTAGTACAAGAGCTGAAGAATATTTGTTTATTTGTTTACATTATATTTTTGATGGGAGAGAAAACCCCGAACATTGGCATCTGAGTCAGTAGCTTTCTGTTGATGGTTCCATGGACACCATCTGCAAAAGACCCTTATAGAGGAACATGGGGGTCAGGCCCACCTGAGATAGCATGCCATGTCCTTCCTGAATGCTGCAGAAGAGCCTATGCTTCTTTTCCTAGTCAATACATGCTGGGAGATGGAAGGTGGGTGGAAAGGTGGCGATGGCTCCTTTCCAATCTGGGAGACAGAGGCAGGCTCGGAGTGGATCAGCCATTTCAGAGCACATATGTTCTCACCTAATCTCTGCAGACAAGGTCCTGCTTCTCTCTGTACAAGCTGCTGCCTTGCAAAGAGAGCTCATTCTCTCCACAGATGAGAAAGTAAAGCACAGGAACCACTTTCCATGTAGTGAAAAGTTGTCAAATGGCAGAATCTGACCTTAAAAATGTTCATTTGATGAGAGTATGACAGGCATCTGGTTATACTGCAGCAGGGCGGGCTGCACGCCAGAGAGGAAAGAGACAAGAACTGGAAACTAGGCAGACAGACTCAGTTCAGGATGGAAAGACAATGACAAGAGGGGTTTCCTTAGCAGATATAAAAGACCTAAGAATGGTGAATCACCAAGTAGCCATCAATAGTATCCAATGTGGGAGAATGGCGAGGCTCGTGAAGCTATAGCAAGATCAATTCTGACCCAGAAATGGATGGATTACAGTGGGATCCCAATAAGAAAAGGCAAGGATTCCCCAAAGGCCACGGTATATAAGTTGCTGTTTCTTTCAGGGGTACGCTGTCAAAGAGACTGTCACAGGAAGCAAAATGCCATTTGGCATAGGATATACAGTCAAGCAATCCTGGGATTCAGCCCCTGGCTAGGCTCCTGTATAAGCTGTGTCTCTGTGGTAAAGCTTTGCAACCACAGTGGGCTTCAGTTTCTCCACATACAAGTACTCGTAATAAATACTTCCCTCATACGTTATGAAGAGAAAGAAGTGAAAAAACTCACTTCAACAACACTTATCACTTATAAAGGGTATTCTGGCTAGTTTTATGTTAACTTGACCAAGTTAGAATATTTTGAAAGGAGGGACCCTCAATTGAGAAAATATCCCCACCAGATTGGCCTATGGGTAAGCCATTAGTACATTTTCTTAATTAGTGATGTGCAAAGACCCAGCCCATTGCTGGTGGGGCCATCTCTGGACAGGTACTCCTGTTATAAAAGACCAGACTGAGCAAACCCTGAAGAACAAACCAGTAAGCAGGGCTCTCCCATGGCCTCTGCATCAGTCCCAGCCCTCAGGGCTCTTCTCTGACTTCCCTTGATGAAGAGCTGTGATGCGAAATGTGGAAGATGCAATAAACCCTAGCTAAGATAATGGGTGTGCACATATGTGTGCAGCCAGTTCAGTTCTCCCAACAACCCGAGGCAGTAAGAACTATTACCACACCCATTCTGCAGGTGAGCAAAGAAACAGGGTGACCTTCCAAAGTCAGACAGATAACTAGCAAAAAGGCTGGATTTTGATCCAGGATAATTTGATACCAGAGTCTTTGAGTCTGTGCTGAGACTATATGCACAAAATTCTCTCTAGGGATTAGCAGACAAAATGAGGACAAATGGCAGATGCAAGAGAGAGGGAAATGCCAGAATGCTCAAGTTGCCGTTTTCAAAGGAGGCTCCTGCTCCTTCAGATGTCCCCAGAATTTAGACCTAGATTCACTTTCACCTCCTTTTTTTCATTCTGTGGGTTGTTACAAAAAGCCTCATATGAAGATACAGAGGGCACCCTTTAAAGCCCACAGACCTCTGAGGGCTCCTCTGCACTGGCAGACAGGGACAGCAGCAGCAGCTGAATCATTTCTCAAACACCCAAGCTCTCAACTTAGCCCAGCAAGGACAGCACCTCCAGTTTCTCAGGTTCCCAAGTCCCAGCATTTTCAAAACCCTGAATTTTATCTGTGTCGACAATCAATACATCTTTTAAAAATAGATTAAGCTCCTATTCTAGAGAGTTCTCAGAGTGGGAGAGAAGACCTAAGAATGAAGGGGAAAAAAACCCCTCAAATTACAATTGTTTGCATAAATTGTTTCTATACACTACTACTTAGCCATCATAACAGCACAGAAACGGCATTGATCTAAAACACCATCTTTCTATACTGTGGTGTTCACCTCTGGTTTTTCAGGGTAGTAATTAAATTCTATTACAGTGACATCTCAACCCCCAATGTGTCAGCATCTTTTAGTACTTCCTGGAGTTTAGAATTTCTCATCTTTTCTGCCAGTGTTTGCTTACTTAAGCTACCTCTTTAGAAGAAATTATTTCTTCAAAACGACTGTCTCACAAAGGTATGTGGTAGTGAGAACATCTACCAGATAGGCATCCCACATCACCTACAGAGTGGACAGGAGAGAACATCAGCTTCCCCAGGTTTCTCTGTTCTGCCTTCTGATTCCTTACCTTTCTGACGGTGGCAGACAGAGCAACTGTTCTGGAGGCCAGTCATAGAGAACAGTCTGGAAACCCTTTCCGAAGCTGCAGCCTGCCCTCCAGTCCTCCAAATGCATTTCTTAGCACCCAGTCCTTCATTAAACATTTGCTATATTCAAACCAACAGAACATTTTCTATTTTCTTTAAGTCCAGAATGCTATAAATCTCTGTCCTTTGGTGTGGGTATGTAAGGGCCAAATGATTCAAAGGCAGCAGAGCCAACAGTTAAGAACATAAGTTCTGAGCTTGGATGGCTTGGGCTTAAACTGTGGTCCTGCTTCTTGCTTGCTTTAAAATCCTAGAGTAGGGCCTTAATCCCCAGTTACTACATAATATGGTTATTACAGGATTACATGGGATCATACATATAGAATCCTTACTGTAATACTTGGTCCATAATATTGAATGAATGTCAGTTTCTTCCTGTGCTGAGTTCTGATAGAACTATAATCTATTACAGCATGTATCACACTGTATTGATTAATCCTCTTGACTACAAACCCAGAGGATGCCTATTAAACATGAATAAAAAGTACAGGAATGTTACAAACTACAACCAAAGAGATTCAGACATAACTTTGAGGGAGAACTGAAGACAATTATAATTCAAGAAAGCATAACTGTATTGTGCTGCATTGTAGAAATAGTCTCAGACAAGTAAATGGCACAAAATTCCACAAGAGGTAGAGCTGGCCAGGTCTGCCCTAGGCCACTCAAGGATAGAGGAAACTTTGGCTGAGAAGCTGCTCCATTTTCCCCAGTAAGGTCATCCCTGCTGTGGGTGAGTCTGTTAAGCTATTTTAGCAAAATAACACTTCTGAAGCCATCATAATGGAATCATCTGGCTCCCCATTTGGCTATCTATATAAACCAATGTGTTGGAAAGACTAGTCAACTTGACAGCTTAATTTCTCATTGTAAATTAATAGATGGTCACCCTGATTATTATAATTTGCTTTCTATGTACTTGCCTACAGGCCAATAAAGCACAGTCCACTCAGTGTTAGAGATGGAGTTATGATTGTCTTTTAGGGGCCCTAATTGGATTTGAATAATATAAAAAACAGCCATAATAAGCATGCTAATATGAGTTTACACTGTTTGCCGTGACTTCATGCAATCAGGCTTATAGCACTGGGCTGAATCTTAGATTCCTGAGCATGGTAAATTCACCAAGTTACTTGATTTCTGTCTCCAGTTCCTGTGATAACCTTGAAACTTGACCATTGAAACACCATGATCTGCTTCTATATCTCGGAGTTCCTGAGGTATAGTGATCATTTCTAGTCTGATTGTCCCTCCAAAATATTCAGCTGAGTGCCAGGCACATACATAGTTGATATATAATAAATATTTGATGAAGGAATTCATTAACACATGGATGTGTCCTTTATCAGAGTTATTTAAAAAACCAGAGAAACAAAATGAGAAGAAAACTCTTCTAAAGAGACTCTAAGTACTGGTAATCATGTACTAAGTATTCTACAATGATTCTCTGTACATGCTCAAAGCTTACTGTTGATATTCTAACATTAGGTACTTATATCTTATATTATTTTCAATTTAAAAATCATTGAAAACCTTGAAGCTTACAGTAACATCTATTTAATGTCTCATAATTGCTATAGGTCAGAAGACCATGCCTTGCATGGGAAAAAAGGGTTTTTTCCTGATGCAATCAGAGTATTATGTGACAACTAATTTTCCTCTGGGAGGCACTAAAGGTTACTCAAGAGGTCAAGATTATTCTGGAACTAAAAACCCTATTTTAATCTGTTTTAAATTCAGACTAGAGCCTTAAAACCTTGACATGAGTATGTTTTCTCAGGGAAGGCATTGATAGCATCTCTGTCTTCCTTCTAGCATATGCTCCAGGTCAGGGAAGACTCTGGGAGGTAAGAACAATGGTATCAGAAATGTGCAAACTCAAGACTTAGAATCCATGCCTTGGTCTTGAGAAATGTCTAAATGCAAGACTTAGAATCCATGCCTTGGTCTTCCCCTATAGCTTTTTTCTTCTTCTTTTCTTTCTGTAGAGGAATTTTAATATATTTTTTTTTTCTTCAAAGAGTAGCTTTATTAAATTCAGGTGAAAACCATCCATTAGATTTAGCAAAAACAAAACAAAAACAAAAAGAACATCCAAACAACCAAATAACCAAAAAACCCAGAGCAACAACAAAAAACCTGCCAGTGATCTTTGACCTAGATCTCAGCTTATTGTGAAAGTTTTTTCCTCATCTAGTTGTCTGAGGTTAGAATATAATCTGTTAAACATAAAATACTTACATTTTTTTGCTTAATGCAGTCTAATGGTAATTACATTCCTGTTGACAAATTGATAACTTTTTACTGATTGATACTCTCTAGCCTTAGGTTGGTAAACTCTCAGTTGTCTTTGTGAGTACAGAGTATCAATGGGAAGAATTGAAGTATGAATAATGTTGGTAAGCTTATCTTTTTTAAAATTGTGCATAAAATTTTATCTAGTAAATGTATTTCTAGGAATTTATGTTGACAGAAATATGTATGTACTGTGGGATATCTATCACAGTATTACATACAATGGTGAATTACGAGAAACAGGTCAAAATTAAATACAGAAGTAATAAATTATGAAATTATTTGGAGACATTTCTATAATAATTAAAATGCTATTTTCTAGGCTAAAACTTTAGAAGTCAATATTATCATCATCTTATAATGTCACATTATAAATATAATTAAAATAAATTAAATCACTTTGTAAAAAACATTATGCAATTGGAAATTATTTCTGACAGATCAACTCTTACAGTTTTATAGGCCATTCACTGTTTTTCTCCTTTGAACTGACAAAGGAAAGTTGACTTCAGTCAAAATAGCACACAACCTAATCTCATAAATCACACGTTTAAAAATGTTACTTGTTTTTAGTAGGTTTTGAAAACCTTACTACTGTCACACTCAACTAGAAATAAGTTGACAACTCCTAACTAAATTCGGAGAAAATAAATATTAGTCTTCTAAAATATACGGGACTCATCTCCCTAAAGTGAACATAAAATTCAAATACCTCCAATGTTCTCCCTTGAAGATATGTTAGCTTCACTCTGAGCAAAGAACAACATTCCTTTGTGTTTCCCAAGGCCATTACACTGAGATTCATCAGATACCTATAACACTTGCTGAAGTTATCCCTTAAATATTTCTATTTGACCAGTATGAAGTGTCCTTCCTTATCTTTTTTGATAACTTTTGGTTGAAAGTTGATTTTATTCTATATTAGAATGGCTACTCCAGCTTGTTTCTTGGGACCATTTGCTTGGAAAATTGTTTTTCAACCTTTTACTCTGAGGTAGTGTCTGTCTTTGTAACTGAGGTGCATTTCCTGTATGCAGAAAAATGCTTGGTCCTGTTTACATATCCAGTCTATGGCTTTTTATTGGGGAATTGAGTCCATTCATGTTAAGAGATATTAAGGAAAAGTGATTGTCGCTTCCTGTTATTTTTGATATTATTTTTATGCTTGTATGGTTATCTTCTTTTGGGTTTTTGAAAGAAGATTACTTTCTTGCTTTTTCTAGGGTGTAGTTTCCCTCCTTGTGTTGGTGTTTTCCATCTATTATCCTTTGTAGGGCTGGATTTGTGGAGAAATATTGTGTAAATTTGGTTTTGTCAACGAATATCTTGTTTTCTCCATCTATGATAATTGAGAGTTTGGCTGGGTATAGCAGCCTGGGCTGGCAGTTGTGTTCTCTTAGGGTCTGTATGACATCTGCCCAGGCTCTTCTAGCTTTCATAGTCTCTGGTGAGAAGTCAGGTGTAATTCTGATAGGTTTGCCTTTATATGTTACTTGACTTTTTCCCCTTACTGCTCTTAATATTCTTTCTTTGTTTAGTGCATTTAGTGTTTTGATTATTATGTGACAGGAGGAATTTCTTTTCTGGTCCAGTCTATTTGGAGTTCTGTAGGATTCCTGTATGTTCATGGGCATTTCTTTCTTTAGGTTAGGAAAGTTTTCTTCTATAATTTTGTTGAAGATATTTACTGGCCCTTTAAGTTGGGAATCTTTGCTCTCTTCTATACCTATTATCCTTAAGTTTCATCTTCTCATTGTGTCTTGGATTTCCTGGATGTTTTGGGTTAGAAGCGTTTTGCATTTTGCATTTTCTTTGACTGTTGTGTCAATGTTTTCTATAGTAACTTCTGCACCTGAGATTCTCTCTTCAATCGCTTGTATTCTGTTGGTGATGCTTGCATCTATGACTCCTGATCTCTTTCCTAGCTTTTCAATCCCCCAAGTTGTCTCCTTTTGTCATTTCTTTATTGTTTCTGTTTCTATTTTTAGATCCTGGATGGTATTGTTCAATTCCTTCAACTGTTTGGTTGTGCTTTCCTATAATTCTTTAAGGGATTTTTGTTTCCTCTTTAAGGACTTCTAGCTGTTTACCTGTGTTCTCCTGTATTTCCTTAAGGGAATTATTTATGTTCTTTATAAAGTCCTCTATCATCATTATGAGAAGTGATTTTAGATCCAAATCTTGCTTTTCCGGTGTGAATGTGTATCCAGGATTTGCTATGGTGGGAGAATTAGGTTCTGCTGATGTCAGGCAACCTTGGTTTCTGTTGCTTATGTTCTTGTGCCTGCCTCCTGCCATCTATGATCCTGGGCATGTTAGAGCACCTGGGAGTGGAGCTTCCTCAGGGTGTTGTGGGACTGGCTGAGAAGTTCGTGCCCAAGGTCTCCCCTTGTAGCTTCTTAAACATACAAATAACTACCTAAGAATTCTGGAATCTCCAAGTCCTTATTGAAACAACTAACTGGCTGGATAATAGGGTACATCAGCCCAGAAGGCAAGAACATGTCACATGTATTTCTGTATCCTGAGCCCCAACCATGGTCTCTGTCACATGTTTTCATACAAAGAATGAGAGATTTGAGTTTCCAGTGAAAGCAAGCATATCAGCACAACAAATACCTGAATGAAAACAATTATTGATAATTTGCATTGATTCATAATCACTTGCAAAAAGAAGGGAAACATAGAAAACAATATATTTTGCCTTCTCTTCTTCCCTTTCTTTTTTTAAAATAATGTTAACTTTAAAATTCTATGAATTACATTTTTCTTTGTTAGTAAACAGATAGAAACTAGAAATATCACTACAATAAGTGAAAAAAATATCTTGAGGAAAAGGCCAGACCCAGAACCGAAACAAAGAAACATAAAAAAATTAACCTGATAAGCTAAATGTGATTTTCTAGAATCTTAAATCCATGTAGAGCCCAGCAAAGATCTTGACAAAGTTCAAGCCCTATGAACAGAAGTGAAGAGACTGCATCACTGAGCCCATATTAGGGTAATTTTAATGTCAAACAGGAACTTTATGGAAAGCAAACAACTTGTGATCCACCTATAGTTATGAGGTCTAGCCAATAGTCTATACTACACTTGTGGAGAAGAGCCACACAGGGAGGGCCCTTCAACCCCAGTTGCTACATTCCACTATTTGTTAGTTTGTTTGTTCCTTTCTTCACATGAGTAGGACCTCAGCCTTCCACTGGAAGAAGCGAGGAAAAACCTTAAGTGACCTATCTATGGGTTGAGCAAGTGGTGCTGCCTTTTAACTGGAACTATTCCATATGCAGCTTTGACCTTTTCTTATTTGTTTCCATTAGGTCTTCAGAGAGAAAGAATAAACCAGGAGTCATAATATAATGTGACTTAGAAAATAAATTCCTCTTTCTGTCATGGAACAAAAGACCATGTTTTTCCTGTTAGGTTATGCAACCAGAAGGTCCCAAGGGGATGGTGTGCAATGAGGTTGGATTGTACAAGAGAGGGTCCAAGAGGAAGAGAACCTGTCAGACTTTCTTGCTTTCAAAAATGAAGGTGATTCATTTTAAACAGTGTTAAATCTAATACTTCAATTAAGACAGTTATGGTACTTACTCTTTCCCACTTGATTCTGTCAATAACGCGGGCAAGCTGGAAGTGAAGACTTAGCACGCTGTTCTCCTATGGAAAAGTCACGTGTTCCCCTTGACTCAGCAGCTCACCCCATCCTGCAATGCACCTTTTCTGAGGCTTCTGCAATGAACCACAAAAGTGCCTGCCTCATTCTTTCACGTGGAGATGGCACAGCCATCAGTATGTGGCCTATTGATCTATGTGAAGCCACTCTTGCCAAGCAAAGAGAAATAAAGTACAGTTGGCTTACTCTGTAATCCTGCCATTTATAAAGGAGATCAAACAAAAACCAATGACAAACGGGTCCTCGGAGCATCCACAAAAGATGACACTTCTGCCTCCTTCTGATTCTTACTAACCCTGCCATACGGTGGCAGGTTGGCATAACTGTGATGCCAGAAGACCTTCTTGTCTCTAGTCTGCACTGCAGACAAGCTGCCTGGCATTTTACCCACTGAGTGTTATGATCACTATCGCTACTTAATAAGGAGATTGGTCCAGATATCAAAGGGAAGATCCACTTTCCACACAGAGACCTTGCTAGCTTTTCAACTGCCAAGGGATTGCCACCTCTGAAACAATCCCATAAGCACAACTGTAAGCGATGCTCCTTAGTCACTGCATAGAAAAAGGAGCGAAGGAGGGAAAATGGAGTCACTGTGGCCATATGGATACTTTCAGCACAGGATGGGAAGCCAAGAATGCAGAAGCAGATGACTTAAAAATTTTATTTCTTCTAAAATAAAGCCCAGCCTGGTTGGTCTTTGCTTTGATGCTTGTCAATTTTTCAGTAATTTTTACTGAGCACCTAGCACATGTGTGAACAAAACAGACTTCTGCTCTAATCAAGTGTGTACTTCGACAACTTGTGTGTGTCTACTGTAGTCTCCGAGGTTCCTGGAGTGGAGTGGAGGTTGAGAAAGCTACTCTAGAGCTCCATCAACCTGCCTGCAAATGTCCTTCCATATAGCCTGTGGTCTTTCTTTCAACGGGGTAATTGAACATTTTCTACTTGGCTTCACAAGCAGAACAGATTTTTGTAATTCAATCTGAGGCATGGAACGTTATTCTGGTCAATGTTGGCTTGAATGACAGATGATTTCTATTATTTTCTAAGAGTTTTCAATCACATTTTGGAAATCTGTCGACTTCTATTTTACTGATTAAACAGAAGCAAAAAGATAACTCCCCAAACCCCACGAAGACATCCATCACCTAAAGCAAGTGCTGCTGGGATACCAGCCTTCCTTCCTCCGTGTATAATGTTCATCAGCCCAGACTCGTGTGTGTGTGTGTGTGTGTGTGTGTGTGTGTGTGTGTGTGTGTGTGTGTGTGTGTGTGCGCGCGCGCGTGTGCGTGTGTGTGCAGGATCTGTACCTCTCCCCACTTAATTAAGAACACTGTGCTAGCAATTCTCTCTTTCCACACATCACTGAGTCTTCCCTTTGCTATGTCATTCCCACCCTACCATGCTATTATTTTTCTACTTAAAAAAAAAAAAAGTTAAGCTAGGTGTAGTGGCTCATACCTGTAAGCCCAACATTCAAGAGGCTAAGGTAGGAGGGCTACCGAGAGTTCCAGGGCAGTCTGTGCTAGATTAAGACCCCACCACAAAACAAGATAAAATAACTAACAAATCAACACCACCAAAACCACCTGAGCATATATTTTCTCCTCACTTTCCTTGTTTGTTCCCTACTGTAACACCTCCAATTCTTATTCCTTTATTTCTTTAAGATTTATTTTAATCTATAAATGTATGTGCGTGGCCATGTGCATATGAGTATAGGTGCCTGCAAAGCCAAAAGAAGGTGTCAGGTCCCCCAGGGCTGCCCAACATAGGTGCTGGGAACTGAACACAGGTACCCTGCAAGAACAGAACAAGGTTGTGACCCTGAGCCATCTCTCCAGTCCATTTCTTCATCCCTGTCAAGTCACTAATGACTGTTGCATTGCTTACTCCAATGTTCAAATCCCTGTCCTTATCTTACACCTTGTGACGCAATCACTCACTTGAGATACTTTATTACTGACTTCCTCAATCCCCAGGTTGCTTTCCTTCCATTTCCTGTTGTTTCTAGGTTCCTTTAATGGGTCCCCATTTTCTTTTCTCTGTGTTGTGAAGGCCTCATGACTCAGTCTTCAGACTCCATCTACACCCATTCTTGGATGATTTTATTTACTTCACAACTTTACCTTCTCAAAATTTGGTAACTCTCTAGTAATTTCTGAAATTGTGTTCATGGTTTGAATTTCAGGTTCATATCCAAATGCCTGATTTTCATTCCCTTTGATGTTTAACCTAGCTAATTAGATAGACAACTTAAATCTAAAATTGAGCTTGTACCATTCATTGGAAACCTGTTTCTTGTCAATGTTTTTCTCAACTGAGGGCAGTTTTTTCCATCACAGGGACAAAACCCTTAGCATTCTTTATCTCCCTTCTCTATCCCCTTTTCTCTTAGTTTGCATCAAATCCATCAAAATATGCTATTAGCTCTACCTCAATATATGCTTCAAATGTGAACACTCATTTTTACCTGTTTTGTTTCCTATCTTCCCGGACAGGCCACCATCATCACTCATGTGTATGATGGCATCAGAACATGTACTGTGTTCTCACTCTGGCCTGCACAGCCTGTCTCAACAGCCCTATTGCCTCTAATAAAGCCAGTGTGGGCTTGGCCATTCTCAGTGGTCTTATGGGCATGTTCAACATTCATCAGTATATAACACTGTTATACACAGGTATCATGAGAAAGTAAACCACTGTAATTTGACTCTATACTTTCTGGCCCCAGAGAGATTCTTGTATGTTGCTAAAGTTCTTCTGATCCTTGTGGAGTGAAGCTTGTGTAGTATTCTCTAGGTTGCTCTATGCAATGATGCCTAATGACCATCCAGTCAGTCAGTCAGTCAGTCATATATATATATATGTTTATATATATATGTTTATATATACACATATGTAATGTATATAATCATATACATTATGTGTGTGTGACTGGTTGTACTTGTGTGTGTGCATCTTTTCTCATTGACCTGTACAGGTTAGGGATCCCTCACAATCCATTTAAAGACTCTGTAGCTGACCAATAGCTGACAACATATGCATGGGAATCAAGAGGAACTCAAAATCTTCTCCACCAAGACTTATAGAGCACATTTCCTACTTCTAGTTTCTTTATGGGGTGGGAAACATAGCATGCCAACTTATTTGTATTCCGAATATGATAAAGAGCAAACAGATTGTAGCAAAAAGGCCTCAAGAAGTTCCTATATGAAACGTGAAGTTCTGATCTTCTGATCATGGGTCTCTTGGCTTTATACCTTGGTTATTTTCTGGTCATCAGAATAAGGAGCTTATGGATAAATTAAAATTTCTGGCATTAAAATCCTGCACTCACACAGCCTCTTGAAATTACTACCAAGCATTTAACAAAGATAGACGAGAACAACCCTCTCTAAGAGATCATTTGAACTCTACTCTAAAATGTGCACGCAACTGTCCTGATCCTGCTTCCTAATAAACCACTTAGCATCTCTCACTGTCTCTTTCTGTCTGCAGTTTCGTTTTTGACATGAGCTCAGATTGTGAAACATCCCCATTACCTCATTAATATTCACACTATCCTGCAAAGCAAGAGGAAGGCCATCTGCTCCCATTTTTGATGTAGAAAACTGGGGACAGATAAACGCATATGTGAAGTATGGGAACAGTGAGAGAGCAGGAACATGACTATGTAGAGATAGGGTGTGGGAACCGAGATGTAACACTGGTCATCCATAGTGTCGGGCATCCTCAGAGCGGCATCTGTCTCCCAGGACCAAGCAGATTAAACACCGAGAACAAACGTTCAGGGGGCATCTCAAATACTTAGCATTTTTACTTTTTAGGATGACAAAAATAGCTCTTAGAATCTCTACAACCCAATCGGGAGCTTTAAGCATTTTAATAAGAGGTCCCATGCTGATAATATTTTTTCACACAAGCTATTCAACTACAGAAGATTCATTCTGCCATCCACATTTGCAAGAAGCTGAACTGAAATGGTAGTTTGGCGTTCTTGGCACTGTTTTATTGAAAATAAAGAAGCTAAGCACACACTGGGGCTGCAGAAAAGAAGGGAGCATGTCCAGTTGTGGTATGTGGCAAAAATGCTGGTCTAAGGTACTCACACAACAAGTATCACTGGAAATTCCATACACGTGGAGCTAAGCCCAGAGCTACCTGGAGATGAAGAAATAGACCTGGGTGAAACTGTATCCCAGTCTGTGGTTATCCACCAGCGAAGCGTGTGGTGCTTTTTCCTGGAGATTTTGAATTCTTCCCCCTACAGCATAACTCTATTTTGTCCTGTTCTATTTATTTCCATAAGTGTATGAGACTTGCAGAGCATTAACACATCAAAACATATGTTCCCTAAGCCTGTTATCACATGTCACCTTCACTAAAACTTTCAAGGTCAGAGCTATTTATGGCTATCTATAGCATTGGAGTTAAAATAAAAGGCAGCAGGAAATAGATTTGTAATGGTCCTTCATAGTCAGCCTAAAAAGAGCAGCCTGGCTCATCTGAATGCCATTTAAATAAATCAGCTTCTTTCTCAAGGCTACAGCACTCCATCTACAAGGCCACCAGTTACTATGCAGCTGACGCAAGCTAGACTCCAGGGAGAAGATGTTTCCTGGGTCCCTAGGAAACCACTAGAGCTTTGAACAAATTGTGCATTAAAAGTGTGATTACCTTGTCTCTATCCTTAGATTGTACTCATCCATCAGATTGGCGGCGTTATCACTCGCTCATGCTAGGCACTGCCACAGGAGGTCTCCTTCTTATACTATACAGCTGTGTATAGCACATTAGCTTCAGTGCTTTGTTCAAGAAAGATGCAAATGTTACCAGGTCATGGAAAGGGAAGGGCTACACACACACACACACACACACACACACACACACACAGGGGGGGGGGGCTTGATTGGAACACAACTAAATGAATAAATCTAAGAGCTAATGCCAGACAGTAAACAAGACAAAGGCCTATACTGTGGACCCTGGAAGCGATGACGTAGCAGCAAGAGCACTTGCTGCTCCTCCAGACATCCTGGGTTCAGTTCTCAGCACCTGCATCATGATGGCTCACCACCATCTGTAACTCTAGTTCTAGGAGATCCAAGGCCTTCTTCTAGTCTCTATGGGGAGCAAGTATGCATATGATATACATATATACAGGCAAACATATATGTAGGCAAAACATTCATACACATTAAAAGACAGAAACAAATTTGCCCATATTAGTTACCGAAGAAAATTATGGCCTTGGTGTAGCTGAGCAGGAAGTAAGGAGAGGCACTGGATGTGAGGAAACCATCTTAGGTAAGACAGAGAACATTCTGGAAACAAAGCAGTGTGAAAAGTGATGCATCAACCTGATGCTAAGCATGCTGGATCTAATGCTCATGTAGATACACTCCCAGTCTCTTTATAGTCAGGAAGTCAGAGTTCTCCAAATAAGGCTTCCTACAAAGCTTCAGCATCAAGGGAATAAGTCTTTTCCCAAAGACCAACTTTTTTTCAAAGCTTCTGGCAGGATGCAGCTTCTGGGTTGACCCAAGGATCTAAAATTACTTTCTACACAAGTATGCCTTGAGAACAATATGGAAAAGTTAAATCTTCATGCTAGGTGTAGCCTCACCTGTGAAGTACATTAAAATCCTCAAAAACTGTTGGAAGTATTTGTAAGTCATGTACCTGAGTAGGGTATATATTCTAGTAACTAAATCACTCAAGCAAATAGCCCAATTTATAAACACTAAGAGACTCTTACAAACACTTCCTCAAAGAAGATATACAAATGGCCTATAAAAGCTTACTATCATCACCCGTCAAGAAAATGCATATAAAATTACCTTGAGGTACAACTTCATACTCGTATGGATTGGTATCAACAGAAGAATTTTACAAAGTGATAGGGAGAACTGGAGTGGGGTGTGGTAGCTTACATCTGTAAACAGCATTTGAGGGCAGAGTCAGCATACCTGCTATGAGCTTGACAACAGCCAGAACTGTTGCTTCAAGACCTTGTTTCAAAAAAAGCAAAAGGTAAAAAAAAGAGTAGGAGGAGAAGATGATCAAAACATTGGAATTCTTATTTGCCATTGGTAAGAATGCAAAATGGCGCTGGAACAAAAGAGAATAGTCTGGCAGTTCTTTGAAATGTTAAACAGGTCATGCTAGCATATGCTCCAGCGACTGCACTCTCAAGTCCACTCCACACAACATCCAGAGTACCTATTCGCAAAACCTGTAAACAAATGCTTGTGGCTGCATTATGCTTAATGATTTCAAAGGCGAAACAACCCAAGAGCTCACAAACGGAAAAGTAAACAAGATGTGTTAAAGTCGTGTAATGGGATATGATTTTGCCATAAAAGATAGCATCCTGAAGTTCCAGGAAAACATTATTCTACATGAAAGAGCTAGACAACAAGTTATACATTTCATGCTTCCATTTATGTCAAATGCCTAGTGTGGGCAAATCTTTGCAGGAAAAACAGATTGTGTCTACTGAGGGTTAATAAGGAGTCAGAGGACGAGATGGCTTCTTTCTAGGATGATTAAAACATTCTGAAGTTATACAATCCAAACATCCTAAAAATCTCTACAGTGTACACTTACAGTGTATACTGTGACAAATTAATTTTATTTTAAGGGAGCTGTGACTTTAAAAAGCCAACAGAAAAGCACAATAGAACTCTTAAGGCCACAGGTGGAATAATGCAGCCCGTGGACCTGAAGGTTATTCATATCTGAGGGACATGTTTTCGTATCTGCACTCTAATGGGGAATAATAAATGACTTCTAATGAATCTTGTTTCCTACATAGGAAAATTGTTATTAACCACTGGCTTTAGCACACGGACTAAGCATTTTAGGATTTATCAGGCCTAGAATGTTCATCAAGAGCAAACATTTGTCACCGCCAATATTAACAACATCTTGGAACATTAAGCCTTCCTTCTCATGAGCCTGGGCCAGGTATTAACTCTACAATTGCAACTCAATAGTTACTAAGGGGAGGAGTGTAGCTTACACAAGGCAGAAAACAGATATCAGTAAATCAACGTAAGAACAGGTACAAGGAGATGGACAAAAGAGGCATTAGGATTAAATATTGATGAAGCACATGGCAAGAGTAAATATAATTTCAGGGCAGATATAGCAGAGCTTGGAATAATTTTATGGTTGTCAGAGGCCCAGTTTCATAGATAAGGGGCATGCTTTCTTAATCCGCTGTAAACATAAAGGGAGGGCAGATTTACAACCAAACATGAAGTTCAACTGTTACGGATTAGTTGGGCAACTGCATATTTACATGGCTGCGAGAGAGGCATGGAAGGGGAGGGCCCAGCAGTCAGAAAGAAAGAGAGACTGAGAGATAGAACAAGAGAGAGAGAGAAAGGGGGGGGGGAAGGAGCCTGGAATAGCAGGAGGCAAACAATGAAAGCAAGAGAGAACTGTGGGAGAGGGGGCTGGCACACAAAACTCAGAGTGAGAGACCTAGAGCCCAGCATGTAGCTTGTCAGTTGCAGGGCCTGAGCTGGGCTTGGCTAAACAATTACCCTCTTTAGTCTCACTCAGAATTCATAGCCTCTCTGCAAAGGAAATTGTTCTATTGTTTTAAGCATATAAATAAGCAAACATAATCCCAAGGAGGTTAAGCAGTACATCTAAGATCACACGACCATCTTGGTTCTAAAAGTCTTGGCTCTAATCATTGCAATCTCAGAAGAAAGAATGATGGGTTTCAGAAAAATGTTGTGTTTATGCTGACCCTGGGTATAAAATGATTGATATCTTGTTCTCTCTCTCTCTTTCTCTCTCTCTCTCTCTCTCTTTGTGTGTGTGTGTCTGTCTATCTCTCTCTCTGTCTCTCTGTCTCATATGACAAACTCTCCTTTTTTTTTTTTTTTTCGTTTTTCGAGACAGGGTTTTCTCTGTGTAGCCCCGGCTGCCCTCGAACTCAGAAATCTGCCTGCCTCTGCCTCCCGAGTGCTGGGATTAAAGGCGTGCGCCACGAAGCTCAGGCTAGCCTGCAACTCCCTCTGCAATCCAGATTGGCCTGGAACTCTACATCCTCCTGCCTCAGCATCCCAGAATGCTGAGGATGCAGCTGTGTGAACCCTGCAGTATGCATGCCCAGTTCTACCACACAATAACAGAGACAGTGCCAGAGCATCACAGACTCACTTGGCTCTTTCCAAGAAGGTCTTATGGGCAGGTAAAGAAGCAAAGAAGCCCTTTTCATTTGTTCCATAAGAATTACTGTCCTTTAATCAGGTTTCTTCATTGAAAACCTCTCCAAGGAAGGTAAATTCAGGGCTTCAGTACCTGCTCATATCTGCTGCTGGTCAACCTGTAATCACAAACAAGTATACATCCATGGATTCTACCAACCACGGGTTAATAATCTAGAAAGTAAGTAGTGCCTGTATTGAGCAATAGACATTTTTCTCAGCATCTTTCTAAACAGCACAGTCCAACAACCACTTATGTAACAAGCTGCATTAGGTACAGGTAACTGAAAGAAAATTGAAAATATAGCAGAGGCTTATGTAGTTTCTATGCAAATCCTAGGGCATTTTATGTGACTTATTTATTTCCCATTAACAGAGAAGCACAGTTATGAGAGCTGCTGGGGATATCAGATATAAGCCAGCCTTTCATTTCCATAGAATAGATGCTTGTTGCAAAGTGCCTGGTACAGTCTTACACAGCCAGGGTGTGGGCTAAAAGGCACTGCATCTCTCTAGGCTTGGTCCCTGCCAATGCATGGTTCTGAGTGCATCCAGTAAAGCTGTGAACATGGTATTAAATGTAGCCTGATGCCCAGACTCCTCCCAAACTACCAATCTTACTGGTATAAGAACCCTGTCTGCATTATTTGGTTCACAAATTGAATACTTCATAGACAGGAAACCAACCAACCCAACAGTCATAGCTTCAGTTGACTTGACAGAATTCAGCTTCTCTTTGATTTCATAACCTGTGTTTCTTTTCCACCTCCTGACAAGCTCACTGGGAAGCAAGCCAAAGTTGAGGTTCTGCAAGCTGAGGATCTAATCCTCACTCTTGTCCTGTTCCAATTCTCATTGTGGCGATGAGCATCATGACCAAAAGCTATGTGAGGTGGAAAGGGTTTCTTTTGTTTGCTTGTTTTGTTGTTTTTTCACCTCATAGCTTACACACCATCATGCAGAGAAGTCAGGGTAGGAACTGAAACAGGAACCTGGAGTCAGGAACTGGAGTGAGACCATGTAGGAACACAACTTACTGGCTTGATGCCCATGACTTGCTCAGTTTGCTTTCTTATACAGCTCAGGCCCATCTACCCAGAAATGGCACCACCCGTAATGGGCTCCCTCCACCAGCAATCATTAATCAAAAAAAAAAAAAAAAAAAAAAAAAAAAAAGTACCACAGACATGCCTGCAGACCAATATGATAGAGGCATTTTTTCAATTGAAGTTCCCTCTTCCAAGATAACTCTATCTTGGGTCAAATTGAGAAATCAAATAAGCAAGCAAACAACAACAAGAAACCCAACAACAACAACAACAAAACTAACCATCATAACTTTCTAACCATGTCAGAGCCACATGGGTCAAGATGACAAATCAAATAAGCAAACAAACAACAGGAAGAAACCCAACAACAACAACAAAAACTAACCATCATAACTTCCTATCCATGTCAGAGCCACTGAGCAGCACACATTTTGCTGAATGTTGGCTTCTTAGGACTTTATATATATCTACATTAACTAGAGCACTAGTTACCTAGCTGGACGTAGACACTGTGTATGCTTGGGAAGGAAGCTATAAAGATACATGGACAGATTTCAATAGTTTTAGACGTTCCTATTGTTACAATTAGCATGGGTTTACTTGTACTTGTATAATGATCTCTTTTGATTCATGGCTCTGAAACTAAAGTCATAAAAGGGGAAATTTGGTGATAAGAAGCAAGGGGTCCACTAGACCAAAGAACATCTTTTGTTGAATTGAAAAGAGCTGGCAAGATGGCTCTGCAAGGAAAGGTGCTTGCTGTCAAGTCTGATGAACTGAGTTCTATCACCCCTGGAATCTACAAAGTGGGAGAGAAATGTCCCTCTGATCTCCTCCCCTCCCCCCCCCCCACACACACAGGAAAAAAGAGAGTCACCACCCATTCCCTGGGGAGGTACAGTTTCATGCTGAAGCACAGAGCTAGTCTAGTGAGGTGACTTCTGGATTTCTGCCCTTACTCAACCTTTGGTTCAGACAGACGTTATTGAACACTACACAACTAAAAGCTTTGCTGAGAAGCCCTTTAGAGAAGAAGAGAGTATGAAAAATAAACTTTCTAATAGACTTTTTACAACTTGGGTCCCAAGTCATTATCAAAAAGGTTGAAGAGAATGCTTTTAATGAAAGGAAAATACAAGCAGCGTAAAGGAGAAGGCAAAATGTTTTATTTATTTAGATTTTATTTTTATATGCAAATATGTACATACCCATGCATGTGTGCACACACGTGTATATACTGAGTTGTTATACCTGGCTCCGTGGCACAGTGGATAGCATGATGGACTTCTATACACTGAGTTGTATGTTTTAGGGCTGGGGATATATCTCAGTGGTAGAGCACTTGCTTAGCACGCACAAGTCTCTGAGTACAATTCCCAGGACCTCAACAACAAAAAAACATTTTAAAATTATTATTTTAAACATGAGTCATGTTAAAAAATATTTGGAAGGTGCTGACTCAATAAAGCCTAATATGAAGAGTGAGTATAATTTGAAAGTGTGACTCATCTTTGTTGCTAATTATCCTGAGAAGCACTAAGGTCTAAGACTCAGGATGTACTTCGGAGTCAGGCAGATACAAGTTCAAATTCAGTTTAAATTTAAATCTAAAATCATCTGTATTTTCAGATCCCTTGATCCCTTGATCTGCAGGTGGAGATAATATCTACTTCAGAATATGGCAGTGGGTGAGCTGGAGAGGAAGTGCTGTCTAGTTTTCTGATCCTCTCTGCCCTTGACTCTGGAAGGCCAGCAGGGCTCAGCAGGCTCCGGTAGCACAGAGAGGCAGTTGCAGCTGCCAGCAAGGGTATTCACTGCCAGAAGCTGCAAGTGCCAAGGAGGCCGAGTGTCCTGCAGTAAGCTTTAAATGACTTTCCTCCATGCACACGGTTCCCCATCTGTCCAGAAGAGCCCTCTCCCAAGGCATGCTTAAGTTAAATTACAGCTTAATTAAGTTGATTAAAACATTCAAGTGAAACATCACATGTAAAGCAGTTAATGAGAAGAGCTGGGTGATATAGATAGGGTTAGTAACTGGTCTTCTGGTAGTGTCAACATAGGAGATTTCTAGTTGGCCTGGTTAGGATAGTCAAGACAGTATTAGACCTTCTAAGTACAGACACAATATGCTAAAACACTGATATACTAGGTCATCTCAAACATACATCTTAATATATCAAGCCATTTCATTGTATATTAGATTACATCTCCATTTCGCCACAGGAAAACAGAGATCTTGACTGGTAGAAAATTCCCCAAGGTCATATGGGTAGGGAACACATGCCAGATTTGGAACCTCTGTCTCAAAGCCTCCTCTTCAGAATAATTCACCCATTCAACAAAAGCAAAAACGACAACAACTTCCTGATGGTATTTAGGTATGGAAATGGGAAAGACAAGAAAGCTAAAGTTAGGATTCTCAGCATATATTTGTAAAAGATCTTCATGTTAGTCATCAGAGTGAACTTTAAAATTGACACAAAAGACATAGGAAACTGGCAATCCACACAAGAAAAACCTAATTTGTCATAAGCATATGTTTCAAAGCAGAACCTCCCAATTGATCAGAGAAATGCAAATGAAAACTAATCAAAATTCTAGATTTCACCTGTGGAATTGGAAAATATTGCGACATTTAATATTCAATATTGAAGAATGTAGCAATGCGGTAGAAACTTTAAAAAGCCCAAAACCTTTGGTGTTAAGTTTCTTCTTCTATAGAAGCTCATATGCAATCTGTCGTATCTTTTTTTAGTAGCATTAGTGAAATACAACAATAAACAATACAATATGATAAAACTAAACAGTACCTAACCTATTCCAGGAAGAGGACACGCTCTCAATAGGCTAAGAATTTTTAATAGCATGTTAAGTAATCTATAGTTAATATAATTTTTAAATCATGAATGTCTAAAATCCTTTCAGTTTGTGTGAATATGTAGGTATACTAGTACACAAATAAGTCCATGTGCAAATGCATATTTATGAGTAGTCTAGAGACATATAAGCAAAAGTGTTGGGATTAGAAGCTACTTCAGATTCCCATCTTTAGTGGTTTCATTTTTTTACAGTCTTATAAAATGAGTATGTTATTTTAGTGTATGGTTGAAAATATAATTTAAAAGGCAAGTCTAATATTTAAAGTGTCCCCATATGACTTCCTATTAGAATATCCTCTTAAAGTTGATTTGACTCAAAATTTTGCTGTTGGTAGGATGGTTGTTGATGAGGGTTTTTCTTCTACAGATAGGCTGCATGAAACACCCTGGGAATACATTATTAAAACTGCACATCACTGTCACCTGCTACATACACTATCTTTTTACAAATCCGCAGGCTACATGTAATATCTGGAATATGATAGATTACGTATTCAGAAAAATCCCTTCTCAATACATCACACCCCCAAATACTAGATAACCTCCTCAAATGAAATTCTTCAAATAAAAGACAATAACAACAAGTATTGAAGTACGGTATATATAAGTTCTAGAAGAGTATGTGGAAAAACAAACTTAGAAAAAACATCAGAATAAAAGGCAAGAAAAAATATGAAAAGAAACAGCAAGGTCAGACAATAGAAAGCATAAGGTTATGACAGAAAAAGGTCCCAGTCAAACACACTGAGCCTCCAGTTCAAAGAAAATGACTGTCAACCTGGAAAAGAAACAAAATGTAGCTGCATTCCACATATGACAGACTTATATGAAACAAAACAAGATGTGTGAAATCAAAGAATGGGAAAATTAAACCTGCCAAATGCCTCTAGGAAAGGTTAACACAACAACTCCATTCTCCTTTTTCAAAAGAGATTTACTATTTCTCCTCTCTCTCTCTCTCTCTCTCTCTCTCTCTCTCTCTCTCTCTCTCTCTTTCTCTTTCTGTCTCTCTCTCTGTTTTTTCTCTCTGTTTCTCTCCTCTGTCTCTCTCTGTCTCTCTGTCTCTCTGTCTCTCTCTGTCTCTGTCTCTCTCTGTCTCTGTCTCTCTGTCTCTCTCTCTCTCTCTCTCTCTCTGTGTGTGTGTGTGTGTCTGACAGAAGCCAGGAGAGGGTGACAGGTGACCTTCTCTATCAGTCTCTGCCTGTTCCTCCAGAGGGTCTCTTCTTGATTCCGAGGCTTGCGTTTTTCCCACTAGGTTGCAAGTCAGCAAACCCCAGAAGTCTTCCTGCCTCTGGCCTGCTGGGAGTTGTGGTTAAACCTGTGTGCTGGACACCGGACTTGTCACTTGGCTGCTTGGATCTGAAGTTCTGGACTTACATAGAAAGAGCTCTTAACTTTGAGCTGCTTCTCCACCTCCACTTTCTGATTTTTGGAATGCAGATCTGTAACTGTCTGGTTCTATCAAGAAGGAGCAAGAGAGGAGAGGGAAGGAGAAGGCAGGGAAGGAGAATGGTAGAAGACGAGGACAAGGTAATAGCTTTTCTGCACTGCTGACCAACTCAGAGTTTAAACCAGGGAAAACCAGATTAAAGAGGAGTAGTCAAATGTGGACTCAATGCATTAAATATCCTTGACCTTGGGGGTCTCCCAAAAGGTCTCACTCATTGTAAACCACAGCTACTTACCAATTGGTTAATAGAAGGAAACGCAACAATAAAAAATAGCAGCATATTGTATCTTTATCTAAATGAGTATGTAACACAAAAATTCTAGTTGATTACAGATTTTTGACCCCTAAATTTTCTTTCTGTTAAAAAAGATGATCACTTTTCATATCTATTTAGAAATATGTCCTTCCTAGCTTGGGCATGCGTACCTATAATCCCAGTACCCCTGGCAGCTGAGCAGGATTGAGGTTGCCAGTTCAGCCTGGGAAACACCATGAGACCAGGAAGACAGAAAGGAAGGGAGGGAGGGAGAAAGGAGGGTGGAAAGAAATAAAAATCCTTTATTCACATAAGACTGATCTTGTGTTCCTGATGTCTGTACATGAGCTTTACTGATTTATATACTAGCTTTGGAAGGGCTTGAGTTTCCTAACACATTCTGAATCTTAAGCAAGCTTTGGGCTACACATGAGTGTTTATAAAATTACTTATGATTTAATGATAGAAATGCTAACTATGTAAGGAATATTTATAGTGTTTTAATTCTAATTTCCCCAAGAGCATAACTAACCATTTCAACTGCAAAAACAAAAACTGTTATCAACTTCCAGGAGCAGTTAGCTTGACTAAAGCAAGGTGCTCTCAGATTACTAGAGTCCAGGATATCACCCTGTTGCTTTCAGTGTCTTTATTTGGATCGCTCCCTTGATTAGAACTCAGCTGACTTGCTGTCAGATTAGTGTGCCAAGTCTAAGAAGTTAAGTACCATAGACAGCTGCTTTCTGGGCCAGTGACAGCCTAGTACAGTGACACATCAAAACCAGGTTTCAGCAGCTAGGCACTCCTCAAAATGTCTGCATGTCTTGAAAAGAGACAGTTCTAACACCCTGTACCACTAACCGGCTAGGATGGGGGCTTGGAGAACAGGGTCCCAACCATTCTATGCCTTAATGCTTTAAACAGAAGTTACACCTAATTCTGGGCAATAAAATTTCAAGACAAACCACATGTACGCTCGCTCTCTCTCTCTCTCTCTCTCTCTCTCTCACACACACACACACACACACACACACACACACACAGACACAGACACACACACAGATACACACACACACAGACACAGACACAGACACATTTGGTTTCACCCGAGTTGATAACATGCAAACAATAGTCACTGTACATAGTTGGTCATTAGGTTTATGAAGATTATAACATGGTAAATACATCCCCCTGGGAGAAACAGCAACCTGTTTAACCCAGTGAGCCACTAAAGCTCATTTACCCTTCAAGGAATGCTCTTATAAATTAAACTTGGAATCACTTATTCTGATTCAGTGTTCATTTAAGAATGGAACAATGAAAGAAGGGAACCAACATATACTGACCACATTACACTGTCAAAGACTATGCTAGATGCTTTACTTTTTGGTGACCATTTAACTGTTTTTGTAATCTTTAGAAAATTAATGCTATTAATTTCATCTTCAAAATTAAGAAGCTGAGGCTCAGAGAGCTTCAATAATTTGTCAGAAGCCACCAGGATTGTTACATGGATAGGTTTTAAACTTACCCTTTCTTGATACGCAGGGAAGTCAAGAAATTACTCAGGGTATTTGTGGGACAGGTTTCATGGGAGAGGAGATATAATGAACTGCTAAAAAGTGTTAAAAGGGAGAAATGGAACAGGAAGGGTTAAACTGAAATGGGAGAACAGAGAGCAGGGGAAAGGAGGGAATATAGAGAGGAATACATGGCACTAAAAACATTTCAATAAAAGACATTAGAAACATACTTCAGTAGAAGCTTCCTATTATAAATACACATACATTAAGAGATAAAATAGTCACCCACAGTGGGCAACAACACCTCCAGTAGACACCACGGGCTACCAAGTCAAAAGCCCACCACCAGGAATGAATTCTTTCTTTTGGAGCTGTTTTCCAGAGTGGTCCCATAGAACTCCAAACATTACATGCTATTTCACATGCTCTTGGCTACCTCTACAGCCCACATAAGACCCTACTTCCGAAGCCACCATACACTTGGAGTCATAGAACATGGTGAAATCCAACTGGTATTGACTTGGAAGCTTTATCTCTAGCTAGTGCTCATCGTGGTGAAAGATACTAGGCATTCTACCAGAGGAGAAAACTCACCTGCAGTTTTATTCAGCTATGACCCTGTAAGCTACAATAATGGCTGCCCTGGTATAACAAAGGCATGACTACCATGGGAGTAATCAACCACTTTTTTTCTTTTTCCTATTTCTTTTCTTTTTTTCTTTTTCTTTTATTAGATATTTTCTTTATTTACATTTCAAATGTTATCCCTTTTCCAGGTCTCCCCTCCAGAAACCCCCATCCCATTCTCCTCCCCCCTGCCTCTATGAGGGTGCTCCCCCACCCATCCACCCACTCCCACCTTCCAGCCATGGCATTCCCCTACACTGGGGGCAGCAAACACCCTCAGGCCCAAGGGCCTCTCTTCCCACTGATGTCCAACAAGGCCATCTTCTGCCACATATGCGGCCGGAGCCATGGGTCCCTCCATGTGTACTCTTTGGTTGGTGGTCCAGTCCCCAGGAGCTCCAGGGGGGTCTGGCTGGAACCAACCACTTTTAAAAAATTGACTTGATTCTCCCACAAGATGAAACCTATACCTGACACTACTGTCCAGTCAAGAGCCTGTGGCTAGATAAATGAAAGGCCGTAGAGCAGAACTTACTGCTATTATTTTGTTTAATGGACAGAGTTTAAACCAACTCCTAATGACTTATCTTATACCTACAGATCATTATAGATCCTTATACCTATAGATCAATACATCTCTCAATCTTCATCTGAAAAGGTTCAAATTGCAGTAGATAGTTATTAACACAGAGACCCACAACTGGCCGAGGTACAGAGAATAAGAGACTGAGGAACGCCCAGCCCTAAAGGAACATATACATTGTATCCCTTCATTCCAAGGCTCAGGAATCATTGTGGAGGAGGGGACAGAAAGATTGTAAGAGCCTGAGGTAGCAGTCGACTACAAGAAAACACGTCTTCTGGACACAGCAAGGCAGCTGCACAAATGAACTCCCAGCTGTTCTGATAACATGCAAAAGACCTGTGCAAACTCAAGCCAGACTAAATCCCACTATGAAGAGGGGAGGTGATCAAGAAACCTTGGTGCTATTGGAAACTGTTAGCTGCTGCAGGGAGGGAAGAGATGGGAGAAAATTGTTTTCTAAGAGTGTAGCCCTTGCTAAGTTGATTACTACTCAGTGGAGGACTACACATCCAAGAATATTTGGGCAGCACAGACTGATCTTTAAGGATTAAAAATAAAGACACAAAATTGAGTAGGTAATAAAGAGGGAGCAAAACTAAGAAAAGTTGGTGGGTAAATATGGTCAAAATACATTGTATGAAACTCAAAGAACTGATTTCTTTTTTTAAAAAAACCTCTTTTCTATCTGGGCTTCTGTATCGTGTCATGACACCATGGGACATTTTAAAGAGGGTAGTGGTATCATCAAAGGAAAAATTTAAACAAACAAGCAAGCAAACAAAAACAAAACCTGAAAAATGCACGTGGGGAAGCAACCTTTTATGAAAAAAATTTCCCAATTTCTCCATGTTCACAGTCTATTGATTCCTGGCACAATCTATCAGTCACTATGGAACCAAATTAAGATTTCCAACTTCCTTATTGAAATAAGTCATTTCAAAGTTATTTCACTAAGTTGAGCCCAGAAGAGTTGATGATTCTATAGCAAGAACCATGTGATGATCTGTGTGAGGTTATCTAAAATGTGTTTTCTCTACTTTCTCAAATTCTCCTGCCCATAATTGCAAAAACAAAGTAACAAAGTAAGCTTGCAGGAAAATGAGCTATTATTTGCTCTCTGGATGTCTATATAGTGTAGTCCTTCCTCCTGAGATGTGTGTGGGATACATTCAGTGTAGCGACACTCTTTCTAAGTGTCCAGATGACAACAGAACACTGATTCCTGTAGAAGAAAAATGCTATTCTAGTCAAAGTCAGCTCAGCACACCAGAAGGAAAGTGGCTATACTCAAGTCAGCCCTTCTGAGACATCTGTGCTCAGAGCTGGGGAGCAAGCTCTGTAGGATTCTGGAATCAGGAATGTGATAAGGGTTGCAATTACTTCAAAGTTCCAGCAGTGAGTCCAAAGAGAAATCAACAAGGTATAGTTTCCTGAAGGGAATCAGGTTCTTATGAACCACCCTACTTGAAATGTATGATTGTGCTCAAGCCACATACAGTTCTGCTGTGGAAAAAAACCCATCACTCCAATTAGTTATCATGTACTAAAAGAAATGATGACAATTGAATAGAATAAATTAAAACTGTGTAGTGTGAAAGAACAAGAAGAGAATAAGCACACATGAAAATACTTAAGATTAGAACCTCCAGCTTTATAACAAGATTACGTATACTCAGAATTTCCAAGTTAAAACTAAGACAGAATTAAGAATAAAATTATGGACACAAAAAAGGAACGTCAGCCCGAATCACCCACTTATAAATGATCAGAAAAGTGAAATGACAATCCTCTAATTAAGCAGGTAAGAACTCTGCCAGGTACTCTTTAGTGAGGACATTATAGTCGACTGAGCGCTCTCTGTAGCCTGCATTTAAAGCTACTTCCCACTTGCATGAAACCAGCTGCATTCCTACCCCAACTAAACTCAGAATACAAACTCTGTAAGTTCCAATGTTTGCAAACGCGACCAGCACAATTTCCAACCAAGTATATGCCTACCTAAAGAAGGGCCATGGTAGGAAAAAGAAAAAAGAAAAAGATCCCAAGGCACAGAGTTCCTCAAAAGACTTTTCACTGTTGATATGCCTGGGATCTTTCTGAAGCGCCAGATCACTTCCTTGCTTCTCACAAATACGGCTTTTCCTGAGAATTGTCCGGTACTCTGGCTGAAATAGACCACAAACTAGTAAGCAAATCATGCAAACAGGCCTGAGGAGAGGTTGAGGGGCATCCTTTTTGTTACTAAGGTAGAGCACAGAACACAGAGAATGTCCCTGTCAAATGCCAAGAAGGGTATGTCACCAGCTGTCACAAGTGAATGCATGCTTGCTCTATATTGGGATAAACAGCTCTAGAAACTACAGTTTTCGATGAGCACACACCGAAATAAATGTTAGAGTAAATATAGTATAAACATGCTGTGGACTAGAGAAAAGTAAAGGCGCTTGTTACACAAGCCTGGTGATCAGAGTTTGATTCCCGGAACCCTCATAGAGATGAAAGGAGAAACGAACTTGACAAAGTTGTTCTCTGGTTGACACATATGGTGTGTCACATTCACCCCCATACACACACACACACGCACACACATACACACACACACATCATGTACATGACAAAAATAATTAAAACATTTCTCCTTTGCATGTTTTTGTGTATACTCTTATCTCCTGTTTACATAAATATTACTAGTGATTTTTTCACTCTGCTTCTATGTAGCCACTACCAAAAAATGATGATGATCAAACTAAACTATAAAGGAATTATGTAAATTTAACTAAAATAATATCATTTTTCTTCTTTTTGTGATCAAATCTCCTACTGCTACTCAAACATCTGCTTTTTATATGTGTGAGAATTTTCCCACTTGCAAATGTGAAAAGTTTCTGTATCTACTTGGGTTTTGTGCTTAAAATCATATTCAGAGATGACATTTGTATAGTTAGACTATAAATCAGAATGCTGCATTAATTATGAAACTACATCAAAATTCACTGATGCTGTTCATCTATTGTTTTCCTTTCAAATTTACATTTTTTAGGTCAATTTCTTTTAAACCCTTTACAAATATGCCTCCTAATTAAGCAATATTACCTCCAATTCTCCTGTGAAAGTACACTGGGTCATGTTTATTATGCTGTGCAAAAGGGTGCTGCAACCCACAAGCAGGCTGGCCAGCGATGTCCTCTCAGTGGATACTGATTCATTTCAAGTAAGATCACATGGTCTGGGGGTGTTACTCAGTCTCAGGGTGCTTGCCTATCCCAGCACCATGAAATAGAACTGACTTAAAGGAAAAAGGAAAAATAGCTATAGTCACTACAATGAAGCCAAGCTGCTGTTAAGCCCAGGCTGATGCTGAAGGACACAGCTCTTATAAAACAAACTTTCTTCCTAAACATGTTTCAAGAGATGGTTCCTGGTCACTATCATATGCTTACCTGTAAAAGAAAACCCTGTCATTTGTTTAGAATATGCCCATCCAAATGAACCTGCTCTCAGAATCACTGGGTCCGTTTTCCCCAAAATCAAGCCAATGCTGAGTCTGCCATGGGATGCTTATATAACCTATATTTGCATTGATTTTTTTTAACTCTCTAGTAGCTTGATAACTTGGTAGATATGTAGAAGAATGTCCCACAAATGATATTTTCTAACGTCACTTTCATTGGCTCTCACAAAACTGCAGAATACAATCTATTACTCACTATAGCCCAAAGATCATCATAGTTAAAAACCCAAACCACGTTTCTGCTTGTCAAAACACCTGCATTCAGAACTACGCTAAGAAAGCAGTTAAGTAAAGACGACTTCCACCGACCTTTGCTTGGGCTTCTGGTGCTGTCACCTTGACAACTTTATTGCGATTTATCATTTGCTTCACCCATCTCTCTACTTGGACGTTGAACTTCATGAAAACGACATAGGCAAAATAAGCTGTTAAGAGGAGTAAGCTTTCCCACCACATGATAACGTTGTCCAGGAAAAATATGATCAACATGATCAAATCAACGATGTAGAAGGACACATCCCGAAAGAGTGGCCACCAGGTCAGGTTTAAGATTTCTCTAGAAAACAGAGCACACATGCCAATAACAAAGAGGATATTGAACACGGCAGAACCTACGATGGTGCCAATGCCGACATTGCTGTGCGCAATGAAGACTCCTATAAGAGACGTGAAAAGTTCTGGGGCTGACCCGCCTGCAGCCATGAAGGTGGCTCCGGCCACATCATCAGAGATTCCCAGTTTTTCAGTGATGACAGTTAGAGAAGGAACGAAGAACTCATCACAGACGATGGCTAAGGCTATGAACATGTAGATCATTCCGATGACATGGAGAACGATGGCACCTTTCCTTCGCTCCTCCAGGGAAAAGATGTCCTTTGGGTAGTCTCCCTGGGCATGATCAGTACTGTTCTCAGCTTGGTCTTCCTGAGAAGCAGTTGGCTGTGGGGTGTAATCTCGAATCTTGTCATTTAAGTCTAAGAGAGTTCTTTGACGGTGACCCTGTGCTACTCTAGGGCCACTCACATCACTGGCTTCACCTCTGTTGCTCTGAGAGTCTGTCTCAGAAAAGGCACTGATTGAAAATGGGACAGTGCTCACAGCTACCAGGCCCAGGACAAGGCCAACGACTCGAATTAGCTTCAGTTTTTTCCTGGTATTATAATGTCTCCTGCAGCCAAATGGTGACTCATGGGAACACCATTTCTGCAGGAGCCTGACTGTGGTGCTTTGGTGGAGATCCATCCTGGCTTTTCTGGTGGGTATGGTGGTCTTCACACTTCAGACTGTCATACTGCTCCTGGCTTTCCCGTTGATGCAGCTTACAGGACACTTCTACAACTGGGGGTCTTTACTCCTCACGGGGAAGTTTCACCATCTAAGCTTAAATAAAAACAACAATGGTAAGTCAGTCATAAAATCTTACCTTTCTAGCAATATAACTTTGCAGATATGATGAATTCTTGTCCTATAGTCTGTGTTCATGAGCAAGTTACTCAAGTTCTATGTGTCTTGGTTTCCTTAACTTATTAATGTAATTTAAATCTTTCTCTAAATTTTAATTATGTGTGTCTATGTGTGAGTATGTGCACACGTGAGTGCAGGTGCCCTTGGGGTCCAGAAAAGGTCTTAGGATCACCTGGAGCTGGAGGTATAGGCAGTTGAGATCCACCCAACATGGATGTTGGGGACCAAACTCTGGTTCTTTGCAAGAGCAGACTGCTCTTATAAATCACATATGTATATTTGCAAGTTAACTTCTAAACCATTGCTCCAGCCCTGGGGTTCCTTATTTTAAAACTGGTCAACAGGACTAGATTGAAGTGCTTACTTACTTAGCATGCTTGGAACCCTGGGTTTGTTCCCTAGATACACACACACACACACACACACACACACAGAGAGAGAGAGAGAGAGAGAGAGAGAGAGAGAGAGAGAGAGAGAGAAAGAAATATCGATTGATTGATTAAGAGTCATAGGCAATTAAAGTCCCTGCCAACCAGAACTGCTGTGTGTGTGTGTGAGTGTGTGTGTGTGTGTGTGTGTGTATGTATGTTTGTGTGTGTGCGTGTTCGAGCACGTGCCCTTGTGGTCTGAGGCTCCCATCCAGAGCCTCAAACACTCCAGACCATAACTCTGTCACTGAACTACAGCTTCATAAGTTGCTTTAAGATGAGTGAAAACATAAGGAGCACTTGGAAGAAGTGGTATCTAGAATGGACTCATAAGCACATACGTAGAAACTAAGTTAATATTTCAACAAATCTGATGTTAGGTTCAGACAGCTGAGTTGCCTGTAAGTATGAAAAATTTATAAACAAAAGTCAATTCATCCATTTGAACTCATGCAACATCTTCCCGTGCTTTTAGAACTAAGTTCTTGACAACTGACCGTTATCCATTATGTTTTCTTCTAGAACAATTATGTAATTCAGTGCATTTTCTGATTGAACCTATCATATGGAAAGGGGTGGATTGGGGAGGAGGTAATTTCCTCTTCACATAATAATCACAGGATGTTATTTTTATGAAAGTGGCTCATATTAGATACAGAAAACCTGTTCTTTAAATATTTAAGTTAAAATAAAAAAAAGTCCTGGAGACATGAACAAGCTGCTGTTTTCTTAAAGCATCTAAACTGTTTCCAGCCGGAGCTTTAAAAACAACAACCAAATCCCTTAGTCTTATTTTCAAAAGCTCAAACAAAGCTCAACGCAGTGACATGACCAGGAGGCTATTTAGAGACACCGAGTGTGTATTTCGTAAACAACATGCAAGTTGCAGCAACACCTCTGTCCATAAAAATCCTCCCCCAGTAGCCCCAACACCTCTCCTTTATGCCAGATATGCAAAGCAGAGTTTTGATTCGCTATTCCACAGAAGAGGTGGGTAAAGTACCCCACAGGACTGCGCTACATTCAAGATTCCCTTTCTAAACAAGCCTTTACATTTCCTGTTTCTATTTTCTTTTTCGGTGCCAACGATTTCATTTTAGGAGCATTCGCCGAGATCACCTCAGGTGTAAAATAAGCTAATTAAACACACGCCACTTACACACTGGGATTAGGTGGAGCAGAGCAAGACTACCAGTCAATACAGGCAGAGTTGCAGCTGCTCCTCAGATAACCCCAGCCCATCAAATGCCTAGCTGCCTGCAGATGTCTAAGCTTAGCACCCGTGATTAAGCGACTGAAGGCGCTCTAGGGATTGTCACAGTGCCGGGTCAAGGCTAGCCTGGGTTGAACTCCCAAGGCGCAAGATCAGCTCCAGGGTGAGCTATGAAAACCCACTTCTCTGTTCTCTGGGATGTGCCCCCAGCTGTGCCCCAACTTTGCTTTGCATGATCTTAAACTTTTCCCATGGAGGGTCCATAAAAAAATAAAACGAAAGGGTAACCACCCCACCTGCCAGCCCGGAGCTGCGACGCCTTTGGGGTGGTGCTTGCTCCGCTTCTCCCAGGATAGCTTGTGTGTGTCTGGGGAAGGAGCGCGCCTTTGCGCATCCCCTTCTAAGTCAGGCTCTTGCCGGTGCCCCCCCTCCCAGAGCCTGGGTGGGCCATGTGGGGGCTGGCAACCCGCGCCCCCGAGCGGAGAGAGTTGGCTAACTCAGAGCTGGGCCTGGGGCGCCACATTCACCACGGGGCCACCTGTGAGCCTGCGGCGCAGCTGCGCGATGCGCGCGACCCACCCGGGGACCAGCGGCTTGGCGGCTGCAGAGCTGGAGACCCGCACTTACCAGCACCGTTGAGCAAGGATCACTCGCTGGGCCACTCGGGGCCGCGCCTCACCCGGGCTCGCGCTGGACGTCGCCTTCGCTGGCCGAAGCTGGGCTCAGGAGGACACTGAGCAGCGGGCGAGCGGTGAGCGGTGGCGAGCCAGGCTGGCGGACGGCGCTGGGCCCCTCCCTCTCGGCGGCGCGGGAGTAGCCGCAGCTCGGCGCCCTCCCGCCTTGCGCGCCTACTGCGCGGGCCACGCCCGCCGCCGCCGCCTGCCAGATTTCTCCGCAGTGGGGACCGGGTCAGGGTGTGCAAGCAGGCAAGGGCACAAAGGAGAAATCGTACAGGTCCTTGTCATACCTGCTTCCCGAAGCCCGAAAGTGCTATCAAGTTTGGGGTCACCTATAGTAGCCACCTCCTCTCCAATTATCAGCAGGGATAGCAGTCTCAGTCTCTATAATGTGCAAAGGTGGGAAAGATGGTCTTTAGAAAGGTACAGGCCGTGGGTCAAGGTTCTTGGCCCAAGCAGGAATTGAAGCCTCTGGTTTGCAGAAATGAGAAATTGAGGGTTTTTAGTCTGGCAGGGTAACTCTTTATTATCAGTATGATGACATTACCTAAGACACTGGGTCACTTTGGTGTCCCTAACAGGACTCATGTTTTTGCCTCTGGATTTCCAACCCAGCACTTGCTTCTTCCTGCCTTATGTGCAAAGATGTCCTTAACCAGGGGAAACTGAGTCCAGCTCCCTGGGGATCAAGCCAAGAGTGTGGGCCAATGAGAAGGTGGGACAAACTTTTTGTTGAGAGAAATTTTTCTATGTATATATTTTAAACTTGATGGATGAGGAGGCCCCACCCTGGGAAACGTTAGAGGTTTTCTGTGCATTCGGACTTCTTCTTGCGCTCCATCTTTTTGGCTCTGCAGGCACCAGAGGTTTACTCAGACCTCTGGGGTGGTTTTGCCAAGTCAAAAGAAGCCTCTGGAATCTAGAGACCTTCATTTTCATTAGACATTTAAGACTATTGCCTTACTGAGAGTTTTTCACTTTTATTTTGACCGTCATGGGTTGAACTTAAAAAAGAACACAAACTTTTACTTTTTGTTCTGGGAAGTAAACACACATAGATGTAAGAAAAGAATACTGAACGCTTTGGGTGCCATCATTACCCTGCAGCATTATCGACCCCTGGCCATTTGTGTTTTTAGTTGCCCCCTTTCCCAGTGTCCCTCATCGTGAAACAAATCTCAGACAGCACATCGTTTTATTCACAAACACTTAGGGGAAGGAAGGAAGGAGTTAGTCAATACTAGCACTGTCTCAAGAAAGACTCCAGAAATGACCCAGTTGGACTCACATTGATCATGATGAGTCAACCTGAACGTCAGGAGAAGATCCTTGCAATCGCTTCATGTCATCAACAGCCATTCATAATGTTTCCAAAACAACCCAACAGATCGGTGACTGTTGACAGAGAGGGAACCAGGTCATATTGCAAAAACACCTTAGAAGGATGAGAACAATCATGCATTCATTCTACCTTTCTGCACAAACGGAACCGGAGGGTACCCCCTTCAGCTCCTGCTTCCCTTGTCTTTGACCTTGTTGACTGAGAAACCCTATCTGTCTCAGGCTGCAGATGCTAAGAAGAAGAAGAACAACAACAACAAAAAAAAGGGAATAGCCTGCACAGGTTCTGCTTAAGAGAAAACAAACAAACTGGGCATGTTGGCCATGGCCTGTAAATTCCAGGACTGTGTGGCAGTTTTCTCTGACATTCACTCCCTTCATCTTAATAGGAAATTTAAAACATAGGATATGAAAAGGAAGGCAACAAACAAACAAAAACCCAGGATATTTTAAGATAGGATGTTTACAGGAAAGTGAGATAACTGGGTATTCTGAGGGGAGGTGAAATACTACATCTTGCCCAGAGACAACTAAGGGCCTTAAGACAGGAAACAAACAACCCAAAATATCTTCAGGAAGTCCCTGAAACTGACAAGATTCATTAACCACCCCTTCCCCAAGAATATATAAGCAGTAAAGACTGCTCAGTCACTCTCAGACCAACTGAGGAAAGACTCACAGGTAGAACAAGCTCCAAAGAAATCTCCAGCAAGCTTAGCTGCTTAGAAAGAGGCTTCAACTAGACCAGTCACCTGGAAGAGGCAGAAATTAGCCAAGCATCTTGGAAGAAGCACAGGTCTGCTGCAGTGCCTTGGAGAAACAGAGACTAGCCAAGCTGCCTGGAAGGGCTCAAACCAAGTGGGTAATAAACATCCTCCAACCTGTTGAGCTGCCTATATGCTGTGGAGTATGGTCAGGGTATCTAGCTTTAGTGAACTGTCACCCATAGTGGTATGGGCTTTTGATGATGTTGCTGTGTTTGAGTCATTTTTATTCCTGCAATTAACCTTTTGTCCACATTCCTGTAAGTAAACCCAGTAAAGCTCATTGCTTCACCAAGTTGGACTTTGGTGGTATCTCCACTTGCTCTATCGTTGGTTCCCTATCTGAGGTCAATTCCTGTTTCTTCATGGCTCCTCAGGAATAGCATCACAAAACACTTAGAACTCAGAAGGTTCTTAGAACTCAGACGCAAGGGGATCTCTGTGTCAGATAAGTTCTGAGTTTCTGTGTTAACCACTGTGATACACAAAGAAACTTCTCCAAGGAGGTCTGAGAGCTTCACTGATCTATGAGCAAAGTGATATAAATGTAGAAGGCAGTTTGACACTACACTCATTTCAGCAGAATAATAATGGTGGGTTTACATACCTAGGGCCTATGAGCTCTTCAAGAGTTTTCAGGAACCAGACCACAGCCCTGACATTTCCCCCTTTAGAAAGAGCTTCTGAAGTCAAGAATTGGTCTGTGCATTTCAGCCAGCATGTGATGATGGTATCTGTGAGATGGAAAAGCAGCTGCTGTCAGGTGTTACTTAAAACCAATCAGGAAGGAGTAGCTTGTTCTGTGGTAACAGGAGACTCAGAGGTCACAGTGGCCTAATATGCATGAGCTTGCCCTTGCACAGCTGACCTTGGTGAATTTTGCTGTGTCACTCTTCTTCTGGGTTGCAAGTTGTCCTAAGTGGCACACTGCAGTTTACAGTCATGGAACACGTGGACTAGCTTTTATGGCTTCCTCTTTTATGGCAGCCACTCGCCATGGCTGCTCACTGCTCATTGGCTGAAGGCAACCACGTGACCAATCTAAGATCACAAGAGCAAAGAAACAGTAATTCTACAGGCTTGGAAGAATGGAGAGATGTTGTCCCCAGCACTTGTGATGGTCACATCGGGCAACAGGTGTGAGAATAAAGAACTAACATCTTAAGCATTAACTGAAATTTTCACTAAAAAAACAGCTTTTATTTTCCTTTTCATTCTACTAGATTTTTTTTTTTTTTTGATCAGGAAAGGATTTATTTGGCTTACACTTCCAGATCAGAGTCCATCATAAAAGAAAGTCAGAACAGAAATTCAAGCAGGGCAGGAACCTGGAGGCAGGAGCTGATGCAGAGGCCGTGGAGGGATGCTGTTTACTGGCTTCCTTCCTGTGGTGTGCTCAGACCAGCTTTCTTATAGAACCCAGGACTACCAGTCCAGGGATGGATGGCACCACCCACCTTGGACTAGGCTCTCACCATTGATCACTAATTGAGAAAATGCCTTACAGCTGGATGGATCTCATGGAAGCATTTTCTCAACTGAGGCTCCTTCCTCTCTGATGACTCTAACTTGTGTCAAGTTGACACACAATATCTACAAGTACAACTGACCCCTGTCAACTTGACACACAAGCACATCACTGTTAAGCCTCAACCCTTCCTTTCTTATTCATCCCGGAAATCTCATATTAAAACCATAACTTGAAAAGTCCCACAGTCTTTATAAATCTAACATATTAAAAGTTCAATCTCTCTTAAATATCCCATCTTTCTAGGTCTTTCAGCTGTGGGTACCTGTAAAATCAAAATTAGATTAAATACCTTCTTCAAGAGGGAAGAATCAGGGCACAGTCACAATCTGAACAAAGCAAAACTAAACAACAGTGTAACACATTATCTCCTGGGCTCCTCCAAAGTGCTGGGGTCACTTCTCCAGCTCTGCCCTCTACAGCACATACGGCTTGTCTTCTAGGCTCTGGCTGGCTCCACTCCACTGCTGCTGCTGTTCTTGGTGGTCATCCCATGGTACTGGCATCTCCAAAACACTGGTTTCTGCTGCAACTGGACTGCACTTTTACCAATAGCCTCTCATGGACCCCCTTCATGGTGCCAGGCCTCAACTTCTTTACATGGCCCCTTCAGTCCTAGGCCTTCAACTGCCACTGAGGCTGCACCTTCACCAATGGCTTCTCTTGGCTTCTCACAGTGTCAGTCTTCAGCTGTTCTCCATGACTCCTTCATGCCTCAAAACCAGTATCACCTGGGTGACTCTTACACATTACCAAGTCCTGCTACCAGCACAAGGTATAATCTTGGCCATCTCTAGAACACAGCTTCTCTGTGCTCTCAGAGTACAACATGTCTCAGAAGATTTCTCCTCGGTGATGTTGGTCTCTTTTTTTATTTTTTTATTTTTTTATTTTTGATACTTAATTTACATTTCCAATGTTTCCCCTTTTCTGGGTCTCCTCTTTGGAAACCCCCTATCCCCTCCCATCCCTGCCTCTATGAGGGAATTCCACCTCCCACCCACCCGCCATCAGGGAGAGAGGAGAGGCCCTTGGGCCTGAGGGTGTTAGAGGCCTCATTCTACTAGATTTTTATCACTACAGTTCTCATTTTGTAGATGAAGAAACGAAGGGCTTGTATGATAAAGTAATTTGCTCAACATCAAACAGCTCCCACTTGAGCCCAATATTGTCTCCAAAGTTAGAGTTCTCAGCAGTATTGCTCACGGAATATGATGGGGTTAGTGACATTTCCTATTGAGATGACATGTTTAGGCATGTCCAACGTATTTCTGCTGCCGCTAGTCAGTCCACAGTCAACAACGGTCTGCTTCGTAAAAGAACCTAGTTTGCTTGTTTTAAAACCACGGTATAAATATTAAAATGGAATCCTGGCACCCGCAAAGACGCTCTCCTTGGGTCCCAACTCTGAGCTGCCTTTGCTTTGTTTTGCTCTTGGTGGTGGGTTTTGGTTTGTTTGGTTTGTCTGTGGCCTTCCTCTTCTGGGTGTATGAGAACCACAACAGTGAACACTGTGGAGTTGAGGAACAAGTTTAGAATTCTCTCCCTTCCACATCTCAGAAGCACATATGCCCCCATCTCAAAGATGGCTTTCTTCTACTGATTAGATGTTGAGTGAGGAGAGATGATGAATGGCTATTAGTTTTACAATAGGAACAGAAATTTTTCTGCCTTTTAAATGCTCAGGAAGCAAAAAGTCAGCATCTCCTTGCAAGCTTAGCTTAGCCTCTTGGCTTCTGAACACCAACCCTGAGCACAATGCTGAGGCCAGGGCCCAGAGGAAGGCAGAATCCAGTCTATTGATTTCAGCAGTGACTTGGAGTCTAAAGTCTTGGCTGTCTTCCTGGTTCCAGTGGGGACTTCTTGAATGACCTCCAGGATGGTTCTTTTGTCTCCCCAACACAGGTCAGGGAGACTGCCTGGAGTCGAAGCAACCCGATTAAAAAATGTGCCAGTGCTGCCTTCATTTGTAGGTTACTGAACTTCAGTTCAGAATCTAAACATAAAATGAAAGTCACAGTACTAAGGCAGAGTCACAAGCCTTAGCCTCAAACAAGCCATCAAGAGTGTGGCACTGCCTTTGTTGGCTCTTGATTGCTGACCTAAAATATTTGTGTTGTTCAAGTCATAGCACTGGAATGAATAACACTAACCATTTTTCAAGGTTGAGGGTGTCAAGTTGTATAGGTGGAGTACAACACCTGCTTCTAAAACAACCGCCAACGTGTGATGGGGCTTGTTAGGGTGAAGCTTTCTATACCATTCCATGTTCACAGGCTTCTGCCCAACTCTGGGGCCAGTAGAAGAGACTGTGTGACTGGGTTTGTTCACTTTCTCTGTGGTGGCTTCCTTGGCAGTAATGACAGTTTCTCTCCCACCTACTGCTCCTCTGTTTATTACTCAGTTGATTGGAACTCAAAATGCTAAGACAGGTGACAAAGAATTTTATAAGTGCTACAGATAGGAATACAGGACTTCATCAAGAAACGTCCATTCTTTTCCCCTGTCTCCTGCTTTCCAGACCCACTGTCATATTTACTGTATTTCTTTGCTTATTGGAATGCAGCCCAGAATGTCTTCTAAGAGAGGTAGGAAGAAAAATGTTGTCTCCATAAGCCTTGCACAGCTAACTGTAAATTTTGGGGTTAGAATGGGCCTTTCCTGGAAATATTGAGTTGGGTGGGTTTTTTTTTTTTTTTTTTTTTTTTTTGAAACGGGGTCTTCCTAAATAGCCAGGGCTGACAGTGAACTTGTGTTTTATCTGCCTAAGCATCCTATGGATGTTAGTACATGTGCTGCTAGAATGAGCACATACAGTTTTTAAAGTTTTTATTTTTTGATACTTAATTTACATTTCCAATGTTTCCCCCTTTCTAGGTCTCCTCTTTGGAAGCCACCTATTCCCCCCACCCCAGCTCTATGAGGGAATTCCACCTCCCACCCACCTGCCCGTCCACTCCCATATTCCCACCTTGACATTCCCCTTTACTGGGTCCTCTCCTCCCCCTGATGGCCAACAAGGCCCTCCTCTGCCACATATGTGGTCCAAACCATGGGTCCCTCCATGTGTATTCTTTGGTTGGTGGTCCAGCCTCCAGGACGACTGGGGGGGTCAGGCCAGTTGACACTGTTGCTCCCTCCATGGGGCTGCAAACTCCCTCAGCTCCTTCAGTCCCTTCTCCAACTCCTCCATCTGGGACCTCACTCTCAGTCCAGCGGTTACTGTAAAGTGAAACTTGGGTATTCTGAACTTTTGGGCTAATATCCACTTATCAGTGAGTACATACCATGTTCGTTCTTTTGTGACTGAGTTACCTCGCTCAGGATGATATTTTCAAGTTCCATCCATTTG
>CM052702.1:82391129-82416702 GCA_028551405.1 Uromys caudimaculatus
TCCTTCAGTCCCTTCTCCAACTCCTCCATCTGGGACCTCACTCTCAGTCCAGCGGTTACTGTAAAGTGAAACTTGGGTATTCTGAACTTTTGGGCTAATATCCACTTATCAGTGAGTACATACCATGTTCGTTCTTTTGTGACTGAGTTACCTCGCTCAGGATGATATTTTCAAGTTCCATCCATTTGCCTGCAAATTTCATTAAGTCATTGTTTTTAATAGCTGAATAGTATTCCATTGTGTAAATGTACCACATTTTCTGTATCCATTCCTCTGATGAGGGACATCTGGGTTGTTTCCAGCTTCTGGCTATTATAAATATGGCTGCTTTTAAGGTATTTTTTCACTGTTATCGGACATTTCGTTGTTGCTGTAGAGAAAACTGGTGTCATGTGGACTCCTCATGATTTCTGATGGGATCTGTTTTATCTTTAGTATGATTTTTAAATTTTTATATTCATGCTCTAAAATCTCATTATGTCTTAGAGTGAGTCACATATGTATATTTAAAATTTACTTTATTTTTTATTGAAATTCAGTTTTCATACAATAAATATACTCTGATTATGGTGTTCCTCTTCCAACTCTTTCCAAATCCTCCTTACCTTTCCACCCACCTAAATCTACAAACTTTCTTGCTCTCATTAGAAAACAATGGGCATTTAAAGAAAAAAATAATTAAATAAGATAAAATTAAAAAGAAAGAAAATTGAATAGAACAAAACAAATTAACAGAAAAACAAAGAGCCAAAGCCAAAGCTCAAGGAACACAGAGACACAGACACACACTGTGCAGAGAAATCCCCCGAGAACATCAGAACTGTAATATATAAGCAAGAAACCTATAGAATACGATAAAACGACATTTTAAAATATTCATAAAAATAACATAAAACAAACAAATAAAAAACCAAACCAAAACCAAACCACAAAATATCATAACCACGGAGTCAATTGCTGTTATCCATCTACTTCTGGGCATGGGATCTACATTTAAAAGTGGTTTGCATACCCAGTAAGACTCCATTGGAGAAAACTGGTGTTTCATTTACCAGTGGTTATCAACTGGAGACAGCTTCTGGGCTAGGGATGGGGTCTTATGTCTACTTCTCCTTTCAGCACTGGGATGCCATCTGGGTATTCCTGTGCAGGTCCTGTTCATGCTGCCACAGTGAATCCATGTGTGTCAGCCCTGCTGTGTTTACCTTGTGTGTACCTTGTTTCCTAGGTTTTCTCCAATCTCCTGGCTCTTACAATCTTTCTGCTTTCTCATCTGCAGGGTTCCCTGAGCCCTAAAGGGAGGGATTTGATGGAGACAGCTTATTTAAGACCAAGTGTTATAAGGTCTCTGCTGCTCTGCACTGATCCAACTGTGGGTCTCTGTATCACATGTACTGCAGGAGGGAACTTTTTTGATGATGGCTGAGTATGATGGCTGCACTGATCTATGAGTGTAGCAGACTCCATTAGGAGTCATTTTGTCGTTATGGGTTTTTGTTTTGTTTTGTTTTGTTTTTTGGAGAACAGCAGTATTTGGTTTTACCCTAGATCCCCTGACCTACTAGATCAGGTTCTTGGCCACCCGAGCAGTGTCTTAGATAGGCTCCATCTCATGGAGTGGGCCTTAAATTCATTCAGATATTGGTTGGTTAATTCCAGAAGTTTTGTGCCACTATTTCTCTAGCACATCTTGCATGTAGGTCACCATTGTAGATTGAAAGGTTTGTAGTTGGGTTGGTGTTTACCTTTCTCCTTTGGTAGTGTAAAGAGTAACTTCTAGTAGAGACAAAGGCTCTATGTAGGCACCAGCTTAACTTCTCCATGTTCAATGAGTTGTGTGGGTGTTGTCTTCATCAATAAGGCCTTACCATCAGTTTGTGGAAAGCAGCCAATAGCCTTGACAATAGCCTGGGTTTGAGGACTCCCTTGTGGCCCATTTGACCAACAATTCAATTAGATGTAGCCCATTTCTAGAACTAGAGGCTTCATTTGGTGACAAGAGATTCCCAATTGAGGCTCAATCTACCTCATTATTTTGTAATTCCATTTAAATCACCTACATATGAGTGTATATTTTAGGAAGCATCTACTGTATTGGGCTTCCATATGACCACTCAAATGTTTTAGCTGTTTCTTCCTGAATTCTGTTCCTCACCCTCTTCTTTCCTCTCCTACTCTATTTGATCTTCTCATTGTTCCCTCCTCACCCCCTGTCCATCCATAACTGTTTATTCTATTTCCTCTTCCTAGAGAGACCTGTTTTTCCCCCCTAGTCCCTTGCTCTATAATCAACCTGTGGTTATATGAACTGTAGCCTGCTTATCAATGCTTTAATAGATAACAGTTACATATAATACATACCTAATTTGTCTTTTAGGGTCTAGGTTACCTCACTCAGGATGATGTTTTTATAGCTCCATCCATTTACCTGTGAATTTCATGTTTTCATTTTTTTAAACAGTCCATTGTATAAATGTTCCACATTTTTTTTTATCTGTCAAATTGTTTACAGATATCTAGTCTGGTTTTAGTTTCTGGCTATTATGAATAGAGCATAGCACATGGCTAAGCAAGTGCCTCTGTAGTAAGATGTAGAGTCCTTTAAGCATATGTCCAAGATCTGGTATATGTAGACCTTGAAATATGTCTTTCAGTCTGCTTATATGGTAGATTTCATTTATTGATTTATGTATATTGAACCATTCCTGCATCTCTGGGATGAAGCCTACTTGATCATGGTCTTTTACATGTGCTCTTGGATTCCATGGTACAAGTATTTTATTGAGAGTTTTTGCATCTATGTTCATAAGGGAAATTGGTTTGTAATTGTCTTTCTTTGTTGGGTCTTTATGTAGTTTGGGTGTTAGGGTAATAACTATGACCTCAGTGCAAATTGGGCAGCATCCCTTCTATTTCCATTTTGTGGGATAATTTGAGAAGTATTGGTGTTAATTCTTTTTCAAAAATATGGTAGGATTTTATGCTAAGACCATCTGGCCCTGGACTTTTTGTTGTCTGGGAGACTTTTAATGGCAGCTTCTATCTCACTAGGATTTATAGATCTATTTAAATCATTAATCCAATCTTGATTTTACTTTAGTAGGTGGTACATATCAAGAAAATTTTCCATTTCTGTTAGATTTTGTAATTTGGTAGAGTGCAAACTTTCACTTGCTTGGTTAGAGTTATCCCAAGATATTTTATAGTTTTTTAAGGCTATTGTGAAAGGTATGGTTACACTGACTTCTTTTTCAGTCTGTCCTTTGTACATAGGAAGGCTACTTGTGTGTGTGTGTGTGTGTGTGTGTGTGTGTGTGTGTGTGTGCGCGCGCGCGTGCACGTGCGTGCGAGCGTGTTAGTTTTGTTGGAGTTTTCTTTCTGGTGCCTTCTGTAAAGGCTAGATTTATAGATAGATACTGCTTAAATTTGGTTTTACCATGTAATGACTTTCATTTTCCTTCTTTTGTGATTGAAAATTTTGCTAGACATAGCAGTCTGCCCTGGCATCTGTGGTCTCTTAAGAGTTTGTAGAAAATCTGTCCAGGCCCTCCTTGCTTTTAGAGGCTCCACTGAAAACTCAAGTGTTATTCTAATAGGTCTTCCTTTACATATGTTACTTGGTTTTCCCCTCTTGTAGCTTTTAGTATTCTTTCTTTGTTCTATAATTTAGTGTTTTGACTTTATATATTATGAGGAATTTCTTTTCTGGTTTAGTCTATTAGGTGTCCTATTTGCTTCTTATACTTTAATTGGCACCTCTTTCTTGAGGTTAGGGAAATTTTCTGCTATGATCTTATTGAAAATATTTTCTATGTCTTTGATCTGGGTTTCTTCGCCTTCCTTTATTCCTATTATTCATAGATTTGGTCTTTTCATAGTGTCCTAGATTTCCTGGATGATTTGTGTCTGGATATTTTTATATTTAACTTTATTTTAACTGAGGTATCCATTTCTTCTATTTTTGTCTTCAATGTCGGAGATTCTTCCATCTCTTGGATTCTGTTGGTGAGTCTTGCCTCTGAGGTTCTTGTTCAAGTTCCTAATTTTTTTTCATTTCTATCTTTCCTTCAGTTAGATTTCTACTTTATTGCATTCCGCCATTTGCGTTTTCATAGATCAAAATGGACACACACACACACACACACACACACACACACACACACTATAAGGCTCCCTTGATCATATCCATAATAGCTGTTTTGAAGTCCTTGTTTTGTCCTCCAGCTATATTTCATTTCTCACAGTAGGGACTTCAAAGACATAATCAGTCATTTGACACCAAATCAAACTGTCAGCCGCATCTTGAGACTATTGGTTTTCTGTTGCAACTGCAACAGATACAATAAAGTTTCTGTCTTACAGCAACATACATTTGTTATCAGAATTCTGGTCAGAATGTCAGATATAAGCCACTTCTTTTCTTGAGGGAATGTCTTGCAAATGTAGCAGGCTATTGAATACATATTATTTTTTCACTTTTTTATTTTTGCATCGCTGGGCATTGAACCCAGGGCCTCGCCTGCACTAATCAAGTACTCTACCAGACAGTTGCTTTTCTAGGTCAGGCTCTTATTTTTTGTAAGATTTATTCATTCACGTAGTTTAATGCATTTGAGTTCTCTGTCTTCATGTACACCAGAAGATGGAATCAGATCCCATTAGAGATGGTTGCGAGCCCCCATGTGGTTGCTAGGAATTGAACTCTAGACCTCGGGAAAGGCAGCCAGTGCTTTTAACCACTGAGATAGACTCCTGGGTTTTTTTTCAAATCTTATTTGAAAGTAAAATTTGCTATATATTTCATTTATATTTGCTTGAAATGTGTTGTTTCCCCTCTCATTTAAAGTTGTTTATCTGGTTTATGCATCCTTGTGTTCTTTCTTATGCTCATTCGCATAGTATGATCATATTTGTATTTGTGAATTTGACAACTCCAGACAAAAGTATTGACTGATTGCTGAAAACACATACATGCCCGTGAACTTAAACTTGCACGTACTTTCTCCACTGCATAGATCAGACACATCCCAGGTGTGTAACCTTAGCTCTATCCTAACTTGCATGCCCTGTTTAATCCTTTCAAAGTATGACTTACTCATTCCTGTGTTGTTGTTTCTTTAATTATCCGAATTTCATTTTCAAGCTGTTTTTGCAAAGAGGGTCTATGGCTAAATATACTTTTTCTTATTTTTTTGTCTTAATTTATTTCCATTTTTGAGACAGGATTTGATTATGTAGCCCAGGCTGGCCTTAAATTTGCATTCTACCTGCCTCAGCTTCTCAACTGCTAGGATTGCAGGCATGTACTACCACGCCCCCTCTGAGAACTTTCATCTTGATAAATCTTCCATTATAAGTGGATAATACATTTAATCAAATCACTTATACCATGCCCCTTACAGCTAACTGTGGATACTGTCTCCCTGCCTTTCTGTCATATGGTGTTGCTGATATTATATCTCTAATTTTTTCACCTGAAAATCTATAATTATCCTTTCTCTACCCTACTCTGATACTCTGAACAGTTTGCTGAATCTTCACTTCTGGTTAAAAACACATTTTCCCCTACTTTTGTTTTTTGCCATCTTCAGGAACAATTACCATCACATACACAACGTCACTGTATTGTCCACTGTCTATTGTCCCCTCCTTCACTTTGCTATTCTTAAATGTCTCTCACTTTCTTCCATGTCATTTTTCTCATGGAGTTTGTCAAAGGAAGCTTCATGGATTTGAATATAATCTATCCTTGCTAAAACTCGTATTGACACTTAATCCCTTTCATGACACATGAATAGGTGAGACCAGATGGGACCTTTAAGTGGTCTTAGGGTTCTGCTTTCACGACTGGATTAATGGACAAAAAGGAGTGTGCTATAAAAGCCTCATGGGCCAGGTCTCTTGTGCGGTCACTGGACCTTCCTGTGATGTCTTGTATGACATCCAGGGACCCAGAAAGCAAGGAAGCTTTTGTCTGATCCAGCATCTCGGCCTTGAACTGGAATTGTGAGCCCAAAAAAGCCTGTTTTCTATGTGATTGACCTATTGTGCTATTGTGTAATTAGCTACAGAAACCAGACTAGGGCTGTGTGTTATACTACTGAATCTTTTAAAACTTTTGTTAGGTTTTTTATATCTTCTTTCTGTTTTTCAATATGGTTTTTATTTCCATTGGTTTTACTGTAATTGGTTCCTTTTCTCAGCTCTTCTGTGTCATATCACTTTTATATCACTATATTTTTTTCCATTTCACTTTCTTTTAGCTGCGCTTTCAATTTCTTACACTCAGAAAAGGACATCATAATGTTCTTTCTTTGAGGTAAATATTTCCCTGGTACCTTCTTTCTCTTTTTCTTTATATTTCATTTTCTTCATGCGTGCATGCATTTGTGTGTGCACATCGAACCAGAGTACATATAGGGAGGTCAGAGGTCAGCTCAAGTTAGTTGATCCTCTCTTCCCACTGCCGTTTATGTCCTGGGATCAAACTTGGTCATCGAGCTTGGTGGCAAGTGCCTTTATCATCGGGCCATCTCGCTGGTCCTTCTGGATTTTTTTTTTTTTTTTTATAATTTCTTTTCTGTATATTATTCATCTTCATTTTGCCTTGGGCTTTTCTTTTTCCCATCTCTTATGTATTGTTATGTATATATTTTGGGGAATATAGGTAGTATTCTTTAAGTATGATTCATCTTGCACACTAGGAAATTCTCTGCCTGCCTGAATTTGGCTCAGAAAAAGTGTGGGAGGAGTGAGAGATGAGGGCTGAGGGGAGTCCCCTGGGATATACACCTGAAAGCTCAATACTGGCTCCTGGTGCTTTGCTTGAGTCTGATCTCATCTTGCACCTTAGATTTTCCATCCCCCCAGTGCTAGTGGGAAGCTGGTCCAGCTGATTTTTGAAAGCAGCTTCCCTTTAGACCTCATCATGGCGGCCAGCAAAGCACAGATGCTGTGTTTAATGATGTTTAATGCATGTTTAATGATGATATGATGCTGTCTACTCAACAGTGATATGACCTCTTGATTCTCTCCCCTCTGTCTCCTTACCTCATTCTTCTTTCTAACATTCTGTTTGGGATGTCTTCAGCAGCAAATCCCCACAAACTTGGTGCCCTAAAACAATAGCAACGTATTCTCTCACAGTTCCAGAGGTGAGAAGTCTGAAACCAAGGTATTGACATGATCCTGGCTTGAAGGGAAGATTTTTTTGATTGCTTTTTCCTAGCCTCTGGCAGCTTTCATCAATCTTTGTCATTTTTGCCTCCTTCCTCTTGACTCTTCTCTGTGTATCTCTCTGTATTGTCATGTCTTCTTTCAGACATCAATCACTGGGATTTAAAGTCTGCTCTAAATAAATGACACTTAACTAATTTTATTTGCAAAACATTTCTTTAAAAGATTATGTTCTGAGGTGTCAGGGGACATAGATTTAAAAGGAATGAATATTGTTCAACTCATCACACGTAGAATTTCAGGCCAGGTTGAAAAAAGTATGGTTGCTCACATTTGCATCATTCTAGCCCTGAGAATGTACAAGAAATTTAGGTACTAGGGCATGTCCTCTTCCCACTGTTAGCCACCGATGTTCCAAGATATCTCCTCTCCCAATTCTTAGCCACTGAGGTCACAGGGTGTACCTCTCCCAGTATTTATCCTGTTCTTCAGTTATTTTTTGAAGCAGGAGAGTAGATTTCTCATAACTACAACTTACTTTGCTAGAACATCACTGAGCTTAAGAATATCATCTATTGTTTGTTTCCTGCATTCTCTCCGCATTTGTCCAAAACATTACTAAAGTTTGCAAAAGAATTGTTAATTTTAGTTTGGGATTGAACAATCTGTTGGGTTAGTTTTCTATGAAATTGTCTTCACAACAGAATTTTCTCATGCTTTTGCATTGGAGGCCCTTCAGTGAGACAGATGAGAGCATACACTTGTGCTCCTGTTCCTGGATAGCTACCTTGTTCAAAGGGCTGCATACTACTGCCTCCTCTGTGCCAGGCAGAGATGGTGGCAAGCTACTGAAGCATCCATAGAAAAAGGCAGAAGTAGAAAGTTTGTCTGATACAGATACACCTTGTGCAGCCTTAGCAGGTGTGCCACAGGGAGGGAGGTGGGGGTCTTTTACAGTTGTCGAGAGGGTGTTATTTGATTTGTTGTCTTGTGCTGTAGGTGTGGCCTCCATATCTGCAGCCACAGGCTGGCTGGTTGTTCGCTAATTTGTTAAGTAGTAACATTTATACCAGCAGCCGTCTCTAGAGACTGGCAGTTTGGGATGATCTTAGGAGTTAGGCTCTAGATGTTTTTATAAGACGTGGTTCTCAGTCTGTGGATTCACCCTTTGGGGTGAATGACTCTTTCATAGGCATTTCCAAAGACCACCAGAAAACACAGATGTTTACATTATGATTCATGTAACACGATTACAATTACAAAGTGGCAGTGAAAATAATTTTATGGTTGAAGTCACCGCAACATGAGGTACTGTATTAAAGGTCAGAGCATCAGGAAGGTTGAGAACCACTGGCAGGGGGTGTTGCAAGCCACTGAGTCTGTCTTTAAGCAGTCAGACTGTTAGAGACTTGGAGATCTTTTGCTTTTTTATTTTTGGCTATTTTGTCTCTATGTGTGGGTCATAATTCATTTAACAATTCTTTCATTACTTTCTTATTATAAAACTACTGGAGTGGACATCACTAGTCACATAACAGTGTGGGAAGGAAACTTTTTTGTCTACTCTGCGGTGTATTTTTTGCTCTTTGGAACTGTCTGGGAAGTTATGCATGCATGTTTTCTATTACTTTGATTTATTTTCCCAATAGAAGACTACTAGAATAGACACGACTCTGCACAAAATGGTGTAGGAGGAGACTTTTGTCTACTCTCAGGTATATTTTTGTGCTCCCTGGAACTATCTAGGAATTCATGAATGGATGTTTTCTTCACACTCAGGTAGATAGGAAGGATGAACCTTTGCTGCTAGTGTGCTTCCACAGATTCATCTGTTTCTCTCACTAAGCACTGGGGAATTCTCTGGCCAGTCTACCTGACTGTTAGTTCATAGGAAAAGCCAGTGAACTGCTAGCTTTATCTTGGTGAAAGCTTTTAACAAAATCACCTTGGAAGAGCCATCATCTTTCTTTAAATAGTCCCCATTCTTGTCAGTTGTCCCCAGACCAAGTTCATACCAGAGCACAGTAGTATCCTTCTTAGTAGTAATTCTCTTATGCTCTGTAAGGAGAGACTCAAACAGGGTTAAGGTCAACAGTTCATGGCCATATTTCTTGTTCAATGTTGAAATACTTCTATAATATCTGGAAAATTCATCATAACAACAAGGGAAACACATTAAGGTTATTTTATAAGTATCATGCATGAGTTCTCTTGTTCAGGTTGTAGGCCATCTTAACAACCCTTGATAAATGAGCCACCTGTCATACATCTAAGACTTGTAGCTCTGAGGCTAGGTGGCTGATCCGGGACTCAGTGGAGATGTATAGTGAATTTTTGACAAACTCTCTGCTTTTTGGGAGAATCACATTGAATTTTAGTTGTTACTGTACTTGAAAAGTCTGAGTTCTAGTTCAAAATCGTAAGATTTTTCTATACCTGTATGAGAATATAAGAATTTATAACACACTGTTACATACTGACATCCAGAAGGAAGGAGCCACAACATTTAGAAGTGCTTTTCAGTATCTGTTATATGTAGTCAACAGGAATCATTCAGATGTAAGAAAATAATTAAAAAGTAACACATAATTAAATAATTAAAAGAAAAAATAGTGAACTAAAATTTGATACATTAAAAAATGTGTTCTTCAAAATCTGATGACATTAAGTAAGTGAATTTAGAGGCCACTGATGAAGAAGGAAACATTTTTAAAACATTAAGATTACTAAAATGCGGCTGGGGAGGTACCTCCATAAGTTGGATGCTTGTTGATAAGCATGAGGCCCTTCCTTAGGATTTCTAGCACTCAGTTAGAAGCTGGCTAAGGGAATATACAGCTAGAAAACCAGCTATGGGGACTGGTCAGAGAATTCCCTGGTCAACTACTCTAGCTTAAATGAAGAGCTCTAGGTTTTGTGAAAGATACTGTCTCAAAAAATGAGGAAAGTGATTGAGGGAAATACCTGAGATCCACCTCTGACCTGCGCGCATGCCCTGCGGATGAGCAGAGCCACACCACACACACACACACACACACACACACACACACACACACACACACACACACACACACACACACACACCCTGAAGGAAGTAATAGAAACATTGAAAAGTTTGGAAAAAAACCAAATAAAGTAATTGAAAATTCTTAAACCTGTGCACAGTTGGGGGCATGAATATTTAATGACAGCTTACCAAGTGAATGTTGTAGACACGGACACAAGTCTACTTGTCAGCTTAGTTCATTAGACATGTTTTATAGAATGAGAGTAGTACTTGGAGAGGAGGGAATCAAGACAGAAACATTCCAAGAATTACTGATGAAGTTTCAACTGTGCTGGGTAAGAATGCAGAATATATCCCTTTAAATGAAAAATTCAGTATCTTGAAGGCAGTTGGAAGTTTGTTTTCTCTTTAATCTTGGGAAGCTGACAACTCTATGGCTCTGCAATTCTGTGCAAGTCTTCGTTGGTGATGTCTGAGAAAAATGGTTTCAGTCAAATCTATTGACATAAAACACCTTTGATCTCCATATAGATGTGATAATGTCATGTTACTAGAACATTTGGGTTTTTTTTATATATTTTTTATTGGTTATTTTATTTATTTACATTTCAAATATTGTCCCCCTTCCCTACATCCCACTCCTCAATCCCCCTACCCCATTCCCCCTCCCCCCTGCTTCTCTGAGGGAGCTCCACCACCCACCCATCCACTCCCACTTCACCATCCTAGCATTTCCCTACTCTGGGGCATTGAGCCTCCACAGGACTAAGGGGCTCTCCTCCCACTGATGTCCAACAAGGCCATCTTCTACTACATATGCAGGTGGAGCCATGGGTCACTCCATGTGTACTCCTTGGTTGGTGGTTTAATTCCTGGGAGCTCTAGGGGTTCTGGTTGGTTGATATTGTTGTTCTGTCTATGGGGTTGTAAACCCATTCAGCTCCTTCAGTCTTTTCTCTAACTCCTCTATTGGGGACCCCGTGCTCAGGCCAATGGTTAGCTGTGAGCATCCACCTCTGTATATGTCAGGCTGTGGCAGAGCCTCTCAAGAGACAGCTTTATCAGATTCCTGACAGAAAGCTCTTCTTGCCATCAGCAATAGTGTCTGGGTTTGGTGTCTGAAGATGGGATGGATACCTAGGTGGGGAAGTCTCTGGATGGCCTTTCCTTCAGTCTCTGCTCCACTCTTTGTCCCTGCATTTCCTTTAGACAGAGGCAATTCTGGGTTAATATTTTTGAGAAGGATGGGTGGTCCCATCCCTCAACCGGGGGCCATGCCTAACCTCTAGATATGGTCTCTATGGGTTCTCTCTCCCATTTGTTGAGTATTTCAGCTAATATCATCACCAGTTGGGTCCTGGGAGCCTCTTGCTTTCCTGGCATGTGGGATTTTCTAGTGGCTACCCCCAGTTCCCCATCCCACACTGCTATACACCTGTGTTCAATTTCCGGACCCTCTGTACTTCTCTCCATTTCCTCCCACACCTGATCCTGCCACCTTTTCTCTTCTCCTCCTCTCTCCTTCCCAGGTCCTTCCTCCCTCTACCTCCCATGATTATTTTGTGCCCCCTTCTAAGTAGTATTGAAGCATCTACACTTTGGTCTTCCTTCTTCTTGAGCTTCATATAGTCTGTGAGTTTTATCATGGGTATTGCAAGCTTTTTGCCTAATATTCACCTATCAGTGAGTACATACCATGTGTGTTTTTTTGTGACTGGGTTACCTTACCCAGGATGATATTTTCTAGTTCCATTCATTTGCCAGCAGATTTCATGAAGTCATTGTTTTTAATAGCTGAGTAGTATTCTACTGTGTAAATGTACCACATTTCTGTATTCATTCTTCTGTTGAGGGACATCTGGGTTCTTTCCAGCTTCTGGCTATTATAAATAAGGCTGCTATGAACATAGTAGAGCATGTGTCCTTGTTATATGTTGGAGCATCTTTTGGATATATGCCCAAGAGTGGTATAGCTGGGTCCTCAGGTAATACCAGTTTTCTGAGGAAGCACCAGAATTATTTCTAGAGTGGTTGTACCAGCTTGCAGTCTCACCAACAATGGAGGAGTGTTCCTCTTTCTCCACATCCTCACCAGCATCTGCTGTCACCTGAGTTTATGATCTTAGACATTCTGACTGGTGTGAGGTAGAATCTTAGGGTCATTTTGATTTGCATTTCCCTAATGATTAAGGATGTTGAACATTTCTTAGGTGCTTCTTGGCCATTTGAGATTCCTCAGTTGAGAATTCTTTGTTTAGCTCTGTATTCCATTTTTAATAGGGTTATTTGGTTTTCTGGAGTTTAACTTCTTGAGTTCTTTGTATATATTGGATATAAACCCTCTATCAGATGTAGAGTTGGTAAAGATCTTTTCCCAATATGTGGGTTGCCATTTTGTCCTGTTGACAGTACCCTTTGCCTTACAGAAGCTTTTCAGTTTTATGAGATCCCATTTGTCTATAGCTCATCTTAGAGCCTGAGCCATTAGTGTTCTGTTCAGGAAATTTTCCTCTGTGCTGATATGTTTAAGGCGCTTTCCTACTTTCTCTTCTACTAGATTCAGTGTATCTGGTTTTATGTGGAGGTCCTTGATTTACTTGGGCTTGAGCTTTGTACAGGGGATAATTTTAACTATGGTTTTTAAAAATCCTGGCAGTGTTTAATCATCTATCAATCTCTTCTGAGTTATGAAATAAATGTGTGAGATGGATGTTTTCTTGGTAACTTTTTATTTACTTTACATTTATTCATCAAATAAATGGGAGAGTAAGCAAATATTTCTAGAGATATGGGAAATGGAATTCTAAAATTTTAGAGAAACACTGTATATTCCCCTCAATTGAATATTTATAGTGTCAAAGCTGAAAAGCAGATGGAAAGTATGCCATTATTAGAACTTATAAAATAAGATAGCCGTATATTTGAAAATGTTTTCAATGAACTGAATATTAAAATTGAAACATAACTCATATCATCTTTGACAAATGAACAATTCAGTTGCTTTAATGAATAAATTAGATTTTATAATGAAGAAATAATGTTGACAGTAGACTGTGGTCTTGAAGACCTGAGGTGGAGAATTGGGGATTGAGACTCCGTCCATAGCTTTCTCTATCATTTCTGTCACCTCCATCTTGTCTCTTTAATATTCCCACATGACTTCTGTAAAGAAGACAACTGAAAGTTTTAAAGGGCTTATATTGAACTGATAGATTGATTCATGGAGAACTGTGGTTTTAGCAATATATATCTTTCAATTCTCAGATTAGAATTCTTTCATTTACTTATTCCTTCTCTAATATGTTTTATGTCTTTTTAGTAGCATTTAATCCCAAGTAGTTTATGCTGTTCAGTGCTGTTACAAATGGAATTACTTTCTTAATTCAGCTTTGGGTTGATTATTGTTGGTATGTACAGATACATTGATATCTATCTATCTATTAGTATTTATATCTACAACTATCTATCTATATAAAAAGATAGATATTATTGATCAATATCATATATCAATATATATATAATATCCTTACCTTATTGAACCCATTTATTCATTGTATTAATTTTTAGAAGATTTTCTATGGTTTCTTATGTTTAAGATTGTCATTTGTAATAGGTAGTTCAATTCTTTGTTTCTAGTCAAAGAAACTTAATTTTATTTCTTAATTGGAGTAGTTAGAACCTCTTTTGCAATGCTGAATAGAAGTAGTGAGAGCTGCCTTATTCATAATTTCAGGGTAAACACACGGTCTCTCATTATTGGTACAGTGCTATTACGGGTTTACTGAGCTAGCCTTTATCACATTGGCTAAGTACCATCTTATTCCTAGGTTATTGACTATTTTAGCATTAAGAAGACATGCTTGATTTTATCAAATAGTATTTCTGTATCTTTTAAGATAATTATAATTTTTGTTCTTTTAACTTTCTGCTGATATATTATGTAAATTGACTTTCAGGTATTTGAAGATATCTTTGAAATAAATGACATTTTATCAGAGATGTCAGTGCTTTCTTTAACTTAAAGAAAAGCTTTAATGGTTAAAGCTGACATAGTAATTTGACATACTGATTGAAGACATGACACTAATGTATTATGCTTTCAGCAACAGACTTTTCTTGACACCTGTCAGCACAGCATGATATGTGATGGAATGATGTCAATGACAGAATGGCCTTACCTGGAAGTTCTACTATTTATCCCAGAAAATATTGACATACATTGATTCTGACATTCATCATATTGACTTGTGCTCTTTACTTGTGTGTTTAGCAAGGTCACTTGTATTTTATGCTTAGGTTGTTAGTAGAATCAGAGACATTCTTATCTGCTCCATCCTGAAACAAACTGATTGACAACATTTTAATGCTTGGTTATTTATTTAATGACAAGTCTAACCAACAGTCCTATCAAACAGAACAACTTTATTTAAAAACTACATTCTGAGGAGTAGAGAGACGTCTCAGTGGCTAATAGCTCTTGTTGCTTTTGCAGAGGATCTGGGTTTAGTTTGTAGCACCAACATGAAAGTTTACAATTTTAACTCTAGTTTCAGGAGAGCTGACACATTCTTCTGGCCTTCTGCTGGTGTGGACACCAAGAATACATATGATTCACATGTGTATATGCAAGAAAACATACACATAAAATAAAAATTAAAAATAAACAACAAAAGTTTATATTTGGGAGACTTTACAAGAATAATGATATATATGACCAAGTCTATAGGTATGTGCTTCAAGAGAACTCTCAAAGTCATCGAGATGTCTTCAAACCATTGTCCTACCAAAAAGTGAAGCAAAAGATTATTGCCTCAATTTCATTTGACCTTGGATTTTAAACAAGATTAATGGTTATAATATGTGTGCTGTCACTCATACATTAGGATAATTCAGACTAAAGAACATTACAAATTTAATTATACAACTGCCAGGGACTGAGGAACTGCCAAGGACAGGAGCCTTCCAGTTTCCATCTGTGGCTGGAGACCTCTGCCTGGGCCACCAAGGATCCATAGCCAAATAGTGCCAGGAGAAAACTAGACTCCCAGGAGTGTGGGAAAGCCTGTCTGCTCAGAGGGACCCACCTGGAATCCCCAGGACACAAGGACTGAGGAGTGGTCTTCTGGTTTCTTTCGATGGCTGGGGAGCAGATGCTGTGACACAGGGCTCCATACTCAAATCGTGCCAGGAGAAAGCTGGTATCCCAGGAGTGCTGACACACCTTCGAGCACAGGCAAGACCACCACTTCTGTTCAAATTCACTGGATCAAGAGGGACCCTTGCAGAGCCATCAGGGCATAGGAACCAAGAGACAGCTGGGGACAAGATCCTTCTGGTTTCTGTCTGCACCACAGAGCTGACCCTGTGCCACAGCTCTCCAAACACAAATTCCTCTCAGAGAGACTGGTCTTCAAAGAGTACTGACACAGAGGCTTGCAGGAGGGACAAGCCACAGTCAGAGAGAGTAAGACCAGCTAACACCAGAGATAACCAGATGGCGAAAGGCAAGGGCAAGAACATAAGGAACAGAAATCAAGGCTACTTGGCATCATCAGAACCCAGCTCTCCCAATAGAGTAAGCCCTGGATACCCCAACACACCAGAAAAACAAGACTCAGATTTAAAATCACATCTCATGATGATGATAGAAGATTTTAAGAAGGAAATAAATAACTCCCTTAAAGAAATACAGGAGAACACAGGTAAACAACTAGAAGCCCTTAAGAGAAAACACAAAAATCCCTTAAAGAATTACAGGAAAACACAATCTAACAGATGAAAGAAATGAACAAAACCATCCAGGAACTAAAAATAGAAATAGAAACAATAAAGAAATCACAAAGGGAGACAATGTTGGAGTTAGAAAACCTAGGAAAGAGATCAGGAGTCATTGATGCAAGCATCACCAACAGAATACAAGAGATAGAAGAGAGAATCTCAGGTGGGGAAGATACCATAGAAAACCTTGACACAAAAGTCAAAGATAACGCAAAATTGCAAAAAAGCTCTTAACGCAAAACATCCAGGATATCCAGGACACCAAAGAGAAAACCAAACCTAAGGATAATAGGTATAGAAGAGAGTGAAGATTACCAACTTAAAGGACCAGTAAATATCTTCAACAAAATTATAGAAGAAAACTTCCCTAACCTAAAGAAAGAGATGAACATAAATATACAAGAAGCCTACAGAACTCCAAATAGATTGGACCAGAAAAGAAATTCCTCCTGTCACATTATAGTCAGAACACCAAATACACAAAATAAGGAAAGAATATTAAAAGTAGTAAGGCAAAAAGGTCAAGTAACATATAAAGGCAGACCTATCAGAATTACACCAGACTTCTCACCAGAGACTATGAAAGCTAGAAGAACCTGGGCAGATCTCATACAGACCCTAAGGGAACACAAATGCCAGCCCAGGCTGCTATACCCAGCAAAACTCTCAATTACCCTAGATGGTGAAACTAAAATTTTCTATGACAAAACCAAATTTACACAGTATGTTCCCACAAACCCAGCCCTACAAAGGATAATAGATGGAAAACGCCAACTCAAGGAGGGAAACTACACCCTAGAAAAAGCAAGAAAGTAATCTTTCAACAAACTCAAAAGAAGATAGCCACACAAACATAAAAATAACATAGAAAATAAGAGGAAGCAACAATCACTATTCCTTAATATCTCTTAACATCAATGGAATCAATTCCCAAAAAAGACATAGACTGACAGACTGGATCCATAAACAGGGCCCAGCATCCGGGAAACGCACCTCTGTATTAAAGACGAACACTACCTCAGAGTAAAGGGCTGGAAAACAATTTTCCAGGCAAATGGTCCCAAGAAACAGGCTGGAGTAGCCATTCTAATATCTGATAAAATCGACTTTCACCCAAAAGTCATCAAAAAAGATAAGGAAGGACACTTCATACTCAACAAAGGAAAAACCTACCAAGAAGAACTCTCAATTCTGAACATCTATGCCCTGAATGCAATGGCACCCACATTCATAAAAGAAACTTTACTAAAGCTCAAAGCACACATTGCACTTTACACAATAATAGTAGGAGACTTCAATGCCCCACTATCATCAATGGACAGATCTTGGAAACAGAAACTAAACAGACACAGCAAAACTAACAGATGTTTTGAACCAAATAGATTTAACAGGTATCTATAGAACATTTCATCCTAAATCAAAAGAATATACCTTCTTAGCACCTCATGGTACCTTCTCCAAAATTGATCATATAATTGGTCACAAAACAAACCTCAACAGATATAAGAAGATTGAAATAGACCCATGCCTCCTATCAGATCACTATGGACTAAGGCTGGTCTTCAATGGCAACAACAACAACAACAACAACAACAGAAAGCCCACATACACATGGAAGTTGAACTACGCTCTACTCAATGATAACTTGGTCAAGGAAGAAATAAAGAAATTAAAGACTTCCTAGAATTTAGTGAAAATGAAAGTACAACACACCCAAACCTATGGGACACAATGAAAGCAATGTTAAGAGGAAAACTCAGCTCTGAATGCCTCCAAAAAGAAACTGGTGAGAGTGTATACTTTGCAGCTTAACAGCACACCTGAAAGCTCTAGAACAAAAAGAAGCTAATAAACCCAAGAGGAGTAGAAGGCAGGAAATAATCAAATTAAGGGCTGAAATCAACCAAGTAGAAACTAAGAGAACTATACAATGAATCAACAAAACCAGGAGCTGGTTCTTTGAAAGAATCAACAAGATAGATAAACTCTTAGCCAGACTAACCAGAGAGCACAGAGACTATCCAAATTAACAAAATTAGAAATGAAAAGGGAGATACAACAACAGATTCTGAGGAAATTTAAAAAATCATCAAAAGCCTATACTCAACAAAATTGGAACATCTGTATGAAATGGACAAGTTTTTAGACAGATAGCAAATACCAAAGTTAAGTCAGGATCTGATAAACCATATAAACAGTCCCATAACCCCTAAAGAAATAGAAGCAGTCATTAAAAGTCTCCCAACCAATAAAAGACCAAGACCACATGGGTTCAGTGCAGAATTCTATCAGACCTTCAAAGATGACCTAATACCAATACTCTTCAATCTATTCCACAAAATAGAATCAGCAGGAACACTACTTAATTCATTCTATGAGGCCACAGTTACACTAATACCAAAACCTCACAAAGACCCAACAATAAAAGAAAACTTCAGACCAATTTTCCTTATGAATATCAATGCAAAAATACTCAATAAAATTCTCACAAACCGAATCCAAGAACACATCAAAACCATCATTCACCATGATCAAGTAGACTTCATCCCATGGATGCCGGGATGGTTCAGTACCCAGAAATCCATCAATGTAATGCACTACATAAACAAGTTCAAAGCAAAAAACCACATGGTCATTTCATTAGATGCTGTAAAAGTATTTGACAAAATTCAACATCCCTTCATGATAAAAGTCTTGGAAAGATCAGGAATTCAAGGCCCATATCTAAACATAGTAAAAGCAATATACAGCAAACCAGTAGCCAACATCAAACTAAATGGAGAGAAACTCAAAGCAATCCCACTAAAATCAGGGACTATACAAGGCTGCCCTCTCTCTCCCTATCTATTCAATATAGTAGTTGACGTTCTGGCTAGAGCAATTAGACAACAAAAGGAGGTCAAAGGGATACAAATTGGAAAGAAAGAAATCAAAATATCACTCTTTGCAGATGATATGATCATATACATAAGTGACCCGAAAAACTCCACCAGAGAACTGCTGCAGCTGATAAACAACTTCAGCAAAGTGGCCAGATACAAAATTAACTCAAGCAGATCAGTAGCCTTCCTATACTCAAAGGATAAACAGGCTGAGAAAGAAATTAGGGAAATGACACCCTTCACAATTGTCACAAACAATATAAAGTATCTTGGTGTGACTCTAACCAAACAAGTGAAAGATCTGTATGACAAGAACTTCAAGTCTCTGAAGAAAGAAATCGAAGAAGACCTCAAAAGATGGAAAGATCTGCCATGCTCATGGATTGGGAGGATTAATATAGTTAAAATGGCCATCCTGCCAAAAGCAATCTACAGATTCAATGCAATTCCCATCAAAATTTCATCTCAATTCTTCATACACTTAGAAAGAGCAATCTCGAATTCATATGGAATAACAAAAAACCCAGGAGAGCAAAAACTATTCTCAACAAAGAAGTACTTCTGGGGGAATCAGCATCCATGACCTCAAGCTGTACTACAGAGCAATAGTGGTAAAAACTGCATGGTATTGATACAGTGACAGGCAGGTAGATCAATGGAATAGAATTGAAGTTCCAGAAATGAACCCACACACTTACTGTCACTTGATCTTTGACAAAGGAGCTAAAACCATCCAGTGGAGAAAAGACAGCATTTTCAACAAATGGTGCTCGTTCAACTGGCGGTCTACATGTAGAAGAATGCGAATTGATCCATTCCTATCTCCCTGTGCAAAGCCTGAGTCCAAATGGATCAAGGACCTCCACATAAAACCAGATACACTAAATCTAATAGAAGAGAAAGTGGGGAAAAGTCTCGAACACATAGGCACAGGGGAAAAGTTCCTGAACAGGACAACAATGGCTTATGCTCTAAGATCAAGAATCGACAAATGGGACCTCATGAAATTGCAAAGCTTCTGTAAGGCAAAGGACACTGTCAATAGAACAAAATGGCAACCAACAGATTGGGAAAAAACTTTACCAATCCTATGTCAGATAGAGGGCTAATATCTAATATATACAAAGAACTCAAGAAGTTGGATTCCAGAGAATCAAATAGCCCTATCAAAAAATGGGAAACAGAGCTAAACAGAGAATTCTCAACTGAGGAAACTCGTAGGGCTGAGAAGCACCTAAAGAAATGTTCAACATCCTTAGTCATTAGGAAAATGTGAATCAAAACAACCCTGAGATTCCACCTCTCACCAGTCAGAATGGCTAAGATCAAAAACTCAGGTGACAGCAGATGCTGGCGAGGATGTGGAGAAAGAGGAACACTCCTCCATTGCTGGTGGGATTGCAAGCTGATATAACCTCTCTTGAAATCAGTTTGGCAGACCCTCAGAAAAATGAACATAGTACTACCTGAGGACCCAGCTATTCCACTCCTGGGCATATACCCAGAAGATGCTCCAACACGTAATATGGATACATGCTCTACTATGTTCATAGCAGCCATATTTATAATAGCCAGAAGCTGAAAACAACCCAGATGTCCCTCAACAGAGGAATGGATACAGAAAATGTGGTACATTTACACAATGGAATACTACTCAGCTCTTAAAAACAATGACTACATGAAATTCGCAGGCCAATGTATGGAACTTGAAAATATCATGCTGAGTGAGGTAACTCAGTCACAAAAGAATGAACACAGTATGTACTCACTGATAAGTGGTTATTAGCCCAAAAGTTTGGAAAACCCAAGATTCACTTCACAGCAACCATTGGGCTGAGTGTGAGGTCCCAGATGGAGAAGTTGGAGAAGGGACTGAAGGAGCTGAGAGAGTTTGCAGCCCCATGGTGTGAGCAACAGTGTCAACTGGCCGACCTCCCGATGCTCCCGGAGACTGGATCACCAACCAAAGAATACACATGGAAGGACCCATGGTGCTGGCCACATATGTGGCAGAGGAGGGTCTAGTTAACCATCAGGAGGAGGAGAGGCCCTTGGGCCTGAGGTTGTTAGATGCCCCAGTATAGGGGAATGCCAAGGAGGGAAGATGAGAGTGGGTGTGTGGTTGGTTGGGGGAATACCCTCATAGAGGCAGGGGAGCAGGGATTGACTAGGGGGTTTCCAGAGGGGAGATCTGGAAAGGGGGAAACATTTGAAATGTAAATAAAGTATCAAGAAAATAAATAAATAATAAACATTAAAGAAAAAGAAAAAAGGCACTTAAAGACTTCAACAGTCTTGTTCGGTTGTATATATTCTCTCTCCTGATTAAAATGTGGGCTCCATTAGGTAAAAAAAAAAAAAAAAAAAAAAAAAAAAAAAAAGAAAAAAAAAATTAATTATACACAAATGTAAAATGAATGAATCCTGAATTTTAAGATGATAAAGATACAGCTATGTGTTCAGAACATTGTATTTCTCAAGTTGAGATAGCTCAATATGCTGAGTACCCCCTACTAAAAGGGTTTGGTAGGGCCTCAGAGGCGAGGTCTTCAACTATCCTGTTTCCTCCAGTTCATTCATCTTCCTTCTTCAAAGGAATCCATGAAATCTAGAAAGACCACCTTCTCCCTTCTCCTTGAAGACCATCATCTTTCAGTACACTGCTCCCTGTCTGTCAGGAAGGAAAGCTACACAGGCCAAGAAGAATCTAGGCAGACATGTTTGACAGCAACTACCTATGAAGCACAGATCCTCCCCTGGGGAAAGAAACCGCCTGTCTCCTTTATTTTGCACCTATTGCAGAGCTTTACTCTGATCTCAGGCATCTTACCTAGAAACTAGAGACATCTAATCTCTTTCATGCTTCTCCAAGGCAGAAAGCACAAAGAACAGCTGAGGCATTTCACTGTTTTTGCAATTATTCTATATTCCTTTTTTTTAAAATAAAATTTTAAATGTTTATTTTGCAATATCCCGTAAAAAACCCTGAAAAGCAAGACTCTAGTTCTTGTCTTAAAACTATAGTCACCTTAGACTGCAGAGACAGCAGAACTTCACAGATGTATTACCTAACCTCGTGAGATCACCGGCTGTTCCACCCAAAGAGAAAGTTATCTCAGGGGAGCACCAAGCAATGGGAATCTTTTGGATTCGCCTTGTAGAAGCAGGACTGAAATACTGTCCAATCAGAGCCCAACTTGGCCAACATGCTCACTTATGTGGCATTGCTCTCTGCCCCAGCTCCTCCTCTATTTACACCTAAAGTTCATGTCAGTTTCTTAAAGATGGGCTGAAATTCTTGATTTCCATCACAACATATTGAGTAAAATCCTTCCAAGCGTTTCTACCATTGTCAACTTCATTGCTGGCTTCAGGGGCAGACATTATTTATTGGAGACACTCCTTTACTTCAAGTTGGGCCTCTGGATAGGACTCTGATTATGACTTCACTGAGAGACAGTAGTGTCTTAGATTATCCACGTTGAACAATCTCTACATAACTGTCTGTCTATTCTTTATCTGACCTAACTGCTAAAAATATACAAAATTTTTCATAGGTCTTCTGGTCTTCATTGAGGATGGTTTCCGTGGCCTATAAAACTTTGAACATTTTTGGATCTGGAGAGCTAGCTCTGTGTTTCAGAGCATTTGCTGCTCTTGCAGAGGACCTGGGTTTGATTCCCAGCAGCCACATAGGGTAAGTAGCTCACAATTGCCTGTAACTCCAGTTTCAAGGGATTCAATGCCTTTTTTGGGGACTCTGCTGATGCCAGGTACACACAGTGCAAATGTGCAAAGAAGTAAAACACTCATATACATAAAGTAAAATGAATGAGCCTTTTAAAAAGATATTTTAATCTGTAAGTACATTTTGTTATGCCTTTCTCTTGTTAACCTGTCTTTTGTTACAATGCCACCCTTTCTTCCCTACTTTGCTGTGAAGACTGAGCATTGTGGGGAACCAGATTCCCCAGAGATTGGCAGATAGGCAGCTGTTGACTAACTGGAGGTGTGCTGTGAACTAGTTTCTCATTTCCTTGTAATCTCCATTTTCTTACCTGTAAAGACTCCAGCCATATAAACTCTGAAGTTCCTTCTATTCTGAATTCCTAAATACAAGGATATGTGTGTGTATATGTATGTATGTATGTATGTGTATGTGTGTGTGTGTGTGTGTGTGTATGTATGTGTGTATGTGTGTATATATATATACATATATGTATATATATATACACACATATATATAGTCTATAAACAGAAAATCAGATGTTGATGCAGACACAAAAAGGGAAACAGAGAGAAATGCAAATTTTATATTATGTCTCATATCCCATTAGACATTTTATTTATGTACATAAAAAAATAGAACAGGCACTTAAAAATCTTGGTCCTTTTTGGAAGAAAAAAAAATCTTGCTGGCCTCAGTCTTGAATTTTAGAGTCCCAAGACTTGAGCCAGCAACATGGTTATTGTACCAGAAGCAAAGATGAAGAGAAATGCACTGAGTTTGAAATGGAATGTCTGCAGATAGCATCTTCTAACTTTTCCTATTAGTGCAGGGAATGGTTCTCTAGTCTGAACCCTTATTATGATGGCTGATTTTGCTTCTATCCCATCCTTTAGGAAGAATTGATATATTAGAAGAAAATGGATTCTATTAGAAAGAAGAGAGGGGAAAGAAACCAGGTACTGTAGGAGGCAGATGGAATGAACGGCTCAAGTAGACTGGTAGCTGCAATCAAAGCTAAATATAAAAGAGTTACTATGGCTACAAAGGTGGCATATTTGAATAGAATGGTTATGAAAGTCTTTTAAATGCTAATTTCAATTGGAAGAAGTCTGCCATTTCAAAATGCAGATAGTTCCCCTACTCCTTGTACTTTTATGGCTTCCCAGTGGAATCTGTTTTAAAGCTATCACCCTGTGAGACTGAAAGTGCTTTGAGTTCCTTTTTGTAAAGGCTGTTTTCTGCCAGTCCTACCATGTGACTCTATTTTTCATTTGTTTTGAGCAGGAGCCTCAGGAGCCTTGTTATTGTGATGAAGAAAGTGCATGTTTGTTCATGTGAAAAATCTGTTAAGATATCAGTGGCTCCTTCTGGAAAGCTAGAATGGTCATTCAAGGCTAAGCCACAGTACCATGAGGACAACTAAGACAGACAGATCCAATTCTGTTGTCCAAGAACTTGTATGAGGAGTCATGCTGAGAGTGACCTGAGTTCTTTCAGTATCTTTCATTCTTTAAGAAACAGAGAGGGCTGGAGAGATGGCTCAGCAGTTAAGAGTGCCAGGCTCAATTCCTAATGGCAGCTCACAAGCGTCTCTAACTACAGTCCCAGGGGATCCAATGCCCTCTTCTGTTGTCTGTGGGCATCAGGCACATAAATGGCACACAGACATACATGCAGACAAAACAACCATATCGACAAAACAACCATATCCACAAAACAAACATATAACCCCCATACACAAAAACAAAGCAACAATAAAAACTGGGTGGTGGTTGTGCATATCTTTAAGCCCAGCAGTATATAGGCAGATGCAAGTAGATCTCAGTGAGTTCAATGCCAGTGTTCAACAGACAGGACTGTTGGACAGAGAAACTATGTCTCAAAACAACAACAACAACAAAACACAAACAAACAACAAAAATAAACTAGCCACTGTTCTTTGTATTTAAATATAGGAGACATCAAACCTTGAGTATTTGACCATAGAACTTTGGCTCTAGAACATTGACTGTCATGTTTAAGAGCAAGTTTTCTGAGTGGGAGCAACTCAAGACTATTAAGGGATGATATTCTGTCTAGGTCTCAGTCAGGGCGTACTGGGGATGTGCACATTCCTCTGAGTATCCTGCTCTCAATACCTGGTCCACTCATGGTCTCTGGTTATGTATTAACAAGTACAGACTCAGTGCATGTAACTCTTTCCTTCTGTTTTGTTCTTTAGGTATTCTCCCTACCTCCTGCTTTGCCTCGTGTGTGTGTGTGTGTGTGTGTGTGTGTGTGTGTGTGTGTGTGTTTTGCAGGAAATATTTAAAAAGAAGGAATATAGCAAGTTCCCGCGCTACGCCCTGGTTCTCTCAGCCCCGGCGGACTGGCCAGCCATGCAATAGCAAGCAATGGCCAACCTGCTTTTATCTTGTGGAGTTCAGAGCTCCATGATTTCTCTACCCAGCTCGCTAGGTTCCCACTGGCAGGTCGCTACCATGCCAGCCCCATGCTTCAATAACCCTATGGCCTCGGTGGTGTACATCAGGCAAACCGATGCTTTGCCACCATACCTTTCTCTCTGGAACCCAGACAAACTGCCGCGAGAAGAAAAACACCACACAAACTTAGCTCAGAAACAGTAGTAACTCAATCTCTGGGCACAACAACTAAAATCTAATCTTGTAAGCCTTATTAAAATTTGATTCCTCTGGTGGTGAATCCTTGCGGATACGCCATGATACCAGGAGACTTTAGTAGCTACATCTTACCTATATTCTGTCCCCATTCCTATATTCTGTCCCCATTCCAAAAGGACCTAACTCTCTCCTTCCTCTTTTCCTCTGTGCAACCCGGAATTCCCTCCTACTCGCCCAGTACTTGGCTCCTTTATTCATTAGGGGATTGGTTCACAAGAAGTCACATAAGTATGCAACTCACTCCTTGTCTGAAGCCCCACCCAGGAGGGCAGAATTAGCATCAAAATACAAACAGCCCCAGGGCTATCCACAACGCGCG
>CM052702.1:82416802-82446461 GCA_028551405.1 Uromys caudimaculatus
AGTTGCAGGGATCCACTTGTCTCTGCATCTTCAGTGATGGAATTTTCATGTGGATCCTAAAAATTTAACTCAGGTCCTCACGTTTTCCTGACAACTGACCCATCTCCCAATCTTAGTTCACACATTTGTAACTATGAACATGTAACACTTCAAGTTTTAACACTATCCACAGCTTTATCTTGGAGTCAGTGTCATTAATTGGATAATCTCCTTCTGTATACCTCTCTGTAATTAAGACAATCATTAATCTATTTAGAAAAGCAAAACAAAACATCAGGTCCTGTTCTTTTTGTTTATTTTTATTTTTGGTTGTTGTTGTTTTTTTTTAATCTCAGGTACAGGTTGAATGTTTTGAGACATAAGAGAGAGGGGGAAAAAAAGAAAAGAAAAAGTGAAAAAAAATTTTTATTAGCTTTCTTCTGTTTTTAAAATTTTATTTATTTATTTACATCCCAAATGCTGCCTCTGCTCCCAGTCCCCCCTCACAGAGACCCTCCTCCCACCACCTCCCCTTATCCTCCGAGAGGGTATTTCCTCACCGTGGCACGTCAAGTCATTGCATAATTAGGATCATCTTCTCCCAATGAGGCCAGACAAGGCAGCCATGGAGACTGAGCTGCATGTCTGCTACACATGTGTGGGGTGGTGTGGTGGGGTTTGATTCAGCCCATGTATGTTCTTTGGTTAGTGGCTCAGTCTCTGAGAGCTTCCAGGGATCCAGGTTAGTTGACTTTGTTGGTCTTCCTGTGGAGTTCCTATCCCCTCAGGGCTTTCAATCCTTCCCTCAATTCTTCCATAAGAGTCCCCGACCTCTGTCCAATGTTTAGCTGTGGTTATCTGCATCTGTTTTCATCAGCTGCTGGGTAGAGCCTCTCAGAGAACAGTTATGTTAGGTTCCTGTCTGCAAGCATAACAGAGTATCATTAATAGTTTCAGGAACTGGTGCTTGCTCATGGGATAGGTCTCAAGTTGGACTGGTTGTTGGTTGGCCATTTCTTCAGTCTCTGCTTCATCTTTGTCCCTGTATTTCTGTTAGGACAAATTTGGGATCAAAAGTATTTTGGGTGTGTTGGTGTCCTTCTCCCTCCACTGGGGGTCTTGCCTACAGGAGGTGGCTTCTTCAGGTTCCATGTCCCCACTGTTAGATATCTCTGCTAAGGACACCAGCATTGACTCCTGCGAGCCTCCTACAGCCCAGGTCTCTGACATTTCCTAGAGATTCCCCTCATGCCTTCCCAACCCCCATCAATTGTAGGTTTCCATTTATTCTCCTGGTTTTTTGGCCCCCTATCCTGTCTCTTCCCAACCTGATCCTATCCCCTTCTATTCCCCTTCCTCTCCCTTCTCCCACCCAGTATCCTCCCTCCCCTCTGCCTCCTATGACTATTTTATTCCCCTTCTAAGTGAGATTTAAGCAACCTTGCTTTGGCCTTCCTTCTTGTTTAACTTCTTTGGGTCTGTGGGGTGCATTATCAGTGTCCTGTACTTTATGGCTAATATCAGTGAGTTCATACCATGTATGTCCTATTTGAGTCTGGGTTACCTCACTCAGGATATTTCTAGTTCCATCCATCTGCCTGCTAAATTCAGGATGTCCTTGTTTTTTTAATAACTGAATAGTATTCTATTGTGTAAATGTACCACATTTTCTGTATCCATTCTTCGGTTGAGAAACATCTGGGTTGTTTCCAGCTTATGGCTATTGCAAATATGGCTGCTATGAACATAGTGGAGCATGTGTCCTTGTGGTATGGTGGAGCATCTTTTGGGTATATGCCCATGAGTGATATGACTAGATCTTCAGGTAGAACTATTTTCAATTTTCTGAGAAACCACCAGATTGATTTCCAGAGTGGTTGTACAGTTTGCAATCCCAGCAGCAATGTAAGAATGTTCCTCTTTCTCCACACCCTGGACAGTATCTGCTTGAGGTTTTTATCTTAACCATTCTGATTGGTGTAAGGTGGAATCTCTGGGTCCTTTTGATTTGCATTTCCCTGATGACTAAGGATGTTAGACAATTAAAGTGCTTCTCAGCTGTTCAAGATACCGCTGAAGAGAATTCTCTGTTTAGCTCTGTACCCCATTTTTTGATTGGGTTATTTGGTTTGCTGGAGTCTGCATGTAGAAGAATCCAAATAGATTCATAATTATTACCCTGCACAAAACTCAAGTCCAAGTGGATCAAGGACCTCAACATAAAACTGGATACACTGAATGTAACAGAAGAGAAAGTAGGAAAGAGCCTTGAACACATTTGTACAGGAGACAATTTCCTGAACAGACACCAGTGGTTCAAGCATTTAGATCAACAATAGACAAATGGGACCTTATGAAACTGCAAAGTTTCTGTAAGGCAAAGGACACTGTCAATAGGACAAAACACAACCTAGAGATTGGGGAAAGATCTTCACCAACCCTACATCTGACAGAGGGCTAATATTCAAAATTTATAAAGAATTCAAGAAGTTAGAAAGAATTCAACAAACAAATAACCAAATTAAAAACTGGGTACAGAGGTAAAATTGAACAATTTTAAGGATTTAAATTTGTGTACCTTGTTGAAGGTCATTTTTCTCAGCATACCAATTGAGAGCCAGTAGAATATTTCACAGCAAAACATTGTTTAGGTCCCTGCAGCAAAGGATCCAGACTGCTGACTGTACCATGTGGACAGCAAGAAGAATTTTAGCTGTAACTGTACCAAAAAAGGCCACACAAGACAGAGTCTCAGAATAGATTCTCTGGACACAAGGTAGTTGGCTATTCAGGGCAGAGGGACCTCCGTGCCTCATACCAGGTCACCTCACAGAGCAAATGTAATATATTAATAAACTTCCTGTTTACAATGTGTATTTAAAAACTGGTGCAAGATAAGAAAGAACATTGATAACTACAATGAAAAAGAACAGAAAAAATAGAAACTATCAAAAACATGAGCTGACTAGATGTAATTACTAGTCGAGTAGAAAGTCTATTGCATTATATATTTTCATATTTATGAAGAAAGGGACTGATCTAAGGATCCCAAGATACTAACTTGTTGTAATTTCTGGAAGACAAGAATTAAGTTAGTAGGTCCAATAAAATATCCAGCTAGAAGAAAAACTGATAAAATTCATGCTTCCCATGTGTATGACTGGTTGTTTTTTTAGAAAGCAAAATTAGCAATAAAATCTAATTACTATCCCACATTAAAAACCACTTAACAACAAATATTAAATAGAGCATTAAAAAGAAATATGTGCAGCATAAGAGAAAATGTACTGTTTATGTAAAACTTCCTTCAATAAAGAAATTCATAAAATATTATATTTTGCTTCTTTTAAATTCATAGTTAGGAGCTGTGAAGATAGTTTAGTAGATAAAGTGCTTGCACACAGCGGGCATACAGACCTGAGCTTGATCTTTAGAGTCCACATAGAGGTAATCTCAGTGCTGGAGAGACTGAGACAGCAGGATCCCGGGGCTCACTGGCTAGCCTGTACTGATCAGTGAGCATCAGGTCCCAGTCAGAACCTTGTCTCAAAAGAACAGGATGCATGCTTCCCGAGGAGGGACATCCAAGGTTGACACCTGGCCTCTACACATACATGTGCCCCTGTACGCACTTGTGTGCTCTGCACACAAAATACATAGGCAGCCAGCCAATCCACCCATTAATCGGTTAAAAAACAAAATACACTTATTGGGAACATTTCCAATACAATTTCAGGACAGAATTCTTCTTATTTTTCTCCCAACCTCTCTCACTTGCCAGTAGTGACACAATTACCAGTTTGCTGTGTATCTTTGCAGATATGTTGTAAGCTGAATGCTTGCATTCCCCATGCCAGTAGCGACACAATTACCAGTTTGCTGTGTATCTTTGCAGATATGTTGTAAGCTGAATGCTTGCATTCCCCTAAAATGTGTATGTTCAAATGTTGGGCTTTTGGCAAGTAGCTGGGCCTTAAGGCTGGTGCCCTCATTAATAGAATTCATGCCTTGTACAAAGAGGCCCGAAAGCTAGTTCCTCTCTTGTCACTGAAGGATACAATGCAAAGTCTCAACACAGCAGAATATGGCCATGCTGCCACCTCATCGTGAGTAGAACTGTGGGAACTGAACTGATGTTGCTTATGAGCTACCTAATCTACAATGCTTTGTAGATTAGTATTGAAGATAAGATTTTAGGAACTTTTATTCATTTATATTAATTACAAATTAATTATAATTGTAAACCTAAGTTTCCAGGGGTTTCTTTATGTATGGTGTGGCCAATTTTCTTGGATGTATTCTTGGTTTTTTCCTTCTACTGTCATCCTTGACTTAAAAATTAACATGTGTTCATTATTCACTTTTCAGTTAGCTTCTATTTATTTTTTTATTATGTTACTATGTTGTTAGAGGTTGTCATATAGATTTGAGATTTCAGCACCCAGCTGTGATTACATTCTGATATGAATTATCTTTTTTCCCCACCTTTCTGATATTTTAAATTTATTCATGTGATAATTTTATATTCATTTATATACATATTCAAAGCCCCAAAGGGCATTCCTATCTCTGTTTTTATGTTGAGTATCACAGTTTTGTATCATTGGCATATTCCTTTTACTTCTAGATTTTCTTCAATCTAATATCTGTCTCGTGGAATGACTTTCGGTGGCATTTCTCCTGCAGCAAATTAACTCATAAAAAATTCTGTTCTGCTGGAAACATTCTTACTGCACCTCTCATTTTGAAGAATAGATTTACCGCACACAGTGTTTTAAATTGAACGCTGTTTTCTATCACTATTTGTAATCTATCATTTCATCCTCTGGTTTTTAGAAGTTCTGGTGAGAAGTTATTGTATGTTTGATTGTTCTTGCTAATATTTTTAACTGCAATATACGTTTCCTGCAGATGCTATGTGAAGCAGTTATTTTCAACCATTTAGGAAACTTTTGATCATTATTTCCTCATGTTTTTTCTTTTTTGTAGCTTAATTAAATTTATCCTAGACCTTTAAAATATGTATCTTTTAGACATTTCCAAATTTTCTACTTTTTTTTAAAAGGGTTTTCTCTAGATATTTCCTAGTTATCTGCTTCTACTTTGCCAATTCTCTCCACTGCTATCTCTAATCTGTTAACTCATGCAGTGTGTTCTTAATTTCATGTATTATGCCTTTAAGTCTAAGAATTTCCATTTTGATAGATTTATAGATTCTATGAAATTTTTCTTTATCATTACGTGTACTTTCTTTTGTGTATTAATAATTGTTCATTGAAAATCTTTTCACCATTATAGGAAACATATGTAGTTCTATATGTACTGTCTAATATTTCTCATTTTAAGTTATATAGTATCCTTTGGTATGTGTGATGATTGTCTTTGGATGTAATTACTTTGACAAGATGTATTGCTTTGTTATTACCAAAACCTACAAATGTTTTATCTCTTTCAAAACTATTCATCATTTTGTTACACAGAAGTAATGACTATGGTTATCTTACTCTATATATGGACATATCTATATAGGTTTATACATACTTAAACATACAGGCCTTTGCATGTCTCAATGCTCCTCAGGTCCTGGGGTATATCATTAACAGCAGCTTCTAAATAGGAGGATATTATCTCTGTGCCGCTTTGTCTGCAAAGTTCTGAACTATTGCTTCTGGGCTGTATCTCTGTCCTGTTTATTAGAGGAATTCTGCTTATCTGTTTAGCTTCCTGCTCTGTGTAGTTTCAGAACTTGCTAAATGGTTAAAGGGAAATCTAGTTATATGTTAATAGATAGTACTCTGTCTCATCAGAGTCTTAATCTAAGAAATTTGTAATTTGAAAACTTCAGCTCCATAAAGACATCAAATTTCTGCTGAATTTCCTGTCCTCACCTCCCCTGTCCTAAAAAGAGGACTCTATATGCAAAGCCTATGTTCTCAAAGGTCCTGCAGTGGCTCAGGAGGACCATATACTATCTGTCACACATGGGAATCACACTTCTGTTGTTCTACAATTTCAAAATCTTTTTTTTTTTTTTTGGTGTGGTTTTAACATTTACTGAATGAATGAGGAAATGGCAGGACACAACAACCTTCAGGTCAATATTAAGCTTTCCTGGGAGGCATGCGGAGAGTGCTGAGCAGCAGACAGGAACCTATCAGTTCATCCTGCAGTTATGCTGATCCAGGTAGATGGTCAAAACTAATGCCAACCTTCACAATGAGTCAGTCTCCACTGAACCCTCTTTGCTCTGGAGAAAATGACCGTTGTTGCTATGGCTTTCTTTCTAAAGTGCTGTCATTATTTAGGTATTAGCTATCTTTTGGTAAATTTAATAACATATTTCCTTCTGTGGAATAAAAAAAGTGACTCCTCTGTTTAGAAAGGTCTTGTAAATGATATCTCAGTTTCTAACTGGAAGACAAAATAAATCAAATGACAAACAGTCAAAAGACCATGTGTGACAATTGCTTTCTCTTGTGCTCAAAGTGCAGTTGAATAATAGGGGCCTGAAACGTGGTGGAGAGGAAATTAAGAAAGTTCCAGAAGACTGTGCCTCAGAGTAAGTGGTTTGCAATTTGGGGGCAAGGAAAGCTATTGACTCCTTTAAAATGGAAAGCAAAGTTGTAGACTAGAGCTGGTCTGAAAGGAGTCCCTGTTAAGTTAATCACTGCAAACACTGGGCCCTAACACACAGAGGGGAAAGAAGTTCTGAGGATAAGGGCTCTCCTGGAACACATTTAAATTTTAAGGGAATAATAAGATGATTAAGAGTGTGAAAATGGTCTCAAGAGGTCCTTGGGATTCCTCTGCAAACTGAGAATGTAGCACTTTATTTTTTTAAAACCCAATTCCTCCTTTTCCAATTTGTTATGGAAAATAAAGCTTAGCCTCTCTATGTTGCCTATACTAATGGAATGATCGCTGGAAGGAGTTTGAATTAATTGGATGAGCTTTGGGATACGTTCCCTAAAACCTGTTCTTGCTCAATTACCAGCACATTTAAAATTCAGCACTTTATTAATGTTTTTGAATAATTAGGGGAATATTATATTCTTTTACCCTTTCATTTCATGCCATTTCAAATGTTTCTAGGCACTAATTTATTTAGTTTTTAATATTATAGAATCAGATGTATGATTTTGGACCTAGAAACTATTTCCTTGTATAAAACTGAAAACCTATGCCTTCAGCTGCAGAATCATCACAGAATCCTAAATTAAGGGAGTTATAACACATCCAAAGTTTATTTTAGGACACACACACACACACACACACACACGATATGTTGAAGAGACTATAAATAAGCAGTTAGGATCTCTTGTATCTCTAAGGCTACATTCCTGCTATTGAACATTTTGCTTCTTAACATGTCAAGTTTATGAAATCATGCTGTGTGGGTTCAGAAACACATGTGACTAGGGGATCAATCTGGAGCAAGAGTTAGGTCAAGATGTGTCCCAAACCCAAAAATCTTGTCCTGTGACTAACAGGAGAAAGACTGTTTCCTCTTTGCTCTGGGTCTGTATGTCCCAGGGCACATAAACCTTAGGACCCCCATCTCTGCCATTCTTGAGGGAGTCACATAGCCTGGTGGCCAAATTACAGGTTAAACTTACTTCTCCCTGGAAGGACATGTCCAGCAAGCACCTGGATTTCCTCTTCATGCAAATTAAGCATTCCCAGCACCTTGGCACCAGCCAATAATGTACAATCACCCTGAAAAACCATACTGCTACTCAAGTTCTCCTTCCACATGATTGATTAGGGCATGTACTTAAGGCTTTGTGGCTCATCTGTTCCACAACATTTCTGAGCCCACTAATCCCAAATAGGGAGGGGAAAAAAGATAGAAATCACCCACTCACATTACCCTGACCTGAAAGTGGATCATGTCACGTTCTGATGATTAAAAATTACTCAGGTAGCCCCACCTAAGCTACAAAATGTATTGGTATCTATAAAACTCCTCTCCAGGGGGAGATAGAGACAATGTCTAACCTTCTTCCCAAGGTTCGAACAACAAACTGAGGCATGAGTCAACCCAAGGTCATTCTGGGGGGAGCCAACGACTTTATTGGGCTTAATTTCAAAGCATTAGGTTACTGCAGGGGTGTGGATGCTCCTCTTCTAAATGGCTAAACCAGTCTTTAAGCATTAGAGATGAGGGGTTTCCTATCAAAGATGGAGTCCTCTCTCCACTATCATTCCCTGGCTTAAATATTCTAGCCCCTCTCTGAAGTCTAGGGCAATTAAGGCAGGATTGCAGACAACAGGTGCTAAACAGTATCTAAACACTCAGGTAAGGATCTTATGACTCTCTCCACACTTCTATGAAGGGACATAAGCAGTCAACCAGCCCAGCTGGATTATGCAAGGGGACACAGAAACTTCCAAGATAGTTACTGCCTCCCTTGGAGGACAGTCAAAACACAACATTGGGAACCATAATTCCTGGTTGAGCAGCTCCTCTCTAGGACATTTCACTGTTGAAGAAAGGGAAGAATGCTTTTCAATATCAGCTACTTCTCACCAGCACACCACAGTAGAACACTAGCCTGGATTCCAGTAGTTCTCAGTCATCTTTGTAGAATAAGTTACTAAACATGTCTGGATGCAGCGGTTCAAAGCAGCTTATGATGAAGAGTATTATGAGTGTTTCATGTCTGGTGTGCACAGTGTGTACAAGCAGCAACTCCATCATATAGGAGGTACCTAATTCACACAGGCACGAAACAGTCATCCAGGAGGATGCTGTGTTTTCTCAAGCTCAATACCACTAGGCAGGATAAGCACCAAGACTCTTACATTTTTGCTTCAGTGTGCTGACATAGATCATAGATGGCAGAAATGACAGTAGTGAATTATTCTTAAGGACCCCAGCTGACCTGATTTTATCCTCATGGTTTAAAATTGCCCTATGAGTTGATTGCCCAAAAGAAACCATATATCCAAACGCATAAATAACCCATCAAAAGTAGGTGGAATTTAAGTAAACTATTCATTAGTAGATATCTTTGAGAGAACTTACCAATTTTGACTAAGTGTATACACACACATATACATATATGTAGAGCAAATGGCACTTAATGATGACTATGCCATATAAGCAATGGTCTGTGTATATGATCATAGTCTCATGGTATTATAATGGAGCTGAAAAATTCTTACTCCCCAGAGACACTATAACTGTCCTAACATGTATGCTTATGGTGATACTGTTGTAAACAAACCTTCTGAGTTTCCAATCATATGAGTGTATCAAATACAATAACATACAGCCTGTAATGGTTGATAATAAATGAGCATGATAGTGGTATAGTTACTGAATTGTACTTTTGTTAATTTAGGGTATACTCCAACTTACAAAACAGGTTTCCTGCTACAGCTGTATCAGCTTTCATTTACATTGTCATGTAAGAATTCTTTTTTTTTATTATATGCCATCTTAATTTTATTGTTCTAATATATATTATACATGCATACATTAAGTTAATACTTAAGATATTCAGCATACACAATAATTCCTGAAATTTTTATATTGCATTATTTTGATCAATTTTTCCATGTCATGTTTGAATGCTCTATAGAAAAATATGAAAAAACTGATAAAATCTGAATTTTTAACTTTTTTTTGATACTTTATTTACATTTCCAATGTTTCCCCCTTTCTAGGTCTCCTCTTTGGAGACCACCTATCCCTTCCCCCTCCCCCATCTCTATGAGGGAATTCCACCTCCCACCCACCCTCCCACCCACTCCCATATTCCCACCTTGACATTCCCCTTTACTGGGGCCTCTCCTCCCCCTGATGGCCAACAAGGCCCTCCTCTGCCACATATGTGGTCCAAACCATGGGTCCCTCCATGTATATTCTTGGTTGGTGGTCCAGCCTCCAGGAAGACCGGGGTGGGGGGTCAGGCCAATTGACACTGTTGCTCCCTCCATAGGGCTGCGGACTCCTTCAGCTCCTTCAGTCCCTTCTCCAACTCCTCCATCTGGAAGAATTCTTATATAGGTTCATATGGAAGATTCAATATATGGACTTAGAAATCTGTAGAGCATATCAGGTAATTATAATTGTGTTGTTTGTATATTTAAGATAGCTCTGGCATATTTCATATTATAATTTAGAGTTCATTAGAAAGTATGTGAGTTTATATAATAAATATGTTTGTACAAAATCTCTAAACTTTAGCCTTATTATATATGTGCTTTTATGAAAGATTTTTTGAAATTAACCAGGGCTATACTTAATTAATACTTATCTTTTGTTGTGCTACCTTGCACATGAAAGATCTTACTCCTTATCTTCCTGTACCATTTCCCAGTGCACACTGCTCTAATTTCAGTCTCCTACAGTGAGCTCCACATTCTCTCCAGTCATCATTTGTCTGGCTGGAGAAGGCAGATGTCAGAACTTGCAGCCTGGAAAGGACTTCACCTTCAGTGGTGTGGGATTGCTCTGTCATCTGGTAATGTTATTCATATTAATAGATGAAGACTCCATAAATGATATTTAACCACAAAACATTCACTAAAAGCTGGACTAAGCTAGTAAAGATAAATTTGTCAAGTTTCAGTGTACAAGCGAGTTGCCTCTATCCTCCCTTCCCCCTCCCACTTCTTTCACGCTGTTCTTTTCCGTATGTGTGAAAGAGATTCGTTTCTGACTTAAAACATGTATATGTGTGATGCAGAAGAACTTTCAAATCATGCTAGAATTGGCCACCTTTGCTTATAAATTTACCTGTTCTCATTGTATCTCTAAAGATATCCCTTAGATGCAGCATTTATGCTTTCTGCAATAGGAAGGAAGACTGGAAACCTTAGATCATTTTCATTTTTTTTTTTTTTTTTTTTTACATAAAGAAGTTTTTATGGATTAGTCAGGTTTTTTTCCTGAACTGTTATATTTTTGGGAAAATGCCTTTACTTGAAACATTCAAAGTCCTCTCACTGGCTTAGGCTTTACTGAAAATAATTCTTCCTTTTTTGCTGGACGATTTGCTGATGATCGCCATATAGGAGAACTTTACATTAAGGTGTGGAGGAAATGGATCCCCACACTTCTCTGCACCCCTTAGTGTGGTACAGTTTCCCCCTCTGAACTGTGAGAACTGAGAAACAGAATCAGCTGGTACTGAATCTAATGTAGAAGGACGGATCAAGTTTGATACCCAAAATTGAATTTGATCTTAGAAACTTTGTGACCTGCTTCTGCGCTTGAACGGCACACACGAATACAGTCACTTCTGTTTGGACTTACATATGGTAGTGAAGCTCCATACTGCCACTCAGCTTTCAGATCACACGCACATACTCTGTCATTTGGAGATGGACTTGGAAGTACAAAAAGAACCCTGCTGAGACTATGAGATCAGTTTAGAGAAACACCAATTCAAGGACCCAGGAGGTACAATAGATAGTACAGTAGGTACACAATGGTGTATTTTGTGGTCCAGGTCATTTCTAGAGGTTTCCACATTTTAAAATGAAAATCTGATATGTGTTGGTAGCTGCTGCATTCTAGAAGTTGTGCTTTCATAATCTATTGATTGGGAAATAACCTAATGATCATACTTGATATGAACTTGACAGTGCCTTAACTAGATTTTCATGAGATTTATTTATATTGAACCAGAATATTGTGTAGCATATTATTTGAGGGACCTGCATATAAACTAGTGGACCTTCCAAGGAGGACTTATCACTCCTAGATTAGAGAGTACTGGCTAAGATTAAAAGTACAGGGTTTCAGGTTTAACCTCTAAGTTCAGGTTTAGCCTCTAAGTTGTGGATGAGGACTATTTAAAACTACACAGGATATATTCAGTGCTGCAAGAGCGTTTGAAATGAGCACACTTGCCTCATTTTCCTTACAAACAAGACAGAGTCTTTTAAATGATTTTTTAAACTTCAAAAATGGTTATTCAAAGTGTAGCAACTTGTATGTTGAAATGATTGTAGGTTCTGTGTGCTCCACTTGAAGTTTTTACAATAGCCCCTGTATTATCCCTTCGAAAATTAAACCTCTTTTTTTTTCTTTCAAAAAAACAAACAAAAAAAGTACAGGGTTGATGATAGCCATCTTTGAGTCTTTGTGAAAATAATTTTTAATGAGGCTTGAGATGTTTAAGTAAAATTTCCTTCAGGTTTATCACTAAACCTGTCTTACTTCCTTCTTATAATTTCTGATCTTTTCTTAATGAAGATGGCCTCTGATAACCCCACTAGAGGAGATTTTGCATTGATAGATATGATGTTATGATTTAAGACTGATATTCTGCTGTGCCAAGAAATTGATTAGGACAAATCAAGGTACATGAACTAATTCAATAATTTAATGACATACAACCCACTTTACAATATCTCTGAAAGAGTATGCTTTTTAGTTAGATTTTTATTACTGTAATAAAACACCATGGCCTAAAGCAATTTGGTGAGGAAAGGGCTTATATTTTTACACCCATAGTCCATCATCAAAGGAAGTCAGGGCAGGAACTCGAAGACAGGAACCTGGTGGCAGGAACCTAAGTAGAAGCTGCAGAGGAGTGCTGTTGGTCACCATTCAGGATGGTCTGAAATTTGTGACCTGCTTACCTCGGCCTCCTGAAGTAAGATCCAATGCTAAGAAGGGACATTGAAAATTTTCTTACTTACTGAGCGTAAAAATTGGTGACCTGGTATCTTTGTTAGGGTTTCTATTACTGTGATAAAACACCATGACCAAAAGCAACTCAGGGTGGAAAGGGTTTAGTTCAGCTTATAGTTCCATAGCACAGTGCATCAGTGAGGGAAATCAGGACAGGAGCTCAAACTGGGAAGAATCCTGGAGACAGGAGCTGATGCAGAGGCGTGAAGAAGTGCTCCCTTCTCTTCCCTGGTTTACTCAGTCTGCTTTCTTATATCATGCAGGATCACCAGCCTAGGGTTGACATCACATACAATGGGCTGGACCCTACCACATCAGTCACTAATTAATAAAATGATTGCCTATGGCTAGTCTTATGGAGGCATTTTCTCAATTAAGTGTCCTTCTTGCCAAATGGCTTTATTGTGTCAGGTTGACATAAAATTAACCAATACAACAGAGAACCTCAGAGACTTGTCTTTCCAATTCAAAAGAGATTCTTTTCCAATACTATTTTCTCTTTTCCAATACTTTTAAATTTGCTACAAAAGCTATATGAATAGTCCAGAGAAATACAGCTGCATACCTTTATGCGGAATGCCAAGGCGCTAGGGCTTCTGTGTGTGCCCATCTTCATGTACATATTTTCTATGAAGCTTTAAGAGAAAATTACAGTCACCATATTCCTTTACCTCTAAATACTTCAGTGTGTGTTTCTAAAGGTAAAGAACTTTCTTACGTAGCCCCACTGCAATTTTCAAAGAGGGGAAAAAAATCATCAAATCCCATCTACAAACTAACGCTTCTTGAACATTGTCTCAACAGCGTCTTTTGTATCATTATAAAATCCAAGATCAGGTTTCAGGGATGCTGATTTTATTTTTTTCCTGGAATAGAACCCTATGAATAATTAGTAATAACCAACCAAACAAGTGCCAGGCAGGAACTATCAAGACCCAAGCAGGGAGCAAGTGGTCCCTGTGAGTAAGAGCTCCTTTGACTCCATGGATGTAGACATGTTAAGTAAGGTAAAGGTTAGGAGACTTCTTATCTGATAGGTGTGGACCTTGAGTTCAAAGTAGAAAGTGGACATTTCTCATCAGTCTCTCATCTTTACCTCTTAATAAACCAATTGCACCCGACCCCATGCCAGATCCTTTCTTCAGTTAGACACTTTATGAAGTATTATTGCTTGTAAAGATCACATAGTCTGAAAAACAAATGTTTTTAAATCCCCCAAAACAAATTTCTCCTGCCGAGAGGCTCACCCAATGAGTGGCATATAGGCAAACTCCTGAAGGTGAAGGTGACTGCTGTGTCTTGGGACCGACCACCCTGTATACATGCCCATTGAAGTCTGCATAGCTTCCCTTATGTAAAGGGCCTCTTTCTTACTCTTTTTTGTCAAACTAATATTTATTAAATACTTGCATGGCATGGTTTTTTTTAATGCTTTTCTACATGTTCAGAGAATGGAAAGTTATGGAGATGAAGTATCTTCTCTGAATGTGATACCAACACAGATCTTCAAATCATAGCAAGGAGAGGAGCATTTGAGCAGATGGTGGGACCTCAATGTGTGGTGTTCAGCACGCCTCCTCCAGGCTTTGCACATGCAGCCTGGGTGCGGCATGATCTCTTCCCTCACACTGATCCCTTCCCACTGCTCACTCTTTCCTGCTCTCTTCTCTTGGCATCCAGAGTTCTACTCTACAAATAGTCCTTTTCCAGATTGGACAATGAATTCTCACCCCCCTCACTTCCTACATTCTGTCCTATCCTACTCCATGAGGTACATGGTTGAAGCTTTTCATCTCTGTCAGTTATCACCAAGCAACCAAGGAAGTTACTACCAACTTCAATATTCTAATCAAATTAACTCTTTGTTTCTTATCACCACGGTGCTACAGTTTTGAATGTAGGATGTGGTGGATGAGCATGGCCAGCTGAGTTCACAGGGGTGCTTTCCAGCAGATGCTAATCCAAAGTGATTGAATAGTTATCCTAATTTTCTTTTCCTTGTAGGGAGTGTTCAAGTGACTAGTCCTAACACTGAAAAGGGCTTGTTCGCATTATTTCTGTATTCACCTGATTGTAAATGTTCACATTCATACATTTTGCGGTGTCTGGAGTGCAGTGAACGCTTTCATTGAGCATGCATATTTAATCTGTCTTCTTTGCCCTCTACCTTTCTTCCCCACCTCCAATAGCAAACACATCAGAAGCTCTCATTAAACTGCTGCTTTGCAGGCAAGGGAATAGGATATTTTTTGGTTCCTCACCTCCATCCCCTAGAGATACCCTTTGTGCTTATTAGCAGAATGAGGAAAAGTCATCTATTTAAAAATGGCCCGTTGAGGGTTAAGCATCCTTTCAAGGATGTGTGACAAACTCCAGAATCATCGATGTGGAAGACATGCCCAGACTCTTTCCACCAGCTGATTTCTGTTCTCTACCAAGTCTCATCCAAATAATCCCCATGTGTTCGCCCCTTCTGTCATTCACCTGCCTTCTTATAGCCTTCAAAACAGAGGCAGGGAGAGATTTTAAAAAACAACTGTAGCCTGGATTTTATTATTATTATTTAATACAAAATTGCTTCATGATGATTCGATTATAAGTAGAAATTGTGGTGCTGTGTTGGGTAGATTACTATATTTATCCTGAATATTAAGTTTGGTTTTGTTTTTTTTTTAAAAAAAAAAAAAAGGAAACGAGGTTCTTTCCATGGCAATTTGAATGTAAAGTTGTGATGGAGAGGGTCATTTGTCTCAATTCATATTAGAAGTAGGCAAATCAGACCCTATCTCTTCCCTTAGTTTTTCCTGTCATGTTTAAAAAAACTGGCTGAAATCTGTCTGAAATGTACAGATCATGCATGCAGATGCGAAGAAGGATTTTTAAAACAACGAGATGATGAAAAGTTATGCCCTCTGTGGTGAGCACGTATGTGGAGGGAGGGCTGTTGTCTGATTGCATGGTCAGTCTCTGAGCTGAAGGTGTGAAGGAGGAAAACGAGACAAGGGGAGGGTCTGTTGCTCAGAGCTAGGGAAGCCTCAGCATCACAGTCTCTAACTGCTTTCTGGGTTTATGTAACAAATCTTGCGGTTGTCTCTCCAGATCATTGGTGGATGTCCAGCAGCTTTCTTCCTATCTGCTGATGAATGTCTACACTGCCCAGTCACCCCTGACTAATCTCTTTTCCTTGCCTGTTCCTTTGATCATTAACCCTTCGCTCAACTCATTTTGGTCCCTTCACAAGAGCTGAAATGCTCATTGTAATGACTGTCTTCTTTATGCCCTTGAAACCCTTAAAAAATGACGGCTTTCATAATGTCTGTCCTCTCTGCTAGTCTCTCTAGTTCAATGCCCTCTCTCAAATCTCTTTCCATTCAAGGCCGAGGACTTAGCACTCACTCTAAGAATTTTCACCAATTAGGTGCCTCTTCGTTAATCATTGCCCACTTCAAGCAGATGTTCTAGGACCAAGGCTGGTGGCAGCACTAATCTATGGGCATAAGTATAAATATTTAGAAGGCAGTTTGACATCTTGTTCATATAACAAAACAATAGTGTTTCCCCCTAGAACCTGTGATCATCCCAGCAGGAGACTTTTGACCAGCTTTACAGTACCAACCACAAACTCCCTTCTCTGGAGTGGGTCTTAAATCCAGCCAGAGAGTGGTTACTCTCCTAACAGTCAGACTGCTATTGCTCCAGTGGTCACATAGTCTCTGACGGTGTGGTATTGTAGCTCACAGAGCTTATAGTTTCTGTTAATTCCTCCTTTCCCCCAGAAGGCTGCATAGCATCTTCTCATAAAAGTTAGCCAACAGGGAAAAGGTTTTGTTTCAGTTCCAGCTTGATTTCTCAACACCACACAATTGCTAGGGCCGTCTTTAGAAGCAGGGACTCACTATCTAGCTCTGATAGCATCCAAAATAAATTGCAATTTTTTTTTGCTGTTGTTGTTGTTTGGGGAGCCTCTTTGAGGATCTTCCTTGACCAACATCTCATAACTAGGTGTCCAAGACCTGACCCTGGGATTTTTATTTAATAATCTAAAGTTTCTGTGAGCACTATTATCTATCCATGCAAGGTACTTCTCTTCAAAGTGTTTTAAAATTATATTTTTAATTAACTTACAAAATGATCTCATGTGGCTTTTTTATACGTCCTTGGTTTTGGCTAACCCTCCTATCCAACCCCTCACATCTCCATAACCAGCCCACCTTCTCCCTCAGTTCTCCCATTCTCCCCACTCCTATCCATATTAAAATCTATGTCATCCCCTGCAAAACTTAAGGGCCATTGCATAAGAGTGGGCAAGAAGAATGAGAGATGATAAGACCATCCTGAGTGGCTAAGGAGATTAAGTGATTCATTGTTCAAGAACATCTAGCAGAGGGCCTGGCATATTGCAAGGAATCACAAATTAGTAAATTATTTTAGCAGCCAAACTGATGGCACTTTCAATTCTTCAGTCCCACAATTATTCATGGCCTCTGTTTTAATTACTTTCGTCCTGAATAGCCTTATCTTGAATGGTTTCTGAGAAGACCATGAATTCCAACTTTTTGTTTGACTATCTGCATCTGGTCTTGAGATGGTTTTGCACAATATTAATTTCACAGAATTAAAACTTATGATGTTGTTTTTTTCTTTTAATGAGGACTGAGTAGGAAAAAAATAAAAGGCCATATGTGCGATGCAGAAGGTAATTTTAATTAAAAAGAAAAAGATGGAACTTGATATTGATGTCCTGTTTTATTTCAGTTTCTATTGTGATAAACACCAAGACTAAAAGTAACTTTGGAGGAGAAAAGGGTTTATTTTATCTTATAGCTTACAATCTATCCTGAAAGGAAGTCAGGTCAGGAACTGGGGGCAGGAACGTGGAATCAAGAACTGAAACAGAGACATGGAAGGATGCTGCTCACTGGCTTGCTCCCCCTGGCTTGCTCAACTTGCTTCCTTATACACCCTAGGACTGGGAGTGTCACTATGCACAGTAAGCTGGGCTCTCGCACATCAATACTTAATCAAGAAAATGCCACACTAGACCAAGGTGATGGAGTCCTGTCTTCCCAGATATGTCTAGTTTTGTGTCAACTTGGCAATATTTTCATGCCTTATTTGGACACATAATACATAAATCTCTAGAATAAATCCAAGAAAGTGCTAGTCTCTGATGATCAACATTTTGTAAGCAGAGAAGTTTTCAAGTTTTACTATTTAAAAACCTCAGGACCTTACTTTTCTTTCACATTTAAAAAGGAATTTATGTTTTTTTTCTTACTTTAATTCTTCTAGGATGAATACTCTTCCCCCCCCCCCCATTTTTGATCACTTCAAGTTTGAGGTTTTACAGAATGTTGATTTTCTACAGACTTAAATTTTCATTTTCCCTCCATCCTTCTTTTCATTCTCCTTTTTTTCTCTCTCTCCTTCTTCTTCCTTCTTTTTCCTCTTCTCATTTACTGTACCTTTTAGCTGTTCCTCCTTTTTATATGAGAGACAGAGTATATTAATCAGTTTCTGGTCACTGAGAAAATAATGGAAAAGTCAACTTAAAGAAGGAAAGGTTAATTTTGACTCATAGTCTAAAAAGTTTCAGTTCATAGTTGGATGGCTCCATTATCTTTGGAGCTACAGTAAGGCAGAGCATCTTGACATTGGGAGTATGAGAGACGAGTGTAGGCATTATAGAGAGAACTAGGATCTAGTAATCACGCCATTCGAGAGCATGTACCAGGTGTTCTAACTTACTTCTTTTAGGCCTTACCTCCAAGATGTTCAGCCACCTCCCCATAGCTACAAGTCAGTGAACACCTATTTGGCGTATTGGCCAGGTAGGAGCATTTCAGATCTAAATTACAATCAAAAGTAAGTAAATAAAACCTAAAATATTAGGCTTCTTTGACCACTCATGAGGCGAGAGGGTTGGTAGTAAAGAAGCAAGTCTTGAATAGAACTGTCTTTCTAGAAAATTCCAACAGTTCTAAAGCTCTTTCTAGGGCTTCTGTGGAGGACTTGAGGTCACACTCAGCAGAGTGCATAGATGTAATGGTTTCTAAGTATTGGATTCTTTGGCTAAAGGAAGTTATCCACCCTCTGTTATATTTGCCCTAAAAAAGAGTAAGCTGTTTTCATAAATTCCTTGGGAATAAGAGGCCTTTTTAATGATTTTGTTCTATGAGGTTCTTTTCCTGTTTTTTCTTTTCTTTCTTTCTTTCTTTTTTTTTTTTTTTTTTTTTTTTTGCTGTGAACCATTGTGCTGAATTTGGACATATATTAGTGCACTCTATTTTCTTTTTCTTTAATTGGATATTTTATTTATTTATACATTCTATTTTCAAAACAGTATGAAGTAAGTATTTTTAGTGAAAGAATAAAAAGCCAGTTGTCGTTGCACATGCCTTTTATACCATTGCTTGGGAGAAAAAGGCAGGCAGATCTCTGAGCTCAAAGCTATCCTGGTCTACATAGTGAGTTCCAAGACAGACAATGCTACATAGTGAGACGCTGTCTCAAAAAAATAAAAAACCAAACCAACAAAAAAGTATTATTGTTATATTTCACAAACCAGGAAGCTGACTCTTAAAAAAAGAGAACTTACCCCAAATTACACTGAAGTGAACTGGGTCTGTTGTACATCCATTTGAGAACTCAGTGTCCAACTAGTTATTAGAATATCCCTGGTCTGTTGTACATCCATTTGAGAACTCAGTGTCCAACTAGTTATTAGAATATCCCTGGAAAAAATGAAACTAATTGGCTTCTTCCAGAATTCTTCCACTCTAGGAGACAAAGCGACTCACAACATTCATTTGACCAGCTCTGAGTGTGCAATCACCTAGATCCATTGAACTTAAGATGCATCCTTTTCCTATTGAACTTTAGAGACTAAAGATTTTGGCAGTGGCCATGAGCCAAAGATAAAGCAATGGGTATTGACCAAGAATTTGGAGGGAGGTTTTGTCCTTTAGCCCACAGACAAGGGCCTATTTAAGCCAATAATTCTCTTGCATCTTTCAAGGCTGAGTCTAATTCAAGTCCATTGATTTTATGGCCTCTTTTGAATGTCTCTTAGCCCCACAGCAGTACCTGAAATGCCTCTTGTCTGTTACACCTTTAAATAAAGTAGAGCTAGTTGTAGGGAATATTGAAAGAAGAAAATTAGCATGGCTTATTCAAACCATGTCCTCACATAATCTTGAAATCAAATCAGTTCAAACAATCGTGCTACAAATGTCATTAGATTCACAATTATGTTTGATTCATAGTTCTCTCATTTTTCTAACTGAATTTTAAAAATCATATCCAACTAGGAAAAGACAATATTGTCTTCAGATCTATTCAATAATATAGAAGATAAACAATAAAGAGAGAGACAAAAAGGAAGGAACAAAGACTTCTGGTAAAGGGGGAAAGACACAAACCACCAGCATGCCAAATATTTATTTTTCCTCTGAAACAAAGTTATTGGTTTCTAAATAAACCATTCTGGGCCAAAGCATGTTATTCAAGTCATAACTGTTTTTTTTTTCAAAGCTTGGAATAGAATGTACACAATAAAAATATTAGCACTTTCAGAAGCAAACAGTTTGCCCATGATACACTAAAAATATTCTAGCATCATAGAAAAGATAGTATTGGTTGCTTATCACCAGCCTGATATTTGATTTCACTTTTGAAGAAATTGTAGCAACAGTGTGAACTTAGATCAGACATACCTGTTCTTGCCTCCTGTCTTACTAAGTCATCTCTCACAGCCTGCCAAGCAAGGTCAGACATGTTGCTTTCAGAACATGCAGAACCCCATTGCCTGAGATTGAGAGGACATTCCGGATGCTGGGCTCACCAACAAAGAATTCCAGCTGTGCCTGGAACCATCTCTAGCATTTAGAAATTAAACAGGGAGCCCACAACGTATGGTTTCAGAGATATTTTGCAGATACTAAACTGTTATTAACTACTCCAATTTATATAAGAGAACATTTCATTTTACACCCAGAACTTTTAAAATTTTTGTTATAGACTCAGCATGAATCATGCAAATAATTACTTAATAATGAATCAGTTATTGGTCAACCAAGGCATGTTATGCCGACTGGAAATTTCCAGAACAAGCCCAGTGTGGTATTAACTCATTAGGGTATTGAAAGATGACACTTTAAGAAGAAACAACAACAAACATATCAGTGCTCCACTATCCTTTGAAATAAAGAGTAAAATGAAAGTAAACAGGGTATTTTAGGTCTTCTTTGCTGGTTAAATATAATCCTTTTCTCTGTGAAGGTAAAATTGAAAGTCAAAATCAGACTCTATCATTGTCTGAATTCAAAATAGTACAAATAAATACAGAGTTCTTACTGATTTCAGAAGCCTGATCTATGTATTTTATCTTCAATTACCTGAGAACCAGCCCTCTTAATTTTCTATTTTCTTGTTGCTATTTTTGCTTTCGCATTATATTCAAAGAAAGACATTTCCACTTGATGTGATGGCAAAGTGTTTTCTTCATTCTTACTATACCTGAATAATGTCATTAGGCCAGGTTTGTAGGGATTAAATTGTTGTCATTCTTTTAGTGTTGATTTTTGGAATTATCTGATATACTCAGATATGTAGTATTGTCAAAAATAACACAAGCAATGGTAGACACACTTTAAAAAGAAGAACAATCATAATTGTTTGAAAAAATACAAGTTAAAGTATAAATTGGTTAAAATGCATAAAGAAAGATCATTACCTACAGTTGGTGGAGACTTTTGCCTCAGTCTCCAAAGCACAGATTAAGTGTAGAAAATTCTACAAATTGTAATATGTCATTTTTCAAAGCGGCTAAGTAGAAGAAACAGCCTAAGCAATAGAAGCCTAAAGGACAACTGGATGTGTAGTTCTAAGAGCCTGTACAGACACATGAGCTGCAGTTACCTGTGCTTGTATCAGCTGTCACCTATCAAGTGCTTTCTTTAAAAGTAATGGAGGCGTTGCTCGGCATAGTGGTATCCACCTGTAATCCCGACACTTAAGAAGCTGGGGCAAAAGGACTACTCAATGCCTTTATGCTGCATAGCCCAGACCCTGCCCCTAACATACAAAGAAGTAATGAAAAAGCTGCCATTTTTGTAGGTGGATTCTCAATATATTACACCTTTATAACTCTTCCTAAAATTAAATCAGAAGTCAGCCTTGAACAGAATAGTATTGGAAAAGAAAGACTCCAAGCTTCTTCATATTTCATAGTTGAGCTTCCCTTGGGTTTGCTTTACCATGTAAGAGCTCATCTTGTGCCCTCAGCTACTTTCCCTTTCATGACCTGCTTTTGGGGAAATGAACCTAAATCTTGTCTTCAATATGGTCAAGATGTGTTATGACCTGAGCCTTTTTCATAAATGAGAAAGTAAGAGTGTTTTGTTCTACTTTAAAGAACAGGCTATAATCAAATTGAAATTGCAGATTGCTTTATCTTATATTCAGATTATTTCAAGTTTTACATTGAAATCAAATTTGCATATGGTGAAATGTGTGCTCAGATGAGTGCATAACTGTGGAACCTCCACCTTAGTCAAGAAATAGAATACTGTTGTAGCAAACTAACTTCTGAGTAGAGCAATCAAGATCTCACAAGGTAAGTTGTGTCTGCTTGCTAAAACCCATTCTAGCTAAGGCTTGTTGACATTCCTTCATAGGAGGAAGAGGTAAGGATGTTCTTTGGACCCTCACATGAGCATTCAGCCACTCCTCCCAGACACCTGAGTGAAAATCTACCCTGATTACATATGGCCTTGAGGTCTTCATGATGGAGCTAGAGTATATAAGCTTGAGAGAACTGGGGGAAAGGAGGCTCCATCTCTGTGGCAATGAGGAAGCCACCATGCTGGGTGAAGCTGAGTGGGACTATTTGAAATAACCCATGTTCCTGTAAGTAAGCTTTCACCCGTGCTCTATCAGTATGCCCATTGGTTTTCCAGAATGAATTGTACTTTGATTGTCATTGGAACTGTAGAAGGAGTGGATAGACATTACTCAGTCCCCCTAACCCAGGGATAAAATTCTTGCACTACCTATGAAGTATTTCTCTCTATCAATGTTAAAAGTTTTAGGTCTTATATTAAAGACTATAATCTGTGTTGAATGGATTTCAATGCAGGGTGAGAGATCTAGTTTCATTCTCTAACATGTGGAGTTACAGCTATCCCAGCAGTATTTGTCAAAAAGGCTATCTTTTCTGTAATGCATGCTTTTTTTTTTGTTGTTGTTGTTGTTTTTTGGTGGTTTTTTTTTTTTTTTTTTTGGTTTTTTTTTTTGGTTTTTTTGAGACAGGGTTTCTCTGTATAGCCCTGGCTGTCCTGGAACTCACTCTGTAGACCAGGCTGGTCTCGAACTCAGAAATCCACCTGCCTCTGCCTCCCAAGTGCTGGGATTAAAGGCGTGCGCCACCACTGCCCCGCGTAATGCATGCTTTTAACATCTTTGTAAAGAAATTGTGCCTGGAGCTGTGTAGATATATTTCTTGGTGATCAATTCCACTGGTATACAGGTATGATTTTGTACCAATACCATGTGGCTCTACTATAACTTTTTGCTATTATGGCTCTCTACTGTAATTTGAGGTCAAGAGTTGTGATTTCACCATCCCAGAATTTGTACCACCCACAATGAGCTAAGCTCTCTCACATTAATCAAGAAAATGTACTACAGGCCTGCCCATCGGCCAATACGGTGGGGACATTTTCTCAGTTGAGGTACTCTTGTCCAAAATAACTCAGTTGTTTCAAATTGACAAAAACTCTTTCAACTCTAATTTTATTAATTTGTGTCTTCTTTTTCTTTTTGTAATTAACATTTTAAAATTTTATAAGTGAATATTGTATTATATAATTGTTACTCCCCCTTTTTCATTACAACTCCTCCCATGCCCCCAGTCATTCTCAAATTCATGGCTGAGATTATATATATTCATACATATATATATATTCATACTGATATATGATATATATTGATATATCAGTAGGTATATATGTATGATATATATGTATGTGTACTGATATATGTACTGATATATATCATACTGGTATATATATCATACTGATATATATATATAAATATCACACACACATATATACATATCTATATATGTACATATTTGTATTATATAATAAAGACAATAAAGGCAACTGTATTAAAATTTTATGAGTACAGATTTCTTGTCATAACTTAAAGATATCTTAGCATGCATCTTGATCTTCTTGCTTTTAGTCTTTTTGACCCCTCTTCCATGATGACTCTTGAGACTTAGGTCTAGGGATTACATTATTAATGTTCCAATTGAAGCTGGGTGCCCTACAGTCATTTCCCTTCTGTAATTTGACTAATTATGAATCTCTGTAATGGCCTCCATCTGTTGTAACAGTTTCTTTAATGAGGAGTGAAAGCTACACTTATCTGTGAGTATATGGATAACTATTTAGAATTCTGTTAGAAATTATAGTTGTTTAGGAAAATGGCAGTAGTTGATTCTCCTCTAAGGTCTGTTTCCTCTTGGGCCACAGGTAGTTGGCTAGGTTTATAGTACCATATATGAATATCCTTCCATTAGATGACCCATAAGTCCCACTAGACAGTTGCTGATTACCCCCCAAGTGCTACCATCTTACTACTGAGGATAACTTGCTGGCCTGGTGTAATTGTGTTCATAGGCTCTCTAGCTGGTTCACTCCTTTGATAGGTTGCTTAGCACCTTCAGATAAGATGGATTAGTTCTCAGAGAGGAGCCTCCCAGGTTACTTCCAGCTCAATGCCTCCAGGTCTTATGTCTGAAGTGTGTGATGTCTTTAGCAATGACTCCTTTCTTTCAGGTTATTGGCAGCAACTAAGGACAATGGCAATATCCTATATTGTTTTGAGAGTCTCTTGGAGACCCCTACCAACAACTGCAAGGGACTTTTTCCAGGCCTGGCACTAGGGTTTTGTTAAAAGACTTATGGCTTTTTTTAGCTAGGGTTTTGTCAATCTTGTTTCTTCAAAAAGCCAACATTTTGTTTGATTCTGTGTATTGTTCTTTAAGTTTTCATTCGTGTCTGCTGTGACCTGCCTGCATCATTTGCTGTTGCCTATTGCTGTGGGTTTGGGTTATTCCTTTTCTCAGAAACCATAATGTGCATAATTTGTTTATTTTTAAAATTTTCTTACATTTTTTTATCTACATGTTTGTTTTTTTTTTAATTTTTGGATATTTACTTTATATACTTTTCAAATGTTTTCCCCTTTGGAGACTTGCTATTCCATTCCCCCTCCCCTTGCCTTTATGAGGGTGCTCCCCACCTCCCTCTTCCCTCCCTAGCATTCCCCTACATTGGGGCCTCTAACACCCTCAGACCCAAGGGCCTCTCCTCCCACTGATGGCCAACAAGGCCCTCCTCTGTCACATATGTGGCCAGCACCATGGGTCCCTCCATGTGTATTCTTTGGTTGGTGGTCCAGTCTCCGGGAGCTCCGGGGGGTCTGGCCAGTTGACACTGTTGCTCCCTCCATGGGGCTGCAAACTCCCTCTGCTCCTTCAGACCCTTCTCCAACTCCTCCATCTGGACGCCACGCTCAGTCCAATGGTTTGCTGTGAGCAATCGACTCTATTATATTTGTCAGGCTCTGCCTGAGCCTCTCAGGAGACAGCTTATCATGCTTCAATCAGCAAACACTTCCCAGCATCCACAAGAACGTCTGGGTTTGGTGGCTATATATGAGATGTATCCCCAGGTGGGGCAGCCTCTGGATGGCCTTTCCTTGATTTGCTACTCCACACTTTGTTTCAATATTTCCCCCTGTGAGTATTTTGTTCACCCTTCTAAGAAACACTGAAGTATTCACATTTTGGTCTTCCTTCTTCTTAGGCTTCATATGGTCTGTGAATTGAATCTTGGGTATTCCGAACTTTTGGGCTGATATCTAGTTATCGGTGAGTAGATACCGTGTTTGTTCTTTTGTGACTGAGTTACCTCACTCAGGATGATATTTTCAAGTTCCATCCATTTGCCTGAGAATTTCATGAAGTCATTGGTTTTAATAGCTGAGTAGTACTCCATTGTGTAAATGTACCACATTTTCTGTATCCATTCCTCTGATGAGGGACATCTGAGTTGTTTCCAGCTTCTGGCTCTTATAAATATGGCTGCTATGAACATAGTGGAGCATGTGTCTTTATTACATGTTGGAGCATCTTCTGGGTATATGCCCAAGAGTGGTATAGCTGGGTTCTCAAGTAGTACTATGTCCAATTTTCTGAGGATCTGCCAAACTGATTTCCAGAGTGAAGCACTTATAGCTGTAGCTATACTTTCCTGTTAGAGCTGAATTGGCTGTACCCCAAAGGTTTTGGCAAGTTATACTTTCATTTTCATTTGATTCTAGGAATTTGATTTTTTTTTTTTTTGTTTACTGGTAATTCATGAAAGTGTTGTCTAGTCTCCAGATAACCTTCTATGTAATTTTTTTCTCTCTGTTGATTTCCCATCTTATTCCATTGTGATCCGATGAATTACAGGGAAATATTTTGATTGTTTTCTGTTTGTTAAGGCTTTCTTAGGGTCCCATAATCTGATCAATTTTAGATAAGGGAATATGGATTGTTGTGCATAATGTGCATTCTCTATTTGTTGGTTGGAACATACAGAAAATATTTGTTAAATTCAGTTATTCTATGGTGTTGGTTGGCTTTGATATTTTTTCATTTTTAGTTTGAAATACATATCTCATGATTAGAGTGGGATACTGAAGTCTCTAAAAATCCACTGTATCAGGTTCTGCCTGATGTCTTATACTTTTCAGCATTTGTTTTTTTTTTTTTTTTATGAAATTAGGAGTCTCAACATTTGGTGTATATTAATAATTGTTATATCCTTGTGACAAATGATTACCCCTTTAAGTATGCTTTGTTTATCTGCTCTGACCTATTTTGCTTTGACACATATACAATCAGATATTAAGAGAGTTATGCCAGTTTGGTTTTGGCTTTCACTTGCTGTGAAGGTGGACTTTCATTCTTTGTTCTTAGTCTGTAGGTGCCCTTGCCCATGTGACATGTTTCTTGGTGACAACAAATAGTTCGATCTTGTATTTTAAACTAGTCAGATAATTTATCTCTTTATTAGTGAGCTGAAGTAATTTTCACTTAAAGTTATTGTTTTGTTTTTATTGAGATATATTTACTAATTACTGTAATTATATTGCTTGTTTTACTAGTTGGTTGTATCATTATTTTTTTCTTTCCTGCAGTGCTAGGAATTTGTTGGTTTACTGTGCCGAACATGATAGATTCCTTTATAACTTTCCTGTATTTCTTTTCCTGATGAAATTTATTCTGTCTGTGTGCTCATGGTCAACACTGTCTTTCTTCTTCTCCAGTATTTATTTCCTTAAGTATTGTAGTGATTTAAACAGGTAAAATAATAGTTTCATGTGTTTGAATGCTTGGCCATAGGGAGTGGCACTATTAGGAGGTGTGGCCTTGTTGGAGTAGGTGTGGTCTTGTTGGAGCAAATGTGTTACTGTGGAAGTGGGCTTTGAGGTTATAAATGCTTAAGTTTGGTCAGTGTGACACAGTATCTTCCTGGCTATCTGCAGATAAAAATGTAGATGTCTCAGCTCCTTCATCAGCACTATTTCTGCTTAAACCTCTGAAACAGTAAGCCAACCCCAATTAAATGGTTTCCTTTATAAGAGTTGCCTTGGCCATGGTGTCTCTTCATATCAATGAAACCATAACTAAGACAAGTATATTCTGAGGTGCTGGATTGGTGGTAAAGAACTACTTTAGTTTATGCTTCTCTTGAATCATCCTTATTTCTCTATCAGTTTTTAAAAGATAGGTTTGATATATATAGAAAACTTGGTTGACAACTTTATACTTTCAGCAATTGAAATATATCATGCCATGTTTTCATGACTTTTAGGGATGCTGAAGAGACATCTACTACTAATCTGATATATTTGCTTTTGTACGTGTCTTGGTGATTTTTGTCTCCCTGCTCTTAATATTATATTTTTCTTTATTCGTTTAGACATTTTAACTATAATGTTGATGCTATTCTATGGCCATGTCTATCTGATGTCTTAAATGCCTTTTGTGTTAGGATATACATATATTTCTTGTTTGGAAAATTTATGCTATAATATCAATGAGTAGATCCTTTATACATTTAGTTTTTAATCTCTCAGCTCCTTCTATCTCTCAGATTCTGAGGTCTGGTCTTTTGATTGTATCCTAGAGTTCCTAACACTGAGGCCATACTCGTGTATTTATTTATTTGTTTATTTTTGATGTTTCTATGTAGCTTTTTACCACTCTCACCTCTATTCCTGTTGGCTTTTCTTGGTTGGATTTATTGGCACTGTTCACACTGTGTTTTCATTTGATTCACTGAGTTTTTATTTCTTTCTGAAACTTTCTTTCATGTTGCTGATCTTGCCCTCTGCTTCTGATCCTTCTCCCCAGGGCCTGAGTTGATTTCATATGTGCTTGTTTGTAAACTGACTGAGGTTATAGATCATTTTTAATATTAAACCTTTGAAATCTTTATACACCATGGTGTCTATTTAGCACACTTGAATTCAGTCGTTGAGATGTTATGAGCTTATGGGGAGCTTTATTGCCTTGCATTTTCGTAATTTGGTATTACAATTTGTGCAAGATGGTTTGGACATCTCTTCTGGTTTTATTTTGGGATCTTATTCAGCAGTCTTCTTTTGAAGGCCCAATCCTCAGAGTAGAAAAAACAAAATGTTGTAATAGCAATAACATCAAACTGTACAATAGATAAAATACTCTTAAAATTGATTAAAGCCCACTCATATATAATCAATGACTATAAAACAGAAACTGCCAAAACTAATGTAGAGTATACTATACAATTTAAAAATAAGATGGGTGGTAGAAATAGTAAGTCTGAGGTAATGGAAAGCATTAAAAAGCAGATGGAAAATATAGGGAATGAGATGTTCTTTTTAATGATAAGGATAAAAATTTCCCCCTGTGGATGCCAGCTATTGTAGCCACATCTGTGCTTTTAATGGGCCTATGAGTAAGGTGTCTATGGTGGCTGGGATCAAGGCTATTCATTGACTTAAAAACCCAAATTCCCTCTTATGCAGAATGATCTATTCAGTGTGACTGTTGACTACTTAATCTGCTAACTAGAGACTCCAAGTGGAGTCTTAGATATGTCACCATTCCCCTAGGGAACATTGCAACCACCAGTGGCAGGTTTCTTACATTCTTTTTCCATAAAGTAGATAGAAGAGATGCTTCTTCATGGGAATTATATATTTTGGCTTATGAACTTGTCTTTTTTGTTTATGTTTTGGGCACAATCATTTTCAGGGATGTTCAGAATGCCTTATCCACCATAATGACATTTGGTACAGTTTTAGTTGAATCGAGCACTCAGTTACTTCAAAGAAGTTACTTTGAAGAGGGGATCAATACTATTGAATAACTGGTAACCGTACTACCTACTCCCACATCCAGAAGCAGCTACCTTAACTGAGAAGTAGAATACAGTACTGAAGAGTCCATTGTTAATGTAGTAGTTTTAAGAAAAACATATAAAAATGAAAAGATTCTATTATGTAGGACACAGAATATTCCTTGATTAGGAAACAATTACATGCTGCTGTCCTTGTGGAATGTGCATGCCCAAGAATAAAGGGATATAAGTCAAAGCAACTACTCTCACAATTACACCAGGAATCACAAAGAATTATGATTCTTATCCTGGAATTTGAGTATTTATTGACTTAAAGTTCTTAGTGCCCAAAGAGAGATTGATCCCATCATTGGATAGGACAGTGGCTCTATTGAATTAAAATATGAAACGATGACTTAGAAACATGCTTTATGGAGCATAGGAAACAAGGGACCGCTGGGGACAAGATCCTTCAGATCCCATTCTACACCCCAGAGCGGACCCTGAGGGACAGCTCCCCAAACCCAAACACCTCTCAGAGAGAGCTGGTCTTCAAGGAGTACTGACACAGAGATCTACA
>CM052702.1:82446961-82463456 GCA_028551405.1 Uromys caudimaculatus
CGGGAGTGGGCGGTGATTAGTCATGTACACCCATAATGCGCAAGCGCTTCGGGCGAGTCACCCCGCGCTATCCATAAGTTTCCTTAGAGCGACAGCGGAAGTCAGCGCCATCTTGTAATGGCGAATACTCTAACCGCTCTCTACAAATGCTAAGACTTTGTTTTGTTTCCATTTTCTGTAGGTGCTGGATGTCAAGCCTGAAATAATGTGCATAGGTAAGGTGAGCACTTTACCACTGATCTGTATCTCCAGGCTGGGCAACAAATATTTTTCCCCTAAATAAGCCTGCAATACGGACTATAAACTGTAGCCCAAACAAATTAATGACATCCCCAGGGTAGAGGCTGTTTCCCAGAGTTCTCCCATCAGTCTGAATTCACATTCATTGGGGTTATTCAAGGGAGGCATTAGTGCTGAGTGTGCATGGCAGAAGTGATGCTGGTATCAAGGTACTGAGAGGATTGGTACTGAGAGGATTGGTACAGGGGCACAAGATACTGCTTCTTGACTCAACTTCACGGTCCAGGTCATTGGATCTACTCTTTCAACTTCTTCAACTCCTGAAAGTGTAGTGTGTGCAGTTCCACCAGGTTCTTTGTTAGGTCATCAGGTTCTCTGGTAGAGCCCTGGAGTCACAGGTTGGATGTGACAAGAAACAGAACAGGTCCTAACTTGGGTTTGTGGATGCAAGATTTTCCTCATGGATTCAAAACTTCCTTGTTTCTCTTGCCCAACTCTGCTATGATGACTATTCTTGGTTGTCAACTTGACTACATCTGTAATTAACTAAAATTCTAAAAATGGAGGTCACATCTCTGAGAGATTTTTGCTTAATTTGAAGTAGAAAGATACATTCATGCCTTTAATCTGGACCTTGAGGCATAGAAGGTGTACATTTAATATGGACCACACCTTCTTCTGGAGGTACTAAAGATATGCAAAAAGGAAGATTTTACTCTTTGCCTGCTTGCTCTTGCCTGATACCAAGTTTATTTTTCTCACTGGCATTAGGGCCTATGTCTTTGGGATTCTAGTGTCTACTAAAGACCAGCTGAGACATTCAGTCTCACAGAATGAACAATTTCTGGATTCTTAGACTTTCTATTCATAGCGAGCCATTGTTGGATTAGTTGGACCTCAGCCTATAAATCTCCATTACACACACACACACACACACACACACACACACACACACACACACACACACTCACACGTTCATTCTATAAGTTCTGTTTCCATAGAGAGCCCTGACTAATACACCTGCCATCAACATCAAGCCCTTTCCACCTGCCTTCTCAGATCACCATCACATACAGAATCAGAAGGTTCTAGACTTAGGATAAATCATAGTCCATGTCATCTCAAATGAGTCTGCTTCCTTGACAATCTGAGATTATACATCAAAAAGTAGATAAAATCAAATTAGAACCATACTTTTGCTAAATACATCCCATTTCTATTGCTCCAAGATACCTCTTTATGCCTGCCAGTAACTCATATATTTAATGAAAACCTAGAGAATCAAAATAACAGTGCTCACAGATAATATCAGTGGCACCTCAACAATTCAGTAAGTCTGCAATAGAGCCAGTCACACTGCACACCTGAGGTTGCAGATGCTGAATGAAAAAGATGAAAACACTGGGCAGGTTGATGATGTATTCTTCATCATTTATTTTTGTTTGTGAGCAATAAAGGCAACACAGGGTAGATAGAAAATTTTTGCAAATGAAATAAAACGTAGCTTCTATAATAAAATGTAGATCCTTCAAGTCATTTTTACCTGATTAGAAACATGTTTAAGAAGCAGCACCAGTTCTTATAAAATCATTTCTGAGAAAAAAATTAAAAGTTAGTTTAAGAAAATTGTTTACAGAATGAGAATGAGGAAAGGACCTCCTTAAGGTTGGGAGGTTACTTTTAAGTTATCCTCAAGCTTGAGTGCTTAATTAGCACTAGAAAACATGATCACCTAAGGACTCTAAACTCATTTCTCCATCAGTGCAATGAGAGTCACTTGAAGGTCATGGGAAACATATACGAGGTGAGTAAAAGTGTAAGTTGTGAAGTCTCCTATGTTTCTGCAGCAGCATCTACATTAAGCCAACCATGATCCTTTTGTGACCAATAGATGCCTGTCTAGGTCCCTAGCCACCTTCCAACAATGGTGGTGTTCCTTCTCCTTTGGAAAAATGTTATCTCCTCTGTGCTTCCCACCCCCTGGTTGAACAACTATCTATGCCCCATAGACCTGGTCATAATGGTGCTCCAGGAATGGTCATGCCATTTAAGGTCTTCCCAAGGACTTTGGGGCTATGTCTCCAGAGATGCTGTAGGCAAACTCTCCTTCAAGGTAGACTCACAGATGAAGGTGCTGAGATGAAGAAAGAATTAGAATTGAGAATCCCTTTGGCAATTTCTCTTTCGAGCAATGGTTTTTATTAGTCTTTGGAACTGAGATAACCCTGACATGAATTAGCTCCAAGCTGCCTCTCTGGACCTGCTTTTTCACTTAATGTAACACTACTCTGCACAGGAAAGCTCAAAGATAACATCTTCCCGTTGTTTGTTGCTTGCTTTTTGATCATGTATCTCAATTCTCCAACCTGTGCATTGGCTTTTACATCTCCTTTCAATGCATTTTTTCCAGTAAAGACAATGTGGGAACAGCATATTTTTCATTCAAGTAACTACTATACCTGGTCTCTTTAGATCTTCAGAAAACTGCTGTGGAAGAAACAAAGCCCAGGGATTTACAGCTGACAGTTGGAAATGAGGAGCACTCCCTTAAGCTCAGAGCTGTCAACCACTCTATCCTTTCTCGTACTAAGGGGATGATATGTGTGAGAGCAGAGGCGATGCCTCAGAAGTCCCTATCAAGCACCAAAGACCCAAAAGCTCCCTTGAGAAGAACTGGTATTCAGTCATCTTTGGAAGGTCAAAGAAGCACTAGTCTGACATCAGGGGTGGACAGCACTAGCAATGAAAACCCAGAAAGAATCAGGAGCAGCAGACAGGCAGTTCTGTTTTCACCTCTGTCCTCTTCATTTCTGAGAGATGCTGCCTCCTCTGAAGATTGTTTTTCTGCTCTCAGTTAATCTTCTCTGAAAATGTCCCCAGCTAAGCCCAGAGATGCATCTCCTAAGTGATTCTAAATCTCTTCAAGTTGACAGGCCAACTATCAACAGACTACCTCTTGACAGCTTGACACCCAACCATGTCTCTTTATTTCATCATTTCTTTTCAAATTAAGGTGATAAAAAGTTCATATTCCTACCAAATGTGATATAGCTAAGCCATATACAACACACCAAACACTACTTCTCCTCTCATAGTCAATAGGCAAGTTCCTTGAAAAATGCTTATCTTTCATACTTTAAACATGGTAATATGGATTTAACAACACTTAAGTACTGATATTAATCAATAGTACATAGTAAATGAATAGTAGAAATAAAATATTGATATCTGCATATCACAGGTATGCACAAATATATTCTTTGCAAAATGGGATAGAAGTACTCCTACTAATTACAACCTTTGTTCCTATAGCTTGTTATGTGGCTATAGCTAGTATTTATAACTACCTTCCTCTATTATCAATTCTCCATGTATCAATTCCTCTGTTAGCAATCCTCAGCAAGCACCTCAACAGATCTTTGTTCTTTACCAGGGGTGAGCCATACCACCCTGCCTAGGTTGTGTGGCTGGAGTTTCCCATTGACAATAATCATAGGACATGTAACTCCAACTCTAAAGGATCTCCCACACTCCAGACGCATTCTTTCTTATCTCCATTGTGGATTACTAGTGGAATTTCTCCTTGGTAGTACATATCAATTGCCCCTTCTAACATTGTAACTCTGTTTTAACCTGACTCTGGGTATCAGGAACCCAAAGCAGTCAGGAGAAAGACTTATCTTCCAATTCAGTGAAATGGTTGTTAAGTGTCTTGGTCAAAGCACTTTCCCATCTGGAACCAAGACTTCTAAGCTAGTAGAGTATAAGGTCTCATGAATAAAAACAACAACAAAAAATGACTGTGGTCACTGGGAGTGATGGTAAGTGATAACATTTCCACTTCTGTACCTTAATATGTAGATGCATGAATCCTGGTTATGAGAGGAACGACACATATTTTGGATGCTGATTCAGAGCATGTGCAACCTTCTGGGGAACCCTGCCTTAGCCCTTCTGGCTATTGCAAGATATTTAACAGTGTAATGGCATCTTTAAAAGTCTATTCCACTATTCTATTAATCTATCTGTTTCATAATAGTGGAAAGCATTGTAAAAACTAGTGAGTTCCCCGAGCATGGGCTTAATGCCACACTTCTTTGGTTGTGAATAATATCATGATGATGGGTATTCTATAAGTCCATAGATGGTAATTTTGAAAGAAGCATCATGTGCTAGAGGGCAATTGATACCTAGAACCATCAATAGTTCCTGGTTCCTGATAGTAGGAACCGGAGGCTGTTTGGGCTGTTTTGTGTAAAGTCTCCTACCTTCAAGTCCTGCTTGGACTCAATCACACTCATATCACTTTGGTTTGATAATGGATTGCTATGGTGCATGCCCAACTCCACGGCTTGATGGTTCTGATGAAACCCAGCTCATGAGGGGTGTCTCAAGTAACATGCTAACTTGGTGACCCATTATCCATCCATTCTTGAGCTTCCATTATGACCCAGTAGCAAGCTAAGATCTATCTCTCAAAGGGAGAGTAGTTGTCTGTAGATGGCTAAAAGGCTTTTCTCCCATATCCTAAGGGCTGCGACTCATTTTTCAGAGCATGCCAACACTCTAGGGAGCATCTCTATTTGCCACTGAAACACACCTCAAGTATCATCAGGTCTGCTATATCATAAGGCTCAAGTGGCAGAGCAGTCTGCACAGCAGTCTGGACCTGTTGAAGAGCCTTCTGTTCTTCCAAGGCCACTTCAAAACTAGCATCTTTTAAAGTCACATGGTATATGGACCAAACTAACACAGTCAAGTGAGAAATGTGCTACTTCCACAATGTTAGAATGTCCACTAAGCTCTGAGTCTCTTTCTTGGTGGTATAAAGCCCTAAGTGTAATAACTTAACCTTTACCTTAGAAAGAGATTCTCAGCATGCTTCACACCAGTAGACTCCTAGAAATTTTACTAAAGTAAAAGACCATTGAATTTGCTTGGAATTATTTTTCATATTCCGGTACATAAATATTTTACAAAAAAGCTCCATACTAGTTGCTGCCTCCCACTTACTCAATATAATTGACATAATGGACCAATGCAGTACTCTGTGGAAGAGATAGGTGATCAAGATCCCTGTGAACTAAGTTATGACACAAGGCTGGAGAGTTAATATACTCTTTAGGTAAAGGTATACTACTGGCCTTGATGGCTGAAATCAAATTGCTTCTGGTTGTCCTATGGCTAGATGTAGGGGAAAAAAATCACAAGATAAATAGCTACATGCCAGGTACCAGGAGATATGTTAATCTGCAAGATCATACCTGGTATAGCAACTCCAACTGATGTCACTGTTTGATTAGGCTTATGATAATAAATTGTTGTTCTCCACAATGCAATCATCGTCTGCATAGGACAAATAGGAGAACTAAACTGGGATGTAGCAGAAACCCTTACCTCTGCATCTTTCAATCTCTGAAATCCCTCGAGGGATATGATACTGTTTCTGATTCCCTATTCTCTTTGGCAGTGGCAGCTTTAATGGCTTCCATTTGGGCTTTCTAACCACAATTTCCCTCATTTCACAGTTAGGAAACCAATGTGGGCATGCTGCCAACTTCTAAGTATACCTATTTCACATCTAGATTCTGAAGCTGGAAAAATAACAACAGGAGGACTTCAGCTCAGTGGACCAGCTGTGAGTCATTCTTTGACTAAAGAACCATTGATCACTTGACCTACATAAGCTTCTACTTTAACTAAAGAGCCACATGCTGACTAAGACCTCTAGGAATCAATATCAATTCAGATCCAGTGTTTAGTGGGCCCTGAAGGTTTGATTACTTCCTTCATTTGGACGTACAGTTACCTTGGTAATAGGCCAAGGTCTCTTTAGCAAAGCACTGGAGAAAGACTGACAGTAAGATGTTATAGTAGTTTAGCAGTTTCCTTCTCCAGGCGATTTGGCCCGTCCTTCACTCAAAGGATTCTTATTCCCTAAACCAGCTTATGACTGGGAATAGGTTGCAGAGCTAGGGCTCTCTGTTGCTATGATTCAAGAGAGTATTTTGTTAATTTGTTCTAGAAGTTTCTGCTTCCAAAGACTGAGCAAGAGTTTAGTAGGCTGTCTATCACTTCTGGAAGCAACATGGTTCATCAGTGCCATAGGTCATAAGTCAGACCATTGTTTTGCCTCTGCTATCCATTGTAGTAAGTATTCTCACTATGCCTTAGTGACTGAGTGCTGGCCGTTGGTCCTTTCCACCCTGGGATCCAAATAGATTCATTTAAGTTACCCAATTGAGTGTCTGGATCATACTCTGGTGCTCTTCCCACAGACTTGTTTCTTACAGTAATAGTGAAGGGTATATCTTACAGATCCTCCCATTGTGGAGGAGTAGGTTTTACATAGCAAATACCCCTCCAGCATTCCAGCTTTCCTGGGCCTCCAAATCTTCCTACCAACCCTAAAGCAAGGGTTGTTCATTCACATCAGGCCATCTTTTGACCATCCTTCAGTCAACCAATCAGATAAGCTGCTAATATCTTGTTTTAACTGCGTGAGCTGCATTATTAAACTCAAGAATTTCTTCTTGATAGACCTATATCGATAAACTGACACAGATCTAGGTTAGTGTTCCTTCTATCATTATCACACACCTATCCCCATACACGAATTGGTAGCCACATATGGTCAAACTGCATATTTTACCTCTAAGGACCTGATGAAACCTGAGTAGGATTACAGGTCTAGGTAGGTAGGTGATAATAGGTCCTGAGGAAGTAGGCATTGTCTTCCCTAGTGTCTCTATTCAGTGAGGGTAACTGCTGCTTCCATAGACAATGCAAAATAAATTATCAACAGCAGAGAATGGAATAGAATAGAAGGTGGTGGTGAGGGTTGAGTTGGGGAATCTATCTGCCACTTAGGGTAGGGAGACTAGTTTCTCAGGCAAGATAAACAAACCCAAAATCTGAGGATTCAGTGTCCTTAGCCTTATCAGAGTCCTCCCATACATTTAGTTCCAAAGTCCTCTCTGTTTCCACTGGTGCCCTCATTGTAACTGCAGAAGCTCTTTGTAAATGAGGCTTACATTTAAGCAGTAATTCACTCAATCATATATATGATGGCAGTTATGTTTGGTTTTCAGCAACTTCAGGGCTATGATTGCTAAAAAGAAGATTCTCAGGACACACTAAGAAACATTGAGATTATGCACATCTAAAGCTAGGAAAATTACCTAACCAAGACAACCCAATCAGAGGCTAACCCAACCTAGATATCTCCTCAAAGGTGAATAAGAGGCTAGTTTCCTAGGTGACTCTAAATTGTGTCAAGTTTACAATTAGCACTAGCTGTTACTTCCAGAATGTCTTTAGGTGCAGCAGAGTTTGAAAGCCAGCTCCAGATTCCATCAGAACTTTACAGAAGTCCATCCTTCCAGTCAGTCTCATTTCTCTAGAACCACCCATGGTATCAAAATCTGTATTAGGCATGATCTCTACAAGAAAAATAGAGTGAGCAGGAGCAGGAGTGGAAGCTAGATGAAGGGGGATTTATTAGATTGCCATATACAATACCAGCAGAACAGATAAGTCCATCATCTTTAATTAAATATTGAACAATGGCCAATTGTAAACTACAGAGACTTGGGACTGAGAACATGATACCTGATAAATCTATGAAGCTGGATGCCCCAGAAGTACCAATCTGGCTCTGAAGGCCTGGACAGTCACTAGTCATCAGTCCACATTGGATAGAAAAGAAGCTGACGCCAGATGGCAGTGGAAAATGTTATCAGTGGCAATAGACACAATTGCTTAGGAAAAAGAACCAAAGGCAGGCAGGTGATACTGCACTTTCCTCGAACCTCTTCATATTACGGCTACCCATTAGAAGGTGCCACTCACTTTGATGAAGAGGCTCCACTCCTCAGTTAATCTCTTCTGGAAACACTCTCTCAGACACACCCAAGTGCTCTGCTCCCTTGGTGGTTTTAAATCTACAAGCTGACAATCAAGACCGTCACAGATAGCAAAGCCAAAGGGTCAAAATAATGAGAACATAAAAGCTACAAAAGAAAACAATAAAATGCTTATTAAGTAAATAAAGGCCTAACATTTAATAACAGTGATGTAGTTTTTTCGTAAGGAAAACCACAGCAACTGTGAAATAAGTACTCTTTCTGTTGGCATATCCTGCATCTCTACAATATTTTAGGAAAGCCATTTAACAGGATAAATCAAGAACTTTCAAAATATTTGCACTTTATTTCACTTTTGAGAACCACGGCCCCTGAAATGAGAGATAAAGGCAGAAATTAACATGTGACAAATTTAAATGGAATTACTTCTATTAAAAATTATAAACACTGTCAATATACAAAAGAAGAATAGTCAAATGAATTATAGAACATTCACAGGTTGAATTATTCAATAGCTATTAAAAATAATGTTTCTGAGAAGTTGCAATAACATGGAGAAATATTCATGATTTAACACTCCGAAGAAAGCAGGACAATGACAAATGTACTGAGGAGTCCCTGATATTGAAAGTACCTCCCTCTACTGAAGGTCCAATTTGAGGAAAACACCCTGAACAGTTAGCAGTTTGTGCCTAATGTTGCTTGAACTTGTGGTGAGATACTGTAATGTATAAATAGAACTATATACCTTATAAAAATAAATTACAAAATGAGGGGAGGGACAGCCCCTGAATTAGTGTTATCAATGTTGCCTGTGATTCCACTCAATAATTTTGTTCCCCCTCCTGGGCCTCAGATAAAAAAGTGCATGGAGGGAGAGGCACTGTCACGTTGCCAAAAAATAAAAATGCTTTTTCCGCTATGGGCGATAAATTATTTTGAAGCCCAAGCATGTTTTGAATTGTGGAGTATTGCTGTATCATTTGTTAGGTGAGACTATTTTGAAGATAATATTCTTTTGGTCGTGTAAGTTGTGGGTTAGGGTGAGAAAATATTTCTAGTTTCACAAAGCTCGTATTTGTGCTTTAATTAGTTATTTATAGCCCACCTTTTTTCCTGAGAGCAATTTCAGGTGATTTCCAGAGATGATGTGGAATTATGAACAAGAATGTTTTTGACCTAAAAATATAGCTCATGACTGAGTATGTGTTTGCATGTATAATGCTCTGGGTTCAATTCCCATCACGTTTCTTCCTTGGCCTTCCAAATTCAAATGCTTATTTGGGATCACCTAATGGTAAGCTGGATGAGGATGCCCAAGTCTCACTCCTCAAGCCTCAATGATTCACATGACAGAAAAAAATCAGGTCACTGGGATAGGAAGGGTAACAAAACTATATGGACAAGAAAATGAGATGGAAGTTGATCTAGCTCAAATGCCCAGCATGAAGCTACACACACCTGTAGCCTGGAAGTTCAGCTGCTTCAGGTTCAGTGTATCACTCACTCCCCCTTTATTATCTAAAGTAAGACTCCAAGGAAGCCATTCTCCCCATGTTCCTTTTCCTGTTTCCAGAAATTCTAGAAGGCGTCTGCACACGTCACTTGCCATCTTACATTGAGCAAGTCACCACGGGCCATCTCAGAACTAGCTTTATTCTGAACCCTGCTACTTTACATGGTTGGTTACACATTTGAAATCAGCTTCTAAAATATCCACATACAAGACTTTACTGAAAGTAAGGGAACTACCATAAGAATGTTCCACCAATAAAAACTATTTTTCTATAAAATTTGAATATTAAAACGATCACTGTCCATTTTAGGTCAAGTCCAAGGGTGTCCCCTTTACCAGTCATCTCTGTTTTCTCAAGATCTGTCATTTTATTCTGATCTCCCTTCTGGACACAAGAATCCAGCTGTTGCTGGGGCCCAATACAGAGGGAAGAACACTGCTTTTTCTCATCTCCAGCCTCAGGCCCTTCTAGACTGAGGCATGGCAAGCTGTACTGGTGTGAGTCTTTAAAAAAAGAGGCAGAATTTTGAATAAATATTCCGAGCAATGTAGCACTCATGCTGTCCAAACTTGTCCATTCTGAAATGGTTTTATTTTATCTTTCAAAAAATAAATAAAAATAATTCTTCCAGTATAACAACTAATCTACCTTGAAAAAAACAAAGATGACAGCTTATGTCCTCGAGCGCCTTAGATCAACATTTCAAAAATATTGTCTCGATCTTTTTTTTTGTGGGTCACAAATGAAGTTCTCAATCTTCAAGAAACAGCTGAGGAGGAAAGCACAATTCACTTTGTGTTTCAAGGTGCCCAAAAGTCTGTATGTTAAAAAGAAAACTACCTAATGGCAGAAGTGAAGGAGAGGCAGAGCATAGAGAGGGAAAGAGGGATATTGTTATAGGAACTGCCTAGTTATCACAGCAGCAAGTTGCATAAAGCCATTTCCTAGTGGTCCTCACTAAATTGGAAGCATCTTCATCCATGGAATCTGGTCTTTGGAGGACCAATTACAACTGGGTTAAGAGCATAGCTTAACTTAGCCCAGAGGTGAGGTTTAAAGAATGGTGTCTCATGATTTCCTGCTGAGCCTACCCAGATACTTAAGTGGTGATAAACACCTGTCCATGTATGTAAGATCTAATCAAAATTGAAATATATGAAAGAAAAGAAAGTACAGTGACAATAATGTGTCATTAGATTTAACTTTGGTAACCAAATTTGTTGACACGAACCAATAAGAAAGATCATACATGCCGAAATTACATTAAATAGCAAGGGTTTGTTTTATTTTTTTTGAAATTAGGATTCCATGAAATCTTGAAGTTTTGATGAGCACCATGGCTTGTTTTAAAGCACCAGAGAGGCTGCCTATCATATTATCAAGCACAACTGGAAAAGCCTTGGGTAATGCTCATATTTGAATATAGTGGGATTAGTGCTGGAACTTGAGTCAGAAAAAACATCTGAGCCAATAACTCATTCCCATGATGAACATGCTCCTCAAACCTTCTCCTATTTTGAAGCCTGTTTGTGGAAGAACGGCAGTACCCATCCTCCTTTCAAGAAGCCATGGCATTAAATCTCTGCAGCAATAACTGATATTGAACAGCTGGGTATAGGCTACAAAGAAGAACTCCTTTTGTCCTGAGCCCTGATTTAACACTTCAAAGGCCCTCACTGTGTTCAAAATGGTGACAAGGTTCTTTGCCAAGAAAACTTCCCCAGGCAGATCATCTTGCTATTCCATGCACAGATGGAGCCCCTGCAGGACTTGATAACACATCTGGGTTGTCCCTTTGATGAACAAAGAGGCTCTGTATGCCATCACGACTCATTACAGTCCTCATCGGTATGCGTTTCAGCCAGAGATTTCCAACTAACTGGAAAGAAATTTGTCACCATCCACTTACAAGTAAGTTCTCAGTTTCATCAGAGTGAAATCTTTATTTCCCTCGTTTTCAAATGATTTTGTGAAGAAATGAGAGCAAAATACAAATGACTTTGCTAGGCAGAGAATCACTGGTTTTCTTAAGGACAAGTTCCGAAGGCACTGACTGAATGGAGTATCAGGAGAAAGTTTAGTTTCTCTGGGAAGAAAAGAAAGCGTGTTCTGTGTAACCTGGTAAGAAGGTTGTGGTAGTTGAATATGCTTGGTCTGAAGAGTAGCGCTATTTGGAGGTGTGGCCTTGTTGGAGTAGGTGTGTCACTGTGAGTGTGGGCTTTAAGTCCCTCATCCTAGCTGCCTAGAAGTCAGTATTTTGCGAGCAGCTTTCAGATGAAGATGTAGAACTCTCAGCTCCTCCTGCACCATGCTTGCCTGGATACTGCCATGCAACTGCCTTGATGATAATGGACTGAATCTCTGAACCTGTAAGCCTTTGCCAATTAACTCTTATCCTTATAAGAGTTGTCTTGGTCATGGTGTCTATTCATAGCAGTAAAACCCTAACTAACTTGGAAGTGTTCCTTTGGGATTCGTATTTCTCCATAATGACCATCCACTCAAGACATTACACTCACCATTACGGCTGTGAGTTAAATACAAACAGAAAAACTATGTTGGCTGAGGTAAATGCTTTGTTATACTAGAAGATAAAGTTAAAGATGGAAATGTTAACTGAGTTAACAAAATCAACCTCATGAAGCTAGAAGCACTTTTGTAAATCAGACCATACAACATCTTAGCAATTTAATTACAGACAGAAGCCTGAAGACAATCAAACATGGAGGACAAACACATTTCACATTATTTGTTTAAATTTGTTTTTAAAATGCAGATTTAGGATACACTCCCATATTGGTTCAATGCATAGCATCAGCCATGCTGGCAGATGGTTACTTTAGGCATCAGGACTAAGAAATAAAGCAATGGAAAGAAATTCAACATGATGAATCTTGAGATCTTGTGGGAATTGGAGTGTCTGGAAATAAGTCTGTCCTTGTCTGGCAATGTAAGCAACCGATACCTAATGCACTTTTAAATTTCTCAGCCATCGAGATGAGTATTTGAAAAGTTATCTGGGTCAAAGTCATACATATTGCCACATCCAAGAACATCCCATACTTTCCAACGACCTTTTCTGCTCCAAACTAAACCTTCAGAATTAAGTTCTACTTTTAATGTTGTTTGAGTGTTTGGACCTTTCATCTTAGATGTATTTATGTAGTTCAATGTATTTAGGTGAAAACTAAGCAAATGACATAATTCTTTCTTAGAATATTTTTCAGTATTCATACATATATATGGTATAAGTTTAGACTATTCTCTCATATTTTTTGCCCTCCCCCTTCTTGTGCAGACATCGTTTTTAAATTTATGCAAAGGAGAGAACTCTCCAGTGCAATAAATTGTATGAATTGAAAAAATGCTTTATATATAAATTTGCAAAGATTTTTGCCATGAATTACAATCAGTAGACTTCAGAAAATGTCCAAAGGAGTCCAAGACTCCAAAACTTGTAAGAATTGCTGATCTATAAACACAACTGTACTAGTTGTCTTTAAAGCAAGCAGTGAGTACTGTTTCTTTGAACAGAGGCCTTGATAGGTGTAAGGAAGTGTGAGTTGTGGTTCAGAGAAAATCCACTGACCATTCTGTAGTTTGAGGGCTGAGTCATATGCTGTACCCCATCATTAATAGGGACAGAATCAAAAGTCTCATAATACAACTTTGTATTACCTCCAAGAGTTCAAACCTAACAAGAGCCAATCCTTCCTAGAAGGTCAATATTTTCTTCTCAATATAATCTAAAAAGATACAAAAAAAAAATGATATAGCATCATCTGCCAAATGGCTGTAGCTGGCTTTCATACATTACATTCACGGACTACAGAAGGAGTGACCTTTGCAAGCTCCTGTGGAACATTGTGATGGCTGATCTCAGCTCTCAACTCCATTAGATTAAGAAGCTGCTGGTATATTAGTAAAGCCATGTATGAGCATTTCTATAAGAATGTTTTCAGCAGTGCCTGAGTGTGAGCAATACCATTGCATAGGCTAAGGGCCAGACAAAATGGAAAACATGCAGCTAATGCAGGCTTCTTTCTCTGTGTCCTGGATGACAGAAGAGTCTACCACCATAATGTGCTATCTCACTGCAGGGTTAGATACATGCGGCCAAGTGACCCTGGGATGAAACCAAAATAAATCTCTCCCTTTTTTAAGTTATTTATATTAGGTATATGTCTTAGTCAGGGTTTCTATTCCTGCATAAAACATTATAACCAAGAAAAAAGTTGAGGAAAAAAGGGTTTATTCAGCTTACACTTCCAAATTGCTGTTCATCACCAAAGAAAGTCAGGACAGGAACTCACACGGCATAGCAACTTGGAGGCAGGAATGGATGGAGAAGCCATGGAGGAATGCTGCTTACTGGCTGGCTTCCCCTGGCTTACTCAGCTTGTTTTCTTATAGAGCACAGGACTACCAGCCCAGGTATGGCACCACCCACAATGGGACTCCCATCCTTGATCACTAATTGAGAAAATGCCTTACACCTGGATCTCATGGAGGCATTTCCTCAAGGGAGTCTCCTTTCCCTGTGATAACTCCAGCTTTTGTCAAGTTGACATACAAAACCAGCAAGTACAGTATAATATACAGTGGTATATTGATGAAAAGTCTAACAGAATTTTTGTACCAGAGAAGGGGGCTACAGCTGTAACTTCACCTGATGGTGTGGGTCATAGGCCAGTGGAACTGCTTTGTGAGAAAAATTTGGCATTGTTGGTTAGAGAAGCCCAAGAACACTAAGTCAAGCCTATTGGGCAGCTCTAGTGAGAACTTAAAAGTTCAGAATGTAACTAGAGAAGCGTTAAGGAGCATGTCCATGAGGTTTCAGATAATGATGGTAAGTACTCTCAGTACTGGGTTAGAGGCCATGAGTATTATAGTCTGAGAAAAACTTTTTGCTCTTGTCCAGAGACTTTGAGTGAAGTGCTGCTGACTTTAAAGGTGACAGACTACTTAATGTAGTGGAGAGAGTGGAAATCTCTTTGAAAAGTACCCTAGCAACCAGGCTAGAATGTAGCTGCTTACAGATACTTTTAGCCAAGTCTACACTGAAAACTGTAAGCAAAAATAAGAATGGAGGGATTGAGAAAACTTGTAGCTTCCCTAGGGAGGGGGCACATATAAAGTTGGGGATTAGAAAAGTGTGGCTAGTGAAAAGATTATGGCCACCAAAGAGTCAGTATTTTGTGTTGTGACGATAAGGAGGACACCTCAGTGGTTTCTCTGGAATTAAAATGTCAGGCATCTAAGGCTCATGGTTGCAACTCATATGCGAGTCTTTGCTATAAGAAGATGTGCTTGGCTCCCATAGGACCAACTAGAGATGCAGTGCCAACATTCAGGATCCCAGACAATTAGAAGCACTGTGCAACCCATTGCTTGAGCTGGCATCGCACCTTAACACCATCAATGTGATACTGATTTTGCATTTTATAAAATATGAGAACTGTGGATTCACAGTAGCTTCCCCCCAGATTTCAAAGGAAAACCCTGGGATGAAAAGAAATATATCCCAGAATTCTCACAGAAATCCCCAAGAAGGCAATGTGCAAATCTCAGAGCAAGCACAAAAGTGTGATGGAGACCCCAGAAAGTTTGAGACGCCACAAAACACAGGTGATGAACCCCACTTACATTAAATACTATAATAGAATATTTAGAAAATAAATGAGTAACTTCAAGCTGCCACATAAATCAAAGAAGAGATCCAGAGAATTAAAAATTTATTGAACCGAGCTTGGGCCACAGGGCTCCATAGCAAATTAGCGCCGGGACAAAGATACCCTCCCAGCAGCTCGGAAAAGCCGGGAGTGGGCCCAAGACAAGCTCCACAGCTCACCAGGAACTGCTCCGAACCTGGGAGACACAGGGACCTAGGTAGGCGGGCATAGAAACCCCCTGGATCCCAACAGGGGGCGGCTGAGGCAGGGGACTTCTCCCTGGGCCTCCAGGTTTCCATAGTCAGGCTGCGCCGGGAGAAAATTTCTCTCCCAAGAGCGTGGAAAAGCTCCGAGTGGGGGCAAAACGAGCCCCAGCGCTCACCGATTCCCCCAGTATCCGCGGGCCACAGAGATTGAGGGACAGGAACTTCCGGCGGTGGCCGGGGACCTCAGCTAGGGCCACAGGGCTCCATAGCAAATTAGTGCCGGGACAAAGATACCCTCCCAGCTGCTTGGAAAAGCCGGGAGTGGAACCAAGACAAGCTCCACAGCTCACCAGGAACTGCTCTGAACCCGCGAGACACAGGGACTGAGGAAGGTGGGCATAGAAACCCCCTGGAAGCAGAGACCTCTGCCTGGGCCACCAGGAGTCCATAGCCAACGAGCACCAGAAAAAGCTACCCTCCCAGGAGCTTGTGAAAACCGTGAGTGGGATAAAGGGGAGTAACACCTCTCACCCGGACCCGCCCGGATCAACCGGGACCCAGCACCTGAGAAGCCGGGGAACACAAAATCTCCCATCCTTCAGGTTCCCACCTGTGGGTGGAGACCTCTGCCTGGGCCACCAGGGGCCTGTGCCTGGGGACCCCAGCCTGGGCCACAAGGCTCCAGGAGAGAGTGGGTATCCCAGGAGTGCTGACACACCTTTGAGCACAGGCAAAACCACCACTTCTGCTCAAACCCATTGGACCAAGAGGGATCCTTGCAGAGCCATCAGGGCATAGGAACCAAGGGACAGCTGGGGACAAGATCTTTCCGATTTCCTTCTGCACCCCAGAGCAGACCTGGTGCCACAGCTCTCCAAACCCAAACACCTCTCAGAGAGAGCTGGGCTTCAAGGAGTACTGACACAGAGGCCTGCAGGAGGGGCAAGCCACAACCAGACAGAGTAAAATCAGCTAACATCAGAGTCAACAAGATG
>CM052702.1:82463956-82518418 GCA_028551405.1 Uromys caudimaculatus
TTTTTTTTTTTTTTTTTACTTTTCATGTGTACCTTTCTGTCTAAGTTTTATCATTACATGGTCAATTTAAAAATACTATCATGTTTTGATTAGATTACATTAAGCTTATAAGTTACGTTGACTTCTTTATAGAATTAATTTTTATATCCATACTATCATAGATCCCTGTTTTTTATGAACCACAACTAAGTCTTGTGGGGTCATGCTTATCAGCACGACCCTTGGGTTCCTGTGTCGTTTTAACATTGCAAATGAGAGAATCTTACTATTTCTCTCTTCCAAATATATTTCCACTGATTTGTGGCAAATATTCCAGTGTATATTTTGTTTCACATAAGCACCTGGTCACTTTAGCTGGTGATCTGAAGCATCACTGTTACCTGATGATATCATGGTTACATTGTTATCGTGTTGTTTCTTCATTTTCAATAGCTATGCCTCCCTTTTCAAATATTAAGGAAAGCTTTAGAGGCATTATTTCATAAAAGGAGGGACATGGGGAGCTGTCAACTTGCTCCCCTAGCTTCTGCGACTGCCTCTGATGTCCTTTTGTTATTCACAGAACAAATGGCTCTTTGTTTAAGACAGATCCTCTTCCTGTATCTGGTACATTCTTGTAGTCCTCATTTGCTACGATACTTTAATGAAATTTCAACTCTATTACTATCTTGAAATTGTCCTTGGAAACAACTACAATGGTTTCTTCCCCCTACAACTGACGTCACTGCACACACGTGTGCATGCTTGCTAATATAGATATTTCAACTGTTTGTAATCTATCACCTGTTTGATTTCTGGCTGAATTTTATTTTCCCAGAGTGCTAGGGGTTTTCCATAGGACTGGTGTTGTCATTTGCTGCAATGACTGACATCCCCTCTTGCTGCGACTGTTCCAGCTCTACAGAATACAAAGAAGCACCCTGCCATTTCCTCTCATCTGGCACAATTTGAGGGTTTACAGTCATTCCCAAAGTTTCCTGTTTCTTCCTTTTTTGGCTCACAGCCCCCCTGTCCCACTCTACAATTCTGTGTCATCCCCTTCTCACCCATGTTTCTTTCTTGGACCATGGGAAGAAATGCCGGCTGACATTATCTTCTTGTAGCCAGTGATGATACTGAGAGTCCAGTTGAGAATGTTATAAAAAAATCTGTCTTAAAAAACCAAAACCAAACCAAAACAAAAACAAACAAACAAACAAACAAACAAACAAACAAAAAATCTGTCAATGTTTCATCTCAAAGGTATTTCCCAAAAGCACAAAATAAATCCATGGCAAAACCCTTAGCCATAGGTAGCCCAAGAGAAGGCTTAAGACCGGAAGATGCTGCATTACCAGCATCAGGGGAAACTGCCTTGCTGGTGCCTATCAGAAAACCTCAAGGGAAACCATCAGAATCCCACTTCAAAGGATCCAATCCCACTACACACTGTCCTGCTGTCAGGGGCGCTATCCTGGCACAAAAGATCATTTAGATCTCAAACTTCACTTCTTCCTTGCTCAGAACCCTAATATTCAGCTGAATGTGATCATTCACACCTTTTGTCCAACAAAGACCAGCACTCGAAGAGGGGAACATATTTACATCCGGTAAAAATTGGAGCTTAGTTATCATTGTGGAGGATGGTCTTTTGTTTTTGTTTTGTTTTGATTTTGTTGTTGTTTTCAGTTTCGTTTTGTCTTGTTTTGTCTTGTTTTTCGAGACAGGGTTTCTCTGTATAGCCCTGGCTGTCTTGGAACTCACTCTGTAGACCAGCCTGGCCTCAAACTCAGAAATCCGCCTGCCTCTGCCTCCGGAGTGCTGGGATTAAAGGCATGCTCCACCACTGCCCGGCTTGTTTTCACAGTTTTGAAAGAGCACTTTTAATACCAGAGAGTTCCCAGAAAGCAACAGACCTTGTTGGAGCTTCTATGTGGATAGCGATTTCATCAAGCAGGATGAAGTGGTATAGAAACAATATTGCCTTATGCTAGATCTTATGGAGCTCAGTTTAACTTGGAGAACCACCCAAAGAGAAACAGGTGAAGGACAATTGCTAGGAGCACCCCTTCTCCCACACAATCTCTTCAGAACATCTTGACTCTCTGTGCTTCAAAATGTAATTATGATATATAGCTTAACCCAAGTCTCAGAGATTATGATTAATTTTTATTGATGTAGATTCTCATAGAAGATAAATGGAGGGACAAATACGGAGCTAGGAGAGCAGTCAACTGGTCAAAAAGAAAATGAAGATGCTAAGACATATTTAAGGCAAAAATTATAATTAAACATCATATAATAGTTTATAAGAAAACCTTTTTCTAGAGTCCAATATATTGGAGGAAAGGATAATGGAATATGTGTATTTAGCTCTGTGTTTTAAATAGGCTATTAATTTGTGCTATTATCTTTCATACCAGACATGGAAAGTAATTTGGAACCCTTGATACAGTTATGCAACATGCAACATTTTTAAAAGATGTATCCAAGGCCAAAGTTATATTAAGCAATTTTCCAAACTCACTAAGCCATATAGTTTAGAGATAAATTCTTTGCTCTGATGAAACACATTATATACTTAAATTAAAATATCTTTAGGAAGCCCACCACTGTACAATTAGTGTGTGCTGATAAAAATAAATAAACATGTGGAGGAAAATCATCTGATAGACTTGATATTTCTTGCATATGAGTTCACCTTTAATCCAACCAGCATGGTAGATAAAAACTATACACTCCTTTCCAATTTGTATCTCTTTGACCTCCTTTTATTGTCTAATTGTTCTAGCTAGAACTTCAAGTACTATATTGATGAGATAGGGAGAGAGTGGGCAGCCTTGGCTAGTCCCTGATTTTAGTGGGATTGCTTCAAGTTTCTCTCTATTTAGTCTGATGTTGGCTACTGGTTTGCTTTTATATTGCCTTGATTCCTGATCTTTCCAAGACTTTTAATATGAAGTGGTGTTGAATTTTTTCAAATGCTTTTTCAGCATCTAATGAGATGATCATGTGGTTTTTTTTCTTGGAGTTTGTTTATATAGTGGATTATGTTGATGGATTTCTGTATATTGAACCATCCCTGCATCCCTGGGGTGAAGGCAACTTCATCATGGTGAATGATCATTTTGATGTGTTCTTGGATTGGTTTTCGAGAATTTTGCTGAGTATTTTTGCCTTGATCTTCATACAGGAAATTGGTCTGAAGTTCTTTCTTTATTGGGTCTTGGTGTGGTTTAGGTATAAGCATAATTGTGGCTTCAAAGAATGAATTGTGTAGTGTTCCTTCTATTTCTATGTTGTGGAATAGTTTGAAGAGTATTGGTATTAGGTCTTCTTTGCAGGTCTGATAGAATTCTGCACTAAACCCATCTGGTCCTGGGCTACTTTTTGGTTGGGAGACTTTTAGTGACTGCTCCTATCAACATCCTTAGTCATCAGGGAAATGCAAATCAAAATAACCCTGAGATTCTACCTCACACCAGTCAGAATGGCTAAGATAAAAAACTCAGGTAACAGCAGATGCTGGTGAGGATGTGGAGAAAGAGCAACATTCCTCCATTGTTGGTGGGATTGCAAGCTGGTACAACCACTCTGGAAATCAGTCTGGTGGTTCCTTAGAAAATTGGACATAGTACTACCTGAGGACCCAATACTGGGCATACACCCAAAAGATTCTCCAACATACAACAAGGACACATGCTCCACTATGTTCATATTAGCCTTATGTATAATAGTCAGAAGTTGGAAACAACCCAGATGTCCCTCAACAGAGGAATAGATACAGAAAATGTGGTACATTTACACAGTGGAATACTACTCAGCTATTAAAAACAATCACTTCATGAAATTCACAGGCAAATGGATGGAACTAGAAAATATTATCCTGAGTGAGGTAACCCAGTCACCAAAGAACACACATGGTATGCACTCACTGATAAGTAGATATTAGCCCAAAAGCTCAGAATACCCAAGATACAATTCATAGACCATATGAAGCTCAAAAAGAAGGAAGACCAAAGTGTGGGTGCTTCGGTCCTTCTTAGAAGGGGAAACAAAATACTCACAGGAAGAAATATGGGGACAAATTATGGAGCAGAGACTGAAGGTAAGGCCATCTAGAGACTGCTCCCACCTGGGGATCCATTCCATATATACAGACACCAAACCCAGACACCATTGTGGATGCCAAAAAGGGCTTGCTGAGAATAGCCTGATATAGCTGTTTCCTGAGAGGTTCTGCCAGAGGCTGACAAATACAGATGTGGATGCTTGCAGCCAACCATTAGACTGAGCATTGGGACCCCAATGGAGAAGTTGGAGAAGGAACTGAAGGAGCTGAAGGTGTTTGCAGCCCCACTGGAAAAACAACAATATCAACCAACCAGACACCCCCCACCCCAGAGCTCCCAGGGACTAAACCATCAACCAAAGAGTACACATGGAGGGACCCATGGCTCCAGCTGCATATGTAGCAGTGGATGGCCTTATCTGCCTTCAGTGGGAGGACAGGCCCTTGGTCCTGTGAAGGCTTGATGCTCCAGTGTACAGGATTGCCAGGGTGGAGAGGTGGGAGTGAGTGGGTAGATGGGGGAGCACCTTCATAGAAGCAGGTGGAGGGAGGATGGAATAGGGGGTTTGTGGAGGGGAGACTGGGAAAGGGGACAACATTTGAAATGTAAATAAATAAAATATCCAATTTTAAAAAATACATTCTAAGATAATTCTTAGATGCCAGTGATTCATTTAGCATTTGTGAGTTTTCAATCTATGAAGTCCATGCTTCTGGCTGCAGCCTGCGGACCTAACCCTCAAGGTAAGACTCTTTAAGTGTGGCCATAGGGCTCCATACGCAAATAGCATCAGGAGAGAGCTAGCTTCCCAGGAGTGTGGACAAGCCTGTAAACTGGGGTAAGGCCAGCACTTCTGCTCAGAGGGACCCTCCCGGAACCCTCAGGACCCAGGGACTGAGGAGTGGCCTGGGACAGGAGCCTTCTGGTTTCCATCTGTGGCCAGGGAGCTGATTCTGTGACACAGGGGTCCATATTCAAATAGCACCAGGAGAGAGCTGGTCTCCCAGGAGTGTCGACACACCTTCAAGCACAGGCAAGACCACCACTTTTGTTCAAATTCCTGGCCCAAGAGGGACCCTCACAGAACCATCAGAACACAGGAACCAAGGAACAGCTGGGGACAGGATCCTTTTGATTTCTAGCTACACCCCAGAGCTGACCCTGTACCACAGTTATACAAACACAAATTCCTCTCAGAGAGAACTGGTCTTCAAGGAGTACTGACACAGAGGCTTAAAGAAGGGACAAGCCACAGTCAAAGAGAGCAAGACCAGCTAACACCAGCGATAACCAGATGGCAAAAGGCAAGGGCAAGAACATAAGGAACAGAAACCAAGGCAACTTGGCATCATCAGAACCCAGCTCTCCCACCACAGCGAGCCCTGGATACCCCAACACACCAGAAAAGCAAGACTCAGATTTAAAATCACATCTCATGATGATGATAGAGGACTTTAAGAAGGACATAAATAACTCCCTTAAAGAAATACAAGAGAACACAGGTAAACAGGTAGAAGCCCTTAAAGAGGAAACACAAAAATCCCTTAAAGAATTACAGGAAAACACAACCAAACAGGTGAAAGAATTGAACAAAACCATCCAGGATCTAAAAATGGAAATAGAAACAATAAAGAAATCACAAAGGGAGACAACCCTGGAGATAGAACACCTAGAAAAGAGGTCAGGAGTCAGAGATGCAAGCATCACCAACAGAATACAAGAGATAGAAGAGAGAATCTCAGGTGCAGAAGATACCATAGAAAACATTGACACAACAGTCAAAGACAATGCAAAATGCAAGAATCTCCTAATCCAAAACACCCAGGAAATTCAGGACACAATGAGAAGACCAAACCTAAGGATAATAGTTATAGAAGAGAGTGAAGATTCTCAACTTAAAGGGTCAGTAAATATCTTCAACAAAATTATACAAGAAAACTTCACTAACCTAAAGAAAGAGATGCATATAAACATACAAGAAACCTACAGAACTCCAAATAGATTGGACCAGAAAAGAAATTGTCCCAGTCACATAATAGTTAAAACACAAAATGCACAAAACATAGCAGCCATATTTATAATAGCCAGAAGCTGGAAACAACCCAGATGTCCTTCGACAGAGGAATGGATGCAGAAAATGTGGTACATTTACACAATGGAGTACTACTCAGCTATTAAAAACATGAAATTTGCAGGCTAATGGATGGAACTTGAAAATATCATCCTGAGTGAGGTAACTCAGTCACAAAAGAACAAACATGGTATGTACTCACTGATAAGTGGATATTAGCCCAAAAGTTCGGAATACCCAAGATTTAATCCACACACCATATGAAGTCTAAGAAGATGGAAGACCAAAATGTGGATGCTTCAGTGCTTCTTAGAAGGGTGAACAAAATACTCAGAGGAGGAAATATGGAGACAAAGTGTGGAGCAGAGACTGAAGGAAAGGCCATCCAGAGACTGCCCCACCTGGGGATCCATCCCATATACAGCCACCAAACCCAGATGTTTTTGTGGGTGCAGGGAAGTGCTTGCTGATACAATCATGATAAGCTGTCTCCTGAGAGGCTCAGGCAGAGCCTGACAAAGACAGAGGTGGATGCTCACAGCCAACCATTGGACTGAGCGTGAGGTCCCGGATGGAGGAGCTGGGAGAAGGGACTGGAGGAGCTGAGGGAGTTTGCAGCCCCATAGAGGGAGCAACAGTGTCAACTGGCCTGACTTCCCGGTGCTCCCAGAGCCTGGACCACCAAACAAAGGATACACATGGAGGGACCCATGGTGCTGGCCACATATGTGGCAAAGGAGGGTCTTGTTGGCCATCAGTGGGAGAAGAGGCCCTTGGGCCTGAGGGTGTTAGATGCCTCAGTGTAGGGGAATGCAGGGGAGGGAAGATGGGAGTGGGTGGGTGGGTGGGAGAGTACCCTCGTAGGGGCAGGGGAGGGGGATGGGATAGGGGGGTTCTGAATGAATATCCAATCCAGAGAGAGAGAGAGAGAGAGAGAGAGAGACAGACAGACAGACAGAGAGACAGAGAAACAGAGAGAGAGAGATTTAGAAAAGTCTAATAGTATCATAAGAATGGCACACAGCTCTGATTTTTTAACTGAATCATAAGGGCTCTGAGCCACCTTACTTGTCTTTTCTGACTTATAACCAGCCTTTCCTGATTTATTTTTATCAATATTTTATCATATAAGGGAGAATGCAATTCTTTTTATAAACTCAAGTCTCTTACTTATGGGATATTTGTTGTTATTCTCTCCCAAAAAATTACTGTAAACTCTTTGCCAATGTTCATTTTCTGCCCATAATGAGGCAATTTCAGCATTAGAAAAAGGTATCACAATTTCAACTAGGTCTATTCCTGATAATTGACAAAGTCTCATTTTTCCTTTTAGAATAAATTCAGAAACCTTTTCTAAAAAAAAAAAAAGACTCGTTAAGTGCAAGTATTGTTTGGAAGGAGATCACAGGAAGTGCTGTGGCACTGATGAGGTAAGAAGGGAAGGGAACGCTGACCACATGGGACACTAAAGTCCAGGTTGCTATGTAGACTCAACTCCTGGGTCCTCTGAGAGGCAGCAAAACGCCCAGGCCCATCGGAAGCCTGCTTTCCTCCATCATCTCATCTCCGGGGAGACACTGGTTGAGAGCTGGGGGGAAGGGAGATTTTTACATCTGCTCTCCCTCCTACTAGCCTGTGTGTGTTAATTAGCTGGCACCAGAGAGCCCTTGGGCACTTCGGAACTGTTAGGTGCTGCAGGTCGATGAGGCCAAAGGGGATATGAGCAGACTGTGCAGAGAACCTGCAATGTTTTTGAAACAGAAAGCAAAACACTGCCCATGGTGGAAGTGGGTCTGAAAACAAACTAGGTTGGAGTTAGACCAACCTCTGCTTGTGCCCGCCCCTCCCGGGCCCCTTCCGGCCCCTCTGCTCCCCTCCCCTCAACTGCCCATTCACCCTTCCTGCTTTTTCATCCTGTGTATTGTATACTCTAGTTCCCACCTCCCTTAAGATCTCTTCCCCTCCCTTCATGATCCCCTTTCTGTGGCTTTTGGCAAGTTACTTAACCCTTTAAAGCCTCAATTTCCTTCTCTTAAAAGAGATAACAATGACCCTACCTTGATAGGATTAATGTAGGGTTAAGTTCAGGAAGAAGACAAGTTTAGGATGGAGCTGACACATACCAGGTGCTGTTAATTCATTCACATTTATTATGGGAGTCCCTACTCAAAATAAAATTATCTAGCGACTTTCAACAGTGTGTCTGCCACCATTCCTTCAGTGTCCTTCATGTTTCTGTAAGAATTTCGAACTCAAGATCCAATGACATATGTATATAAAAGTGTCATACTGAAACCCATTCTGTATGTTAATAAGCTTTAAAAATGAATTTTGAGCTTGGGCTCAGTAGTAGAGCATTTCTCTAGTATGTACAAGGTCCCAATTTTGAGCCTCAGAACAACATGGTCATCATCACCAATATCGAGTTTTATATTTATTCATATAAACATACATTTATCACTTGGAGGAATTGTTTAAGCCTCTCACCTGAACATGTGTGCTTTGTTTTGGCTTAGTTGTAGAGACAGGGTTTCTCTGTGTAACATTGGCTATCCTGGAACTCGCTGCATAGACCAGGCTTGCCTTGGACTCACAGAGATCTACCTGCCTCTGCCTTCTGAGTTCTGGGATTAAAGGTGTCTGCCACTACCACCTGGCTTACCTGAACATGTTTACGGTTTATGTGTGTTACACTTTCTTAGTATACAAATGGTGGGTTTCCCCGTGACATCACTGTGATTTGCTCTCATTGCTTTACCTCCCCACTGTCCTCCTTTGACACACTCCTCCCTCCAGGTAAGCCTGCTGGCTTATTGCCATATATACTCTATCACTCTGACCCACTGACCTCAAATCTCTTATCCTCCCCCATAATCTCCTTTCTAGTTACATAATCTACGCCCACATAGACACACATACATTCTCACACACATAATTTTAAATCTAAGTTCCACGTATGAGAGAAAAACATGCAGCATTTGCCTTTCTGAGTCTGCCTTATTTCATTTAATATAATGACTTCCAGTTGCACCCATTTGCCTGAAAATGTCATGATTTTGTTTTGTATTACAGCTGCATAAAACTCAATTGTGCATATGTGCCAGGTTTCTTTAGCCATTCAACTGATGGGCACCTAGGTGGGTATCTGAAAATGTCTTGATCAAGTCTGAGCCTGTTTTTCCCTAGAGATAGCAGTGGTTAAGCCCACATTTTCCCCAGGGAATTCTAGGGGAACATAGCCAGACAGGCCTCTCTTCTGCTCTGGCATTGTTTGTTACTGCCAGCTTTGTTACCATGCAGACATTATAGCTCTCTGGTAGCTCACATTATAGAAGGACATCTATTATTTATGCAGAGTTAGAATTTAGTGTGATAGAAGCAAATCCTTTTCAAAGTGGTTGAGAGAGAAAGGGGGAGATCAAGAGTCTGCAGACAAAATAATCTAATAAAAGCAGAATGAGAGTGACCCTCTTTTCCCAAGATGGTAAGCATGGGTTTTAAACATACTTGATTCATCAGCTTTTATTTGCATTGGAAAGGTATGACATCATAAATAGAATGACATGACATCATAATTTGAAGACTATGACATCGTAATCGGGAGGCTATGACACCCTCAGTAGAATGACATCATAATCAGAAGAGCATGATGTCATAACTGCCAGGATTTGAGATCATCAGTGTTAACATATTACATCATAATTAGAAGGGAATGACGTCACAAATAGAATGGCATTTTTCAGCCAAAGAAAATGCAACCTAATGCTTCTATGTGGGTCTGTGCTTCCTGAATGCCTGATCTGGGTTAAGAATTCTGAAAATGGAAAATTTATTTGTACCACTAAAACATTTAATAAGCTATCTTTCTAAGTAGGAAATCACTGAAGGGCATAATATTTTTTCCTTCTAGTTAGTCCCTAAGCCTCTGGATCCATGGCTGCCGAGGGAGCCAAGAACTCTCCTAACAATTGCAGAGACTTCCTACAATGCTCTTTACAAAAGCAGCTATTTACTATTCTGTTTTGATTTGGAGAAACTCAATAAAATCTTTTTATGTGCCCTATTTATTTTCCTAGACATTTAAATTTTTCATGCCTACATGCTCAATAATTCAAATGGATTTTTAAATGGCCAGGTTCTACTTTCTGTGGATTACCCTTGGGAAGTAGGAGTTTAAAAGAATGGTGGCCCTGAAGAGTCCCAGGCCTACCTCCAGCTGTGTGCACAGAATGCATCTCCACCAAAAAGTAACCTGGTGTACTCCATGGGCGGCATCCAGGAGCATCCGAACAATCTTGCTGGAAATAGGGCACTTCCAAGCAGCCAACTTTAGAGCAAGGGAGCCATCTAGACTCCAAGTGGGGAAGTACTGATCAGAAAAGGCCCATCTGGGATTCGCCATCAGAGATTCCATGAGATCTAGATACTGAGAAAAAAAAAAGAAAAAGAAAAAAAAAGCAAGATTGTTGGTCTTATTTTCTTTAGCAGGTGACCAAAGATAACTACGTGTTATTTTTCCCTATAAACCATATCAACTAAAAGTTCTTAGCTATAAAAATGTAAATGATATTGACTATTTTCTCTTTTATGAGAATGTTGTTCTAAAGAAGAATATATTAAAGCATAATATTCAGCTTGGGAGTTGATTTTTTTTTTATATTGGAAAAGAAATGGAAATATTCTTGTAAATCCTGAAAGTTTTGTGGGCCTTAGGTATCGTGTCTAGTGAATAAGTCAGTCTTGCTGGCTGGCACACAATGGAAGTTAAGTCCCTTGTAAGTCCCTTATCCTTTATGTACTGGAAAGTGTCTGGGCATGACGAGGATTCAGAATAGTTCTACTCTCCATGTCTTTGACTTCTGAGTTTGAATGCGTTGTGTAATAGATGTCACGTTAAGCGTGGTGAATTGCTTCCTATGCATCTTCACTGAACTGCTGATATCTTGGTCTTTCTGTCTCTGTTTGTGGTGCTTCGGACTGAACAGATACCCTCACAGGTGTGGTGCAAGCACTTCCTGCTGATCCACGGTCTCAGCCTTTGATATTTCATACACAGGTAACATCTTGCAGAGGACGTGATACCCCAGCCAAGATGAAGAAAAGCAGTTAACCCTCTTGGGAATGTCCCGGACCCAGCTTCCTACCTCACCAAGAGGAGAGCCCTTTGCCTTCTCCCTTGGAAGATGCATCATATCACTTCTGCTGTCCTTGGGTGAAGCAGCCATAAGCCCAGCCATATTCTCCTAGGGGTGGTGAGGTCATACAGTAGGAGGAAGTTCTGGAATGAAGAGTTCTGTGGTGTCCATTTGTTTTAGTCAGGGCTTCTATTCTTGCACAAACATCATGACCAAGAAGCAAGTTGGGGAAGAAAGGGTTTATTGAGCTTACACTTCTACATTGCTGTTCATCACCAAAGGAAGTCAGGACTGGAACTCAAGCAGGTCAAGGAGCAGGAGCTGATGCAGAGGCCATAGAGGAATGCTGCTTACTGGCTTGCTTGCTTGCTTCCTCTGGCTTGCTCAGCTGGCTTTCTCATAGAGTCCAAGACTACCAGCCCACAGATGGTACCACTCATAAGGGGCCCTCCCCCTTTGATCACTAATTGAGAAAATGCCTTACCGCTGGATCTCATGGAGGCATTTTCTCAACTGAAACTCCTTTCTCTGTAATAACTTCAGCTTGTGTCAAGTCGACACACAAAACCAGCCAGTACAATTGACCCCTTGTCAACTTGACACACAAACACATTACTATTAAGCCTCAACCCTTACTTTCTTATTCATCCCCAAGATCTAAATAACTTTAAAAGTCCCACAGTCTTTGCAGATTCTTACATATTAAAATTTCAATCCCTTTAAAGATATCCAGTCTCTTAGAATTCAAAGTCTTTTTACAATTAAAAGTCTCTTAACTGTGGGCTCCACTAAAATACCTTCTTCCTTCAGGAGGCAAAATATATCAGGGCACAGTCACAATCTAAAGCAAAATCAAACTCCAACCATCCAATATCTGGGATCCACTCATGATCTTCTGGATTCCTCCAAGGACTTGAGTCACTTCTCCAGTTCTGCCCTTTGTAGCACACACCTTATCTTCTAGGCTCCAGATGCCTGTACTCCACTGCTGCTGCTGTTCTTGGTGGCCATCTCATGGTATTGGTATCTCCAAAACACTGCTGTCTTCCACTGCAACTAGGCTTTACCATGGTGCCAAGCCTCACCTCCTTTGCATGCCCCCTTCAGTCCTGGGCCATCAATTGCATCTAAGGCTGCACCTTCACCAATGGCCTTCCACGGCCTCTCACAGTGCCGAGGCCTCAGTTGCTCTTCATGACTCCTTCATGCCTTGAAAACCAGTACCACCTGGGTGACTCTTACACATTACCAAGTTCAGCCACAGCACAAGGTGCAACCCTGATTATCTCTGGAATGCAGCCTCTGTGCTCTCAGAAAACACTTCTCAGAAGATTTCACCTCAATGATGCAGGTCTCTTCCCAATCACTGTCAATTTCCCAGCTCCAGCTAACCAGCATCAATAGTCCCAGTAATGCAATGGTTTTGCTTTAGTAGTTCTGGTATCTTGTTAATCACAGCTGATTTCTTCAGTCCCTGCTAACCAAAACCACAGAATCTTAAATCAAACTAGCAATGGCCCTGATAAGAGTCTTTAATCTTCCCTCTGAAATTTCACAAGCCAGGCCTCCATCTTCTGCACTGTTCTCAACATTATCTTCCAAGCTCCTACACAACATCCCACAAAGCTCTTAACACTGAATGGATCTTCCAGCCCAAAGTTCTAAAGTCCTTCCACAGTCCTCCCCAAACATGGTCAGGTTGTCACAGGAATACCCCACTACGCTAATACCAATTTGTCTTAGTCAGGGTTTCTATTCCTGCACAAACATCATGACCAAGAAGCAAGTTGAGGGGGGGGGGATTTATTGAGCTTATACTTCCATGCTGCTGTTTATCACCAGAGGAAATCAGGACTGGCACTCAAGCAGGGCAGGAAGCAGGAGCTGATGCAGAGGCCATGGAGGGATGTTTCTTACTGGCTTGCTTCTCCTGGCTTGCTCAGCTTGCTTTCTTATAGAACCCAAGACTACCAGCCCACAGATGGTACCGCTCATAAAGGGCCCTCCCCCCCCTTGATCACTAATTGAGAAAATGCCTTACCACTGGATCTCATGGAGGCATTTTCTCAACTGAAGCTCCTTTCTCTGTAATAACTCCAGCTTGTACCAAGTTGAAACAAAATCTGCCAGTACACCATGCTTGATGATGCCAACTGCTGATCATTCTTCTATAGGGACACATTAATAGAGGTTGGGATCATTTCTAAAGAGGAAGATGGTAGCCCAGATGAAGATGAAGAAAAGTGATCTGTACTCAGGCATAGAGAAGTTTGTCAAACTATTGTGCAGAAGAGTGAGCATAACAGAAAAGATAGCATACAAAACATCCTCTTTGGCTAGCTGAGGTGGGAGAACTCACTTCGAGTAGTTAGAGCTTTGCATTGTATTCAACTTCACAGACTTGTTGGGCTCTTTTCCAGAGCCCTGCCATGGTGGCTGCTCTCAGGAAGCTTCACCACCCTGCCTCTCTTGCAATCACTGTCTTGCTTCTTGTTCCTTTTCTTTCCATGTCTTATGCCCTTGAGTTTCTAGAATGTTGTCTTCATCAGATCCTCACCCTTCAGCTTTGACCATCCAAAATCTGGACACTGGGATTGTAAAACTCTCGTGTGTGTGTGTGTGTGTGTGTGTGTGTGTGTGTGTGTGTGTGTGTGTGTGTGTGTGTATGTGTGTGTGTGTGTGTGTGTGTGTTGGGGGAGCTGGAGGTTTTCATGAAGTGTCTTAAGATGTCAGCTGGTTATTTTTTTGAGACAGAGTCTCTCCCTGAATTTGGACAAAACAAGTTAGTTAGAGTAGCTGCCCTGTGAGTTTTAAGGATCCACGTGCCTCTATTTCCCCGTGCTGGAGTTCCAGGTGCCTGCTGCAGTACCCAGCTAATTATGCAGGTGCTAGGGATCTGAGCCTGGGTCCTCATGTTTGTGTAGCAATCACGTGACTGAGCCGTTTTCTCAGCCTTTGAAAATATTGATTTGTTGTTTTGTTTTGTTTTTTGAGTCAAGATTTCTCTATATAACTGCCCTGGCTGTCATAGAAATTGCTTTATAATTGCTTGCCTCTGACTTACCGAGATCCACCTGCCTCCAGAGTGCTGGGATTAAAGGCATGCACCCACTATGTCTAGCTTTTTTTTTTTTTTTTTTTTTTTACGTTGACCTTTTTTAAATAATTTACTTAAATTTTTTTGGGTGTTTGCATTTGAGTGAAGGTATCAGATCCACTAGAACTGGAGTTACAGACAGTTGTGACCTGCCATGTGGGTGCTGGAAATTGAAGTCCGATCCTCTGGAAGAGCAGCCAGTGGTCTTAACCAATATTCTTAACCAATAATACTCCCTGCCAGCTTCTCTTGGAAACGAAGACTGTTCTTTCTGAATAGTGTCAGAAAATGGAAGTAACAAATAGTTTTTAGTAGTGAAGAGCCTTTCCTGACAGAGATCTTAATCGTGAGTTACACACATGAACCCTTTTAAAGAACTTGCTGGGGGCTGGGGAATTTCCAAGCTCAACTTCCGTTGGCCTGCAGTTTGAGCAAGACACACATCTGTTCTTTAATTGCTCAGTATTTCAAATCAAAACAAACCCTTCCGCGCGGAAAAGGCTCAGGTTACCCTTTGTGTTGGAGAGTAAGTCTCCTCTTCTGACTGGGAGGTGGCGAGATTCCGAACTACATCTTCCGCATAACACCCACAGCAGCTGGTTGCTGCAGCATCAAACTCTGACCACTAGATGGCGGGAGAGGACTGGGATAGCCCTGGAGGCGGCTCTTTTCACCCAGCCGAAGGAGGACCACTTTTGTTTCTCTGCTTTTTCTTCCTGCCCCTTTGTTTGACTTCACCATTTTCTATGTCCTTTTCTCTCCGCGACAGTTACGTGTCGCCTTTCATTCAACACCCTTGTTCAAGGAAAGTCTTGTCTCGAGCCGCCGGGGTTGGGGTCTTGCAGCTCTCTTTGCAAAGATTCTGGCTGTCCCGCGCCAGCAGCAGCCCTTATTGCTCAGTGCAGGCATGCCCTTTCAGGTCCTTCCCACAATTTTAAAATGTCATTCTGTCACTGGCCAAGTGTTCATTTCATCCTGAGACTACAGCTCAGCTATGAATAACTTAGGGATGATGTTATGCGTACAGGTATCATCGGGGTTGGGCAGACAGCTTCAGACGTGTAAATCGGAATAATTTTGGGAGACTGGTTTAAGAGAAATACTCCGTTGTGGAAATGAAGGCCAAACAGATTGTTCAGACCTGCCATCCCTCGTCGTATTGCATCCGACAGGCAATTCGCTGAACGGAACACAAGGAAAAAAAAAAAATCAACAAGGCAGAAGGCTCTGGAGAAAGCCAGATAGTCTTCCTGAGGCATCCTGGAGATTGCATCAGTTTTATATTGCAATTAGCGATCTTTAAGTTGCACACAAACCCTCCTGCAGAAGCTGGGGGAAGAGACACACCAGACCTTGTCCGCCCCCCAGTGGAGAGCAGTGAGGACGGATCCTTTCGTCAGGGGTAGCAGAGGCAAAGTAGGTATCCCAAGCCTCTTTTCACACCAATTAGAGATCTATGATCCCCTTGGGCAGATGGCGCCAATAAAGTTAATGGGATTTATATTCATCAAGAAAGGGTAGACACCAGGGCTGGGGTGAAAGGGGCCCTCCATCCTAGAGGAGCTAAGTCTTTAGATCTGCCAGAAAATCCGAAGGGATCTCAGCTGGTGACTTAAATCAGTTTTCTCCACCTTTCAGGGCCTGCTACCAAGACCTGGAGAGGAGAAGATCTCTTTTAGAAAGACCCCTGTACAGTCTATGCAACTGCTTTCTTGCTTATTTGTGTCCAGTACCAACACCTTTTAAGCCTAAGGCAGCGCTTTTCAATTCTGTGATGAAAACCTTTCATGGTGAAACCCCAAGACGAAGAGCACATTAAACCCCTTTCTTATTTCACGACTCCTCCCAAACTTGAGGCAAATTCTATCAGTATGGTCCCAGGTTCTTGTCTTTCTCCTTGTTCCATGGTGGCACCGGTATGATTTATGGCTCTGAAGGGAGAGCCAGGCAAAATCAGCTGTTTCGGCTGACTGCTGTGAGTTTTCGGGTCGAAGTAAAATCCAATGGGGTGTGACTTGAATTCCAAGAAAGTCTTCTGAAAGTGGACTGCCAGGAGCTCCTCCTTGAGGAGTCAAATCGAAGAGCCCCTCCCTTGGCTGCTGCTCCCGAGCTCACAAAGAACCTTCCTCTCCCAGCTCCACACTGTGCTGAGAAGGGCCTGCTGCACCTGGCCAGGGGCAATGGGCTATTGTTTTCTGGAGGTGGACCCCCTGCTCACCCCTGGAACTGGCCTTGTGCCAGAGCCCTCAGGAGCCGGGCAGGCTTTGTCCTGGGGACTCCGAGTTGGTTATACAGAGAAAGTGAGGCTTGGTTGAAAGTCTCCCTGAGGACAGTGAGCCTTTCTTCCCACAACCAGGAAGCGCATTCTAGCTTTCTTATCCCCCAGATCCCTGATAACCTTCTAAATTGAAAAGCTGAGCACTATCTAAGTTTGAGCCAGGGCATGTGGATGCTGTTAAAATGGTTAACGTCTTTGAGAAGCCAGCAGGATTTCTAGAAATGTCTAAAATGACACACTCAGCACACAACTAGAGGGGGAAAGTTTCTGACTAGGGAACAGGGCTAAAAGCATGGGCTTCGGAGCCAGACAGACCGGGTTCGTGTCCTGGTTGATCACAGCTACAGCTGAGATAGCTGGACAAAGTAATTGGATTCCCCCAAAGCTCGTATTAAGGCTGTCCAGCCCTCTCCCTCTCCCCGGTCTAACTCAGTGCGATCCATGTTCTTCCCAAAAGATCACTGGGCTTTACAATCATGATGCCCATTAAAGTGAGTTGAGCACTTTGTATTAATTACATTAAATCTTTGAAACGCTTCTATAAGGTAGGCATGAGTGTGAATGAAGAAGGGAGGGGGTACTGTAAGAGCCAGCACACAGGAGAGCGATGAGAAGCACTGCCTCCCCCTACTGAAGTCACAGCAAGAGACAGGACACATTCAGAAGATAGGATGCTGGGTCTTATGAGAGCTGTGTTTTTTTTTAAGACTGTTAGTAATGTCTTCATTTTTCTGTGAGAGATAGAGGGTCTAGTTTCATTCTCTTGGATGTGGGTATCTAGTTTTCTTTGCATTCTTTTATAAAAAGACAACCCTTTTGCTAACTCATAAAAATCAGTTGGCTGCAGTTGCCTGGGTATATGTCCAATCCCTGAACTCTGTGTATGTGCTGTGTGAATGCTTTTATTTCAAGCTCTTGTTGTTTTTGGATATATGTAGGCTAGTGTATGAATACATTCATACATATTCATGTGAGCACACATATATGTGGAGGTCCAAAGTTCATGTCAGTAGGACTTCCTCAGTTTTTCTGCATCTTCTTATATAAAACTGAATCTCTCACTGAACCTGGAGATTGTCTTTTTGGGCCGACTGGCCAGTGAGCTCCTGGGATCTGCTCATCTCTGCCCCTTTGCACTAGAGTTATAGATGTTCATAACCATGTCCAGGTTCGGTTTTTCTTTTTTTCTCAACCTGGACCCTGAGATCTGAACTCACGTCCTTATGCTTAACAGTCATGCCTTCAGATCCACGTGTGTGTGTGTGTGTGTGTGTGTGTGTGTGTGTGTGTGTACATAAGCTACACACACAAAGAGTTTTCATTTTAATTTATTTTATGATACATGTGTGGAGGTCAGAAAACAATATGTAGGTTCAATCCTCATATCATGCTCTAGGGATTGACCTCAGGCTGTTGGACTGGGCAGCATGAGCTTTTACCAGATTCAACTCAGCACTATATTTTAAAGTTAGGTACTTTAACATCTCCTGTTTTGTTCTTTGTGGTGAAAATTTGTTTGGTTATTTGAAACTACTCTTTCTATAGATAATTTCTGAAATTATAGTCATATAGTAGCCTTTCTGTAGACCTCAGATTAGAAATGTATATATTTTAAATAAGACTTTGATTAAAGTATTAACAATAACCATTTCTTAATAATAATAAATCCCATTTATAAATGACTATGCACACTTTCCATATGCAGAGGGTATAAGTACACTTATTTTATAGCTGGTCTTGTTTGTCCATCCACCCATCCGTCTGATTTATTCATCTGGTTGTTGCTGAAGGTTCCAGGGGGTGGACTGGTGTCTGAGATAGGCAAAAGCAGATCCTCTCTGAAGGTTCCACAGCAGTGTGTCATAGAACCAGGAAACCAGGAGCATTCAATCCTGAACGCATGCTCAAATAAACATACAGCAACTTAAAAATGTGTAATATACATTTACAGCAGCATTGGCACAGCTAAAAATCTGAAACAATTCCCACGCTGAATAACTGGTGAGCTGATAAAATGTACACGATCAATCACACAACGCAACATCTCACCAAATGCCTGGAAAGGAGCAGAGAGCAGCACTCAGGATTTCCCCAGCCCAGGTCGGCTCTCCCCAAGTCTGGGCTCTAGCAGATCAGAGAATCCCATAGCTAGGCTGCTCTTGGCTGGGCCAGCCCAGGGGCTCCTGCAGTGCGGGTGGCACAGGCCAGGCCAGCAGCCCCTGCATGTCCTGCCTAATTTAAGTGGCAATTTCCTTTGGGGGTTTCGCTTAAGTGTAGCCCTGAGAGGACCCGTGGCCAAGAGCTTTTGAGAGGAAATGTTACCCTGGACTTCCAGGAGCGCTTTAAAGACCCGGAACTTTTCCTTTTTGCTCCTGGAGGGCCCCAGGGATGGTTGATTAACCTGGGGCCGGGGCGGGAGTGCAGGCCTCCCAGGCTCCCCTAATTTTTGAGTGTGCTACAGGGACTCTGCAGAAAGCAGTCTTCACACTGCAGAACCGCAGGAAGGATTTAGGACAAACAAAGGTTGTCCATTAAACTAGTTTATGACTTCATGTTGGGCCGCAGGCATTCATAGCTATCCTGCATGGCTTGTGGGCTTGGTTGATGGCGAAAGAGCAAAGAGCTTCTTAAAGGGAGTTTGGGATGCAGGAGGGAGAACTAGCAGGGTCAAACGGAAGAGATTTATAGTTCCTAAAGAAAACTTGAGTTTTGTGGGATCATTAATAATAATAACAATAATAATAATAATAATAACAACAACAACAACAACAACAAATTATTTTGGGTCCCCCTTAGTAGTAACAGGGATGAAGCTGGCCCAAGGTATGTGGAAATAGTTCTGAATGTGGAGCCAAATCTTACTTATATTTTCGTCACTCTTGTGGATTTTGTCGTGCTTGTGCAAACAGCTTCTACGGTGTTCAGTGACTGCATTGGAAATCCTGGAGTGGGGACTCAGCACACGTGGTGTCAACACTACCAGATGAGATTATTATGCGGACTAGAACAAGAACTTCTGCACAAAGTTCTGGCTGCAGAAGGATTCAGTTCTGGTCAGGATAGGATACTTCAGAGGGTCTAAGGGAACTCAAATCAAAGAGGAAGGGAAACCAACAGCTAAACCAACCACCAACCACAAACCTAACCCTGAGGAGCGACAAGATTGAGAGAAACTGGGTTAAAAATACAAACTATAGGTTCATTCAGGTTTTTTTTTTTTCTTTTTTTTTGGTGAGAATTCGTGCATGTGTGTGTGTGTGTGTGTGTGTTGTGTGTGTATGAAGGCCAAGAGTAGACTTCCAGTATCTTTCTGGATTGCTTTTTACCTTGTATATTGAGGGACAGTCTGTCATTTGAACCAGAGCTTGCAAGTTGGGCCAGTCTAGCTCGCCAGCTCACTCCAGGGATTAACAACGCCATGAATACAGCCTGCCCAGCATTCGGGTGGCTGCTATGGATGCATACTCTGACCCTTATGCTTATTCACTAAACCAAGCCAATGGCCCAGATTCATACCATTTTTGAAAACTAGAAAATACAAAATCACCCTACCATCTGACCCCTCCAGTCAGTCACCACTCCAGTTAGTCATCTGCCTCCAGGTGCAGGGCTAATTCTGTATGCTTTGCAGCCCCGGGCTTGAGCTCTACAAGTAGTTCACTGTGATGCACGGCTGCTGAATGGTGAAGGGTCCATGTCTGCTCCCTACTGCTGATGTATGTTATAGGTTTTATACACAACACACTCTTTGAAATCCCCCTTGTGTCTAATGTGCTCTGGTCTGAGAAGCCCTTTGGAAGGGGCCACTTTACAGCATGGTGAAGTGCTTCTGAAATGGATCTACATATCTAATACCATAAACACAACTTGCCGCTTTGATTCTCAACGTGACCCTAAGATAGAAGCAACAGGAGATGGAGACAGAAAGCTGTTCTATGGGAAAGAAGTATTCAATAAATGCACTACAAATTTTAGGAAAGGCAAACTCAAACTCAAGCAAGCCTAGGATGTTTTTCAGAGAATTCTCCTGGGTATGGCTGGATGCTTCTGACTCACTGCAAAAACCCTTCTGAGGTCCCACGTGGAGCTGACTATAAATGAGACTGACACAAAGTGAACCCGAACGCTTCCCTATGATGTCTGAAGTCCCCCCAGCCATTCATCCCTTATGGTTTCAAGGACTAGTTAATTCTTTAATTTTATATTCACCCTCATCACTCGCTGGCCTCACTGCTCCCGAGTTTGTGCTATTAGTTGTTTCCATGTTTAAAAATGACAGCTTGTGATTACAGAGATGACTAAAGATCAGGGAGTTAGAACCACTAATTAAAAGGCTTATATATTATTTAAAGTTTCAAAGGTAGGAATCATGGGAGAACTAAAAATGATAGATATGAAATACTTGGTGGAGGAAGAAGCCGGGATGCTCAATCTTCCCCTTCCTATATTAAGGTGTCTAGACATGTTATCTGAGATTGATAGATGGGGGAAAGGAGGCTAAGCCTCTTATCTAGATTTATGGAAGGAACTGCTACAAGAACCCAAAACAAACAGATAAAAGTGCCTGGGTCTCTGTGAGGGCAGAGGAAGAGAGCAAGGGTAAGAGACTCCCGTTCCAAGCCCTAACTCCTGTCCTCATTGATTTGTCCCCATGCATATGTATGGCTGTAGTGGAATTTTTTTTCCAAGCAAGAAGCAAAATAGTAGGAGTTAGGTTTAGCAAAACATCTCACATGGATTCCCACATCTCACGCAGGCTTCCACATGTCACATAGGCTCACATATCTTACACGGACTCACACATGTTACTTGGACTCACAGATCTCACATAGTATCACACATCTCACGTGAACTCACATGTGTCACATGGACTCAAACATCTCACATGGACTCACACATGTCACATGGGCTCACATATCTCACATGGGCTCACACGTCTGTTGCACTTGGGTGACACATTTGGAGGTGGAAACAGACCGACTCTCCAGGAGAGTTTTGGCCGCCCTTGACTATTGAATTCCGAGTGTACTTTCTCCTGAAGGTTTGAAAGATGAAACAGTGTAACAACAGCCACAAGTAATATCTTTGAAATGTGTTAAGTAGTAGTTTTCATTCCCACTAGAAAAATTGTCAACCCAGATTGCTACTGTCACAGTCAGGTGCAAATTAGATAAATCATTCCACAAGACTTTGGCTCCCTGTTTGATCTAGAGATTTCAGACTAGGCTATTTGGGAAAGAAAATTTTGTTTTGTAATGATAGAATTGTTTGCTTTTAAATTGGATTTCAACTAAGCTATCAAAAATGATTAGCTAACAATGGGCTCAAAAGTCTAATTCACATATATTATAGCTAATCAGTACTGTCAAAGACATTTTGTGTTTTAAATGGTTGTTATAAACATAACTAAATGCAGGCACCCATATTTGCTGTACCAGTGTTAGCCCTGGGGGCTCTTCTTAAACTGCTTTCAGATCCCCGTGGAACAAACAGCCTAGTGGGTGAGACGTGCTGTCTCTGGTAATTCAGCCATTAAGTAACTGGGTTTAGAAACTTAGGTTTAATTTTTGCCATGAGAATAATGGCTTGTTTAATACAAAAGCAGTAGGCTTTTTAAAAATGAAAATCTATGAAAATGTGATATAGAGCAACTGTGAATAGCATTAACTGTTAATTATGACAAAAAATGAAACAACATTGCCAGTGGAATCTTTTTCTTGTGACACAGAGTGCCTGCCCACCATTCCATCCTGTGAGGTGTTCTTGTTGAACGTCTTTTTAAAAGTCTAAGCAGCCCATTATTTCAGCTTATATCTGAGTTACACATCCGTTGCCTACCGTTGAGTGTTCCGTGTTGTTGTTGTTGTTTTCTTTTTTGAGACAGTGTCTTATTATGTAGCTCTGTCTTTCTTGGAACTCATTATGTAGACCATATAGGCTTGAACTCACAGAGATCCTCCTGCCTCTGACTCCCTAATACAGGGGTTTAAGGTCTGCATCACTACCAAGTGAACACTGCTAAGTGTTCAGTTTTGAAACATAATAGAAACCCAGTTTTAAAAGGTGAATTGCTATACTCTCTAATATATTGTGTCCCATAAGAAAAAACCTAAGAAAATAAAGAATTTTTAGGACAGGCAAATATGTTTTGTGTTCTGGTTGATTGACAGGGGCAGGTTTTAAGATTCCTGTTTATGTCTAGGTTCTCAGACATGGACTTTCAAGTTTTACGACTGATGTATGGTTTATTAAAGTAAATTAAACAATTGACTACACACTCTGGGATGGTTTCGTTCTGTTTCATGTTTCTTAAAAGACACTGTCAGCTGATCTGCAATTGTCTGTTTCTCTCCCTTGTTTTAACATTGATATAACCAGGAATGGTGGCTTTCCTGGTTATTGGCTCTCAGGTACAGTGGCTTTAAACTGTCCCTGCATTCTTGATGTGTTACAAGCTGCACTGAGATGCTCTCCTTGTAGAGTTCTATAATGTGTGTGCTTTTCAAGTTTATGGGGAAATAGAATTTTTTATTAAAAATTTTGCTCTATATTTACTTGAACACTTGGCATTTGCTAAAGATTGTCTCATAAATCAATCCATCCATCCATCCATCCATCCATCCATCCATCCATCTTAAAGATAAGCAATGAATAACTTGATAGAAATGGAAAACTTCATGAGAATCTGCTGTTCTGATAATCTTACTATTTTTATTATAATTAATTTTAGATTATAACATAATGAGATTATTTCCTTCCTTCCATTTCCTCCTTCCAGCCTCTCCCATGTATCTTGCTCTCTTTCAAATTCATGGCCTCTTTTCCTTTAATATGTGTGTGTGTGTGTGTGTGTGTGTGTGTGTGTGTGTGTGTGTGTGTGTGTGTGATTAAAACCTGCTCAGTCCACATAATTACTTGCATGTATATGTTTTCAAGGCTGAACATTTGGTATTGGATACCAACTAGCTTGCTCTTCCCTGGAAAAGACTGTTTCTCCCATTCTCAGCATTCATTAGTTGCCTGCAGTTCTTTGTCAAAGGGTTGACGCCCCAAGAGTTTTTCTCCTTCTACATTAGCATGTCTGTTGGTGTCATGGTGTTGTCCTTGTTCAGGTTATGTTTAGACGGCCATAGTTAGATTCCATGGTGTGGCTTCTCTGACATTTCTAGGAGACGATCTCGTAGTAGCAAACTCCCTGAACTTCTGGCACTTATAATCTTTTCATTCCCGTGTCCACAAGGATACCTGAGCCTTCGGTGCAGAAGTTGTGTTGTAAATGTGTTGGTTGGCACTGATTTCCATCAGTTGTGGTTTTTCATAATGGTCTGCATTTGTTGCAGAGAGAAGTTCCCTTGATGAGGGACATGACTCATGCTAACTGGCCATGACTCTCAGTGGTAGACTATGGGGAAATAAAGTGGCAATATGCCTTGTAGAAATTTGTGTAGGTTCCAGTTCGTAAGTCTATCCTGGTATCCTGTGAGGACTAACGCACTACTTAGGTGCAGGGCCCCCTCTACTGATAACTAAAGTCTTGGGAGACCAAGGGTGGTCAGCTCTTAGTGAGTTAAAGCTCTTCCCCACGAAGTCCTGACACATTCGTATAAAGTGCTCCAAGCCCTGTAGAGTGTTTGTTTTACAGTGGCACGCATCTTTTTTGAACCCTAGGCTATATCAGTAGCTCCTCACAGATGGAGCATTTCCCCATACCAAGATCCAGGTTGACAGAGGCTGCCATTCCTACTGCGCCCATGGGGAAGTGAAGGCAGGGGGGACAAGTACCTCATCCATGACTATAAAGCTCTAACTGATGCTCTCTGTATTGCTGCTTTTTAGGGTTTTTCTCTGGGCTACTCACGGTTCCTGACTGAAAGTGGTACCAAGGGGCCTCTTAGGGAATACAGAGCGCTGTGACCCATTGTTAAAGACAAACCTGGCTAGATGGGATTTTCCTTAGGATTAGTAGTTGAGGAATACTCCTCAGGACAAGGTCTTGAGGCCTGACCACGCTTCACACATGTGCTTTAGCCCCGTGGTTGGCTCCATCTTTAGCCTGAACTTGCACTGACACCTTGGGTAAGCCAGGTGTTCATATTGGGTGTCACATGAACGCTTCCTCTCTCTCAGCTCCAACAATTCTCTTGTTCACCTCAGTGTATACTCCAAAGCCTTAGCGGTGAAAATCCCACTGTTTTCATGACTGTCTCTGTGGGCTTACCAAGTCAGGAGTCTATAGATTTAATGCCAAGGTAGTGCTGGTGAAAAGCCACTCATTTCACTCACATGAAAAGCTGAAAACAATGTGAATTTGTCTGGGCTGGATCTTCTTGCTTTCAGAGACTGCTTGCAAGGATGGCCCCTCAGTGTTCCACTCAAAACACAACCCGATGTCCGTCCCACTGTGGCTGTTTCTAAAGCAAGTGCCAGTGAGAAAAACTGGAAAAGCCTCTCATTTTTATTGTGTTCCTGGCCATTTCAAGAGTCATTTCCTTTCCTTTCAGGGAGATAAAAAGACATATATTATGTGGGCAGAAGATGCTGTGTTCTGGTCAATAACGCAGGCCACAGAGGTCAATGGCTTTAAGCCAAGCCTGGTTGAAAAATGCTGTAAATTTTCAAAGGTGGGGGGAGGAGACTGGTGTACATGGGCTGAGGGGAGCAAAGACACTGGGCAGAAATGGCCCCTAAAAGGAGCTGTATCAGTCCCATAAAATCCTACCACAGTCTATACAGGATCCCCGGAATGGAGGGAATTCTGCCCACCCAAGTTTTACTTTGCAACAGAGACTAATAAAAAAAAAAAAAGGTCTGAAAATAAATCTTGGAGGTCGGCTCGTCCCTTGAGACTGAAACTTGAAACCTTCTCTGGTTGTCTAGTTCATCGGGGTCTTTGGTGTTAATGAGCCAGTTTGATGGCACAACTCCAGAACACTTCAGTCTTCTCTGAGAATTTAACTAGTTTTTCAGTGTCTACCCTAGGCTTCATGTTAGTATAAAGGCATTATTTATTCTCACTCTTCCCAGGCCCCCCAAACACCTGCTTTTGGAAGCCTCTGGATCTATCAGTTTTCATGGAGGAGGGAAAGTGAGTGTGTACATTTGTGCACTCATATATGTCTGTATGAGGAAGGATGGGGGTGTCCTACGGAAGTGTGAGACGCTGTCATCTCTTAGAAACACATTTGACTGCAATTACTATCATACAACATGCATAACTTTGTATTCACTAGAAGTACATGATTAATGTTTATAAAAACAAAAATTAGTAAAGACATTGTGGGTAAGGAGATACTCAGCAAACATGGGTGCTGTCAAGATCTATTTCCGTCTCCACAACACGGATGATAAACACAAGAAACCACTAACAAGACATCAGTGGTAGAAAGTTTAATCCCACAAGTAGTGGTTTGTTTGTGGTTGTGTACGTACGTGCACATTTATACAAACAATATAGATTTCCCTCAAAAGATGAAATGTGAAAATATTGGGATTTGAAACAAATAATTATTTCAGGGGCTTAAACATTCTTTTATTTCCTGTTTGACTCCTCATGCTGGATGGGGTGTTAAGGAGTTTTGCAAGGCATGTGTATATTTTCTTTTTCTCAACCCTCTGAGAATCTGAAACTCTGTTAGAGCAAACATCTTATTGACGAGTCTGAGGCAGCTGAGCCAGGGAAAGAAGAATAGTAAGACTGACCGAGCCTTTGGAAGTGGCTGGGTGCTGTAAGCACAGTTCACCTATCACCAGATGAGTGTCTCAACAAGACCCAGAGATGCAGATTCTATGATCATTGCCTTTTTAGAGATGAGGAAACCGACCTGCAAGCAGGCTAAGTGACTGGCCCAAGGCTCCTGGGGAGTTGGTGACCGATTTATGATTCTTGAGGCCATAATTTCTTTTGCATGCATTAAAAAACCAAACCAAACAAAATACCCTGCAGTTTGAGTCACAGTGGAGGCCATTTGCATCAGCTCCAAAAGGATATAGGAATTTCTTGCAGGGTTGTGGTGGTGTGAGATTAACATCGTTAAATAGCATGCTATATTTTTAATGTAACCTAGCTAACATAGTTGCATTGTCTTCTGAGTATTTAGAATTAAGACATTTAGGACCAGCTTTCCAAAAGCACCCTAAGGCCACCAGTATGTTCACATGGAACTGTACCTAGGTCAATGTCATCTGCCTCAAAAGGTTCCTCCATATTCCCAAGAGGAATCATATGTAAGAGAAAGTGAAACTGATTTTGCCTCTGAAGCAGGGCAGGGAAACCCTGGGTGTTCATGTCCCAGCCTTAGGAACTGATGGATCTAGAGCATCAGTTCTCAATCTGTGTGTTGAGACCCTTTGGGGGTCAAATGACCCTTTTACAGGGTCACCTAAGAGCATCTTAAAACATGGATACTTACATTAAAATTCATAACAGCAGCAAAACTGCAGTTATGAAGTGACAACAGAAATAATTTTATGGTTGGGAGTTACTACAGCCTGGGTAACTGTATTAAATGGTCACAGCATTAGGAAGGTTGAGAACCACTGGATAGAGAAACTTGAGGTTGCAAATAAAATTGTCTCAGTCCCTGATCAGAACCAAAGAATGACCCCAAGTGTGCTTCCTGGAGAAATAAAAAAAAATCAATATCAGGAAGTAAATTAGAATCAGATTGAGGAATAGATCTCTTAGAAACTGAAGCAACCATCAACCATCTGCAAGAAGATCTTGGGACACTGAAAAATAAAGAAACAGAGAAATGCACAGAGTCAACTGTTATGGGGTACCTTAAATGATGGCATTTACCTGATTGATGCTTTTAACACAGACCCCCAAGTACAGTGCACCACAAATGTGCTACTTACCAAATAATTACAGGATATATAAAAATATGAATTTATAGTATTCCATTGGGTGAACACTCCATTAATGGGACACTCACTTAAAGCTCTATGATGAATGCTTTTTTCACTACATTAAAAAGAACAATTAAACCCATGCTTTCATGTACTCACTCCTAATTACTTTCTACCCTGGATAATTTTATTCCAGAGTTGGTGATTCTAGCTCTCTTTCATAACCTGCTCCCAGGAGGGGCATTGTAGGGAGAACTATTTATTTTCATTATGTTTCTCAGGTCCCTTCTCATTAGTTCTTTTTTTACTGTGATTCTAGCAATCTCTTTATTGTTTCACCAAATATACAGTACTTTTGAGCCCACAACCATTCAAAACACAGTTGCTAAGTGGAAATCAGACCAAAAGGTTGAGAGGGAATTTTTGACTCTTCTCTGAAATTAAGTAGAAGGCAACTTTGCAGATAGCTCTCCGATGACAAGTATATAATGTCGTGACTGACCAAAGCTATAGAATAGTGTTATTTCCAAGATTCTCATTTTGTTCAGCATCTCAGGTAAGAAAGATGCTCTCTTCTCCTTTTACAAACTGTATCCTGTTCTAATCATTGATGTGTAAAGGCTACTTTTCTTTATTCATTCATCAAAATGAAGTTAAAGTCCTAGTTGGTGAATGATATGAAGCAGTGAATAAGAACATAATGGTGATTTCTTAAAAAGTCTACTCTTAGGGGCTTAATTCCAACATCATTTTTTCCTAAACATTTTAAAGATGTTTAATAGGAGAAGAACTGAGAAGGAATGAGTCTTGACTTAGTGAAACAAGTAGCACTTGGAAATCAGGGTCTAATCTATGTTTGAAAGAACTTTTTATTCATATCTAGATCCCCCTTTCCTTAGTAGGTGTGTATTTCAAGTTATGGGCGTCACCTAAGACTTATCTGTTGACAGCATGCTCTATGGTACAGGGTCTCTCTGAAGCTTCAGAACCCCTAGCAGACCAGGAGGTGTATCCATTCCAGACCATACGTGTGCAAGCACCAAGAAGCCACATGTGAATTCAAAGCTAGATGCTTCACTTTCCTCATCCTGTCCTTGTATTGGGAGTGTGCACAGGGATGATGAATTATGTACCCTAGTTTCAGGTAAAAGTGTATTCTGGATTGTGGGGTTTAAAGATGCAGGTTTTAACTTGAAGGGAAAGGTTACCTCATTCCCCCACCCTTCTGTATCCTGTCAGTAATCTCCACCTAATATGGATAAACTGGCCTTTCTTCACTTACGTTCTTTTTGTGCATATAGAATGTGCTTGATTGGTCAAACTGTGCCTGCCTATGTCTAGATCAGCTGCTTTTCTTTGAGTAAAGAATCCAGATGCCTAAATCAGAACAGTAGTATGTTGAACGTGGCACTAAGTCATCACAAATAGCCATAAAAGACATCAGGTTGCTGACTTGGCTCATGCAATGTCATTAGCAATTTCTATCCATCAGAAGTAGGATGTCTTTGTCTTGTCAGGAAGATGTTAGCAGGTCTGAGGTCTTTATGATAAAAGCAAGTAGAGGGGAAAGAAGAAGAGACAAAGAGAGATGGACGCAAGATACAGCACAGTGGTGCAATCCATGGGAATCAACTTCTCTGATAGAAGAATTACCCCGTGCCTGCGTCTATCCACCAGACTAAACTCCACAAAGCATTTTGCAGCTACACTACTTTTCTTCTCAGTTTTATATTCATTGACACACACAGCTGTAACTAGAACTGGAAAGGATGATGTCACCCTTGCTTAGTGTCCCCTTTGAGGTTGAGGGCAGAACTCAGTAGTCACTTACTCTGCAGAAGTAAATAACAGGCACCAAATATTTTTGCATAAACCATCATGTGGAATCCCTGGTATGCATGTTTCAGTTAGAAATTACTATCCTTATTTTAGAAGAAAAAGAAATGGCACACAAGACTTTCACAGCAAGACACAGGGACAAGATTTCTCTAAAGTCAATGTCTCCAGTCTTCAATTGCTAGTGGTGGCAATAGGGCTCCCCCACCCTCCACCATTATTGTAGGAATAGTCTAGTTTTAATCTATTCACCCACCAGGGGCTTGGGCCCCAAGAAAAGTCCATCTTTCTTGAAAGAGACTGCCAAGTTCCTATTCTGTACCACCGTTGGCTTTGGAAATAGCACAAGATTATAGGAGCCATCTATGTTCTAGACATTTCCTCAGGTAAAGAAGACTGTCAAGTATTGACCAGATTCAAAGCAAAGCAGGTAGAATCTGGGGCATCTATAAGTTTTGTAGTCAATGGTAAAAAGGTAAACTTGCTCCCTACCTGCTTCCTTCTGTCAGCCTCCACTTAGTGGTTCATGATTGGCTGAGAACAAGGACATTTACCCCCATTCCTACCCTACCTCTAGTTCTGTTGTTAAGGAAAATGCCCAGTGGTTTAAATGAAGCCCTAATTATTAAGTCTGCTTTTTTTGTTTTTTTTTGGTTTTTTTTTTTTTTTTTTTCGGGACAGGGTTTCTCTGTGTAGCCCTGGCTGTCCTGGAACTCACTCTGTAAACCAGGCTGGCCTCGAACTCAGAAATCCGCCTGCCTCTCCCTCCCATGTGCTGGGATCGAAGGCGTGTGCCACCACTGCCCGGCTAATTATTAAATCTGATTCCTGCCTTACACTGGCTCATTTTAACCTGGTAAACTCATTAAACCTCAGCTCTTTACTTAGCCACGGGTGACCAGAGTATCATAATTTCAACTACCAGTGCTCAGTGATTGAATGGGCCTTGAGTTTTCAGAATTCCTACAGTGGCCCATCTGAAGAGTTCAATTACTAAAGTCAGAAGTTTATTCAGCTCAAGGAGAGAGCTCTCTGATCTGGCCTGAATTCAAGGAATGGCTTTAAAGATGAATGAAAGCAAACCACTGGCTCCACGATTTCCAGTGACCCATTTTGCTTTAACCATAAATCAGCCAAGCGGTCTCAAACGCAGACAGTTTCCAGACAGGCCAGGTCATCTCTAGAGTTAATGAGATGACACATGTTTTAAAAACAGCGCTTACCTTTACCGGCAGATGCCAGCACCTACATCTTAGGGTGAGAAAGGACCTGGGGTTTGAGCTCCTCACATTCTGAAATTTAAAAAATTAATTAATTAAAAGCAAGAAAACAAAACCACAGTCAGACAGACAGACACACACAGTTGCATGGAAACACATACAAGATTGCTCCAGCTCTCTCTCTCTCTCTCTCTCTCTCTCTCTCTCTCTCTCTCTCTCCCTCTGCTTTCTTTCCAAGTTACTGCCCAGTTAATCACATCAAAGGGAATTCTCAGGAAGAGCTGTCTTTTCAGTGTTCTTGCTGCTATTTTGTTCGTGTGAATGTGTAGATATCTAATAAATGGCTTCCCTCTCCCTATATAAAAGAATTTTCCAAATGTAAAACTGGCCAGTGCTATCTGGTTTCAAATTTTAATGGGTTCTCATAAAACCTCTGTCAATAGTGAGTTCCCAGTCAGTGTTTTACAACACTGACAGCTTTGCAAATACTGTAACATATGTAACTTGGGCTGGGTCAATACATGGCGGGGAAATCAGGCTGTGAGATGGTCGAGCTGTTCATTTTGGCTGTCTTTACAATCAATCAGTCAGACTAACTGAGCCTGCAGAGACACTCACTGATTATTGAGAAAGCTAAAGCAAATGCATTCGCCTCGCTGTCTGCCAAGGCTCATTCAATAGCTAAACCTCTGTCAAGATGCAGATGGGCCACCTTCCGAAAACCAAGGTTATTAGAAAAAACTCAGGTCCATCTGAAAGTGAACCTGTGCTTTGACTGCCAAAGAGAAGATAAAACAAAATAAAACCAAAAAAACAAAGCAAGCAAACAAACAACAACCACCAAAAAAAAAAAAAAGAAGGAAAAAAGAAAAGAAAGAACAAACGAAAGAAAGAAAGAAAGAAAGAAAGAAAGAAAGAAAGAAAGAAAGAAAGAAAGAAAGAAAGAAAGAAGGAAGGAAGGAAAGAAAGACAGGGAAGAAGAGGAAGGTACAAAGTATTCCAATAAACTTTGTTGGGTACATTTGCAGACTGACCCACTTCAAAAACAAAAGTTTATAGGCTTTGGTGACAGGCCAAAAGCAAGGATCTTTTCTATGTCATCCCATCTTGTGTTTCTTTGTTGTTCTTCTTTGTGTGGTTTTCTTTCTTACATTTTTTAAAGCTTGTGCTTAATTCAAAAGGGATAAACAAACAGCTATCACGTCAAATATATCTTCTGCCTGTGACCATAATCCTTTGAATGCACTCAATCTCATCAAACGTAGTTCCTAACTGAGAAGATAAATTTCTTTAAAAAAAAAAAATAACAATAATAATAGCAAGTTACAAAAGAAAGAGGACGACTTCCTAAGCCCTTTCTTTTAACTTGCAGAGGAACTGGATGCATTATGTGAGCACAGTTGCTGGCTGCATTCTTTACATAGAGCCAGCTCATCCGTGACTGCTGGGAGGGTAAGTGCTTTGTGTGAGTTGTCTAATCCAAATGTCTCTGAGTTGCTAGGTTTAGGCCAAGACGTTCCAATAAAAATGAGCAGAGCCTCCCTGTCTTTGCCCGCACTTGATTCAAATCACATCTGTGTAGAATGAATTACCTTCACAATCTTTTCTCCAGGGGCCTCTCTGGTCATAATAGAGATAAGAAAACAAAAGCTACTTATCAGCACTTGCAGTTAAAGAGAAAAAGGAGAATTTAGGCAAAATAAATCTCTTTGAGGATGCTGTTTCTAATGTCACTGAGCTGCCTTAAAGATAGTAGTGATTAAAGAACAGGTGGGTCACTAAGGAAATAGGGGTAAAAGTGGGCTTTCAAAAATTTAGAATGTTTATTATTTACCATCCTAAACTATTGACTTTTGGGCTATATAATAGTGCCTGGGTTTGGTGTCTGCAGATGGGATGGATCCCTAGATGGGACAGTCTCTAGATGGCCTTTCCTTCAGTCTCTGCTCACACTTTGTCCCTGCATTTCCTTTAGACATGAGCAATTCTGGGTTAATATTTTTGAGATGAGTGGGTGGCCTCATCCCTCAACCCAGGGCCGTGCCTATCTATTGGATATGGTCTCTACAGGTTCTATCTCCCCTTTGCTGGGTATTTCAGTTAATGTCATCCCCATTGGGCCATAGAAACTCTTGCATCCCTGGCATCTGGGACTTTCTAGTGGCTACCCCCAGCTCCCCATCCTCCACTGCAACACACCTCTGTTCCATTTCTTGACCCTCTGTACTTCTCCCCCATCTCCTCCCACACCTAATCCTGCTCCCATTTTTGTTCCCCCTCCTCTTTCCTTCCCAGGTTTCCTCCCTCCCTTCCTCCCTCCCTCTACCTCCCATGATTATTTTGTTCCCCCTTCTAAGTAGGACTGAAACGACCATACTTTAGTCTTCTTTCTTCTTCTTGAGCTTCATATGGTCTGTGAATTATATCTTGGGTATTCCTAGCTTTTTGGTTAAAATCCACTTATCAGTGAGTACATAACAAGTGTGTTCTTTTGTTTCTGGGTTACCTCACTCAGGATGATACTTTCTAGTTCCATCCTTCATCATTTTATTTTCTAAAACCCATAAAGATTTCGATCAGGGTTACACTGAATCTCCAAGTCCAAGTGAGAAGAGTACTGAGATCTTAACAATATTGAGTTTCCAACCCACTAACATGCTATATCTCCATTTATGTTGCTGATTTGTCAACGTATAGTCTTTAGTGAGCATGACTTAAAACTTTTTGTTCAATTTATCTCATGGCTTTGCCACTAGTTCCTCCATGAAGTCCTGCCTAACAACCAGAAAATAAATATGTGCTTTGTGATCTAATACAGCAGTTCTGAAATTTTCTCCATTCACAGATGTCTCAGGAGTTATTTCAAGATGTTAGATCAAAACAGATATTGGAAAGTTAAATTTATTAAGTAAATAGGTTTAACTATTAAGAAAATTTTGTTATCCTAATAGCAAATGACAATAAAAAAGATACAATTTATTTCATATTACCAAATAGTGACTGTTTAATAAATCATTACAATTTTTTAGGTCTGCAATTTGCTAATTTACAAAATGGGCTCATTGACTTATAGGGTTACCAACAGAACTCTAGCTGCTGCTCTTTGTAGTTGAGCTAACACAATTCTAAACACATACCTTTCTAATCATGCTTTCTGTTAGGATTTTCATCAAGTCTAAGATGCATGGATCTTCACTTTAGTATTTTTGAAATCATTGTATCTCACAATAAGTGGGGTATCATAATGAATTGGCTGAATTCAGTTAGTGATACATAAAATTCTGATGTGTGTTTATTGTTTAGATTTGAAGAGCTAAAGTTGTTCATTTATAATATAATATTATACAAGCTGGAGGAGGCAGAGATTCAACAATGGACTTTGTTTGCTAGTAGGAAGTATTGTACACTAAACAAAAACCTTGAATAAAAGCAGAAAGTCTCAGGTTTCTTTTTTTTTCATCTCTAAAAGGTAATAAGGGGGCTAGAGAGATAATTCTGAGGTTAAGAGCACTGGTTTCTCTTTCAGAGGATTTTGGTTCAGTTCTTAACATCCACATGATAATTCAGTTCTGTCTGTAACTCTAGGGACCCAATACTCTCTTCTGACCTTCATAGATACTGTCTTAGTCAGAGTTTCCATTGCTGTGAAGAGACACCATGAACACTGCAACTCTTATAAAGGAAAGCATTTAATTAGTGCTGTCATCATAGAGGGAAACATAGCAACACACAGGCAGACATGATGCTGGAGAAGGAGCCAAGAGTCCTACATCTGGATCAGCAAGGAGCAGGAAGATAGAATGATACACTGGGCCTGGCTTGAGCTTCTTATACCTCAAAGCCCACCCTTGGTGATATACTTCCTCCAAAGAGGCCACACCTACAATAATTCTCTCTATGAGTTTATGGGGGTCATCTTCATTCAAACCACAACAGACTAAATATGCATATACACAGATAAAATAAAAAGAAACAAACATATAAAAATGTAGAGGAGGGCCTTGTTGGACATCAGTGGGAGGAAAGGCCCTTGGGCCTGAGGGTGTTAGAGGCCCCAGGGTAGGAGAATGCTAGGGAGAGAAGACAGGAGTGGGTGGGTGTGGGAAACACCCTCATAGAGGCAGGGGGTGGAGGGATGGGATAGGGGGTTTCCAAAGGTGAGACCTGAAAAGCAGAAAACATTTGAAATATAAATAAAGTAAATAAATAAATTTTTAAAAATGTACTATGGATTTTTTTTATTATCAAAATAATCAGTACAAGTATAACAAAGGGCGCAAATAGGTAAACTACTTTAATAATTTTATACTCTAGGGTCTCTCTATGGGAAGGCCATCTATATAGCTAATACACTTTACCCCCAGGAAAAGTAACTGAGGCAAGGTTCAAGGCACTCAACACAGTAAGGAAATGAAAAAGAAGTCTTCTGATTTCCTTTCCTTGGTAAAATATGGATGTGTACAAAGGCTCTTTGGGGCAGAAAATATCTTTGCAGAGAAAAACTTTAATTTCTTCTGTTCCCCAGAGTGGGAAAAGCTTTCAAATCCCGAAAAGAAGAAACACATCAGAATGGAAAGACACTAGTTTCCTATGAAATCTATAGCCACAGGCTAACTATAATTACCACTCATGCCTTTTCAAAAAGTTTACCATCTTTGCGGTTTGAACGTGAATTGTCCCCCCAAAAGGCTCATGTGCCTGAACACTTGTTTACTGCCTGATGGCACTGTTTTGCAAAGTTGTGAGACCATTAGGACTCTACGGAGACTTGTTAGAGGAAATGGGTCACTGGGAGAGGGCCTTGATTTTTTTACAGTATAGCCTCACTTCCTGTCCACTTTCTGTTTCCTGATTATGGTTACAATGTGACTAGCTGCTTCTGGATCTTGGAACCATGACTTCCTCACCTTTAAAATGTTAGCCATTGTGTCAGGAAAGAAAACTCATCAGTATACCAACTGGTCCACTGAGTTTCCTCCCTTGCAGTTTCCCACCAAAAATGGAATTAATCAATCTTACTTTAAAATGCAAGAAAAAACACATTGGGGTTTGCTCTTTGTGGCACATAAAAATGAAGCAGCCCTCAAGCAGCCCTGATTGGAGATGTACTGTGTTAAGAACTGACTGCAGGGCAAAATGATCCATAATCTACCAAGAAGACAGGGAGAGGAGAGTCAGCATAGAGGAGGAGCCCCGCCATGTTGGGTTTTGATTATTTCCAGATCTTAAATGGACCATGGTCTCCTGATAGACGAGGTCAGAGGACAGTGCAAGAAAGATGCCAGAGAGCAGAAACTGAGCATCTTTCTGTGGCAGGGAACATCTCTCTATGATCTGTCATGCCCACACCTGCAATGGTAAAGACACCAAGAAGCCTGGATTTTGAAGCAATGTGCACATTGCTATAGACCAAATGCTTGGGTCCTCTACTGCTCATGTGAGAACCCAGTCTGCACTGTGATAGTGTCTGGAGGTGGGCTTTGGGCAGTAATTAACTCATGGGGGCATAGCCCTTACAAGTATAATTAATGCCTCATTAGGAGAATTCTTTGCTTTTCTTGCCATGCAATAGTTCAATAATCTAAAAAGCTAAGGCCAGGAAGTGGGCCCCCCTAGGCACCATGCCTCTGGTGCCTTTATCTTGGACTTTCTGTCCTTCAGAATTGTGAGGAATACGTTTCTGTTGTTTATATGCCACTTGTGGTGTCCTGTTACAGCAGTCCAAAGTGACTAAGAGAACATTATTTGCCTAGTTAGCAATGATAAAAGTCCTTGTCTGGGGTAAGCAGAATAAAGTGTCACAGACCACTGCTGAGGATCCTGATTTTAAACTGAAGCAGAACAAAAAGACATCTTCCACACAAGGACACATTTGCTTTAGTGTTTCTCAAAGGCCAACTATCAGGCTGTGAGAAAGTTCAATTGGTACTATGTATGAGGACCCAGGACCCCTTGAATCCACATAAAAATTTGGGCGTGGTGGCATGTACTTGTAATTCTAGCATTGGAGAGGTAGACATGGATGGATCTCTGGGCCTCTCAGGCTAGCCAACCTAGTCTTCTTGGCAAGGGCAAGTTCTAGGTCAGTGAGAGACGAGGTGGATAACACCCAAGTAATGATACCAGAGACTGATCTCTGGCTTCCACAGTTTGTGCATAAGTATGCATTTTCAACCCTACACACATGTGTCCCCAATGCACCCTCATATACATGTGCACACACACACACACACACACACACACACACACAGAGAGAGAGAGAGAGAGAGAGAGAGAGAGAGAGAGAGAGAGAGAGAGAGAAATACAGACAGGAGAAACATTGCAAGTTCAAAGTCCAACTACTGTGCTACCTACCTGGCTTACACAAATAATTTCTTTGGATAGCTGGGGCTCTACAACAAGATTGTCTCAAAAAATCAAAGCAAAGAAAGACCACTATGTCTTAGATGTGTCTAATGAATACTGGGGTTTAACTATGTACATTTTTAGTGTCTGTGACCATGTGAAAAGAAAGCAGATATGGGATAATATCCACAGTCCCCACAACAGAAAGATCTCTAGAACCCAGTTGGGATGAGGACATTTAAGTTTCAGATTATGATCTGTGGGAGCTATTCCTTCCTGTCTATCTCTAGCATGCTCACAGTGTGGTCTGAAGAGTGCTAGACTCCTCTAGATATTCAGGTGGCCTAGAAATTTCTAAGTGGTGGGAAGAGTTTCTGGCCTTCTCAGCTTCAAGATTTGAAGCCTCGGGGATCAGAGACCTGGAAGAACCTTTGTTTAAAAGTTGCCATTATCTGATGAGGTCATTTCCTTTTATTCAGCTATAAAACACAAGTCCCTGGAATTAGGGCCAGGTAAGTCTGTGGAAGAATCCAGAGGCCTCTCAGACTATGGGTTTGTGATTGGAGGAGGCAAACAGGGAGACACTTGGAGTGGACTGGCTTGCTCAGTTGTCTCTCTTACCTCTACTATGTCCCTTTAGTTTCTAGATCACTTCTGCCATTTAAAATTACTTGATCTTCTTGGTGGAACCACCTTTGTGGGGAAGGAGCCAGCAGAGTTAGGCTTTGCCTGCTGCTCCAAGTGTTGACTGCTCTCCTGGGCCTGCTTTTGAGTCATGGATTCTTGTGAATTGTGAGTTCCCTTATCAATGGGAACTCATCTATATTGACATTGTCCATGGGTTCATTGTAGGGAAAGTCACTGTGTCTTCCTGATTCTACTTTGGTAAATGCTAGTCCTCTGGGAATTCTGGCTGTCAGGACATGTGATACCTACACCTGACAGAAGACAATAGGTAATGTTATTTTATTTTATGTTTAAGTGTGTGTGTGTGTGTGTGTGTGTGTGTGTGTGTGTGTGTGTGTGTGTGTGTCTATGGAGGTCAGAATAGATTGTTGGATTCCCTGGAGCTGGAGTTACCAGTATTTGTGAGCCATCTTTGGTGGGTTATGGTAACTGAACTTGAATCCTTGTGATTACTATTCTTGATTGTCAATTTGACTACATCTGGAATTAACTAAAATCCAAAAAATGGAGGGTAAACACACATGAACAATTTTTACTTAATTTGAAGTTGGAAGATCTGCTTCTAATCAGGATCTTGAGGCAGAAAAACACACACCTTTAATCCAGATCTTGAAGTGGGAAGATACAACTTTAGTTTGGGCCACATATGCTGGAGGTCTAGAGAAGGACATGGAAGAAGGAAGATTTTGCTCTTTGCTTGTTTGCCCTTGTCTTTCCAACAAGTCCATCCCTTCACTGGTAGTAAAGCCTTTTTCTTTAAGATTACAGTGTATATTGAAGACCAGCTGATACATTTAGCCTTATGGACTGAGCAATGTCTGGGTTCTTGGACTTTCCATTTATTGCTTACCATTGTTGGATTAACTGGGACACAGCCTGTATTCTAATAAATTCCCTTTCTATATACAGAAAGGGATTCATTCTATAAATTCCTTTTAATCTAGAGAATCCTGACTAATATAATCCTCTACAAGAAAGCATTCTTAGCCTCCAAGTCATTTATCCAGCCTATACTGGGTTCTTGAGGGCATTGTTATCATGGGACATCTGGCAATTTACATTGCTAACAGGGATATCTTGCCTTAAATCCCACCATCACTGCATGTTGTTTTGAAGCCGCTGAAAGGTAGGTTCATGAGCCTCACCTTTCGGCCACCAAAGGGAAGTTGTATGACAATATTCTGGCAGATATTACTGATAAACATTGTCCAGCCCCAAATGTTAGTGAAGTTCCGTGGGAGATTCTATCCAGAAATCTGTTTCTCCAGCATCATGAGACTGCCTGTGATTCAACCTTCCAGAGCTGAGACACATGGTTTGGATAGCTGTGTGCTAGACCCCAGTCATGTCTGTGCCCTAGACACAGGCTGGGAGGCACAGGATGTACAACTCTTAGACGCCAGTTTTAGCTCTTTGCTAGCTAAGTGATACTGGACATAGCATACTGGCTCTGAGCCTCAACTTGGTTTTCCCAACTGCACAATGAAGATCAAATCCTACTCGGTCTACTTCACACACTTCCCACAGCATCCAAACCTTTGTTTTAAGATTCTGTGGAGAGGTAAGAGAAGTAGATGAAGTAAAAGACAATGATGTAAAAACAGAGTAAAGTGTACAGGAGTATATAACTGAAAACAAGCATGGGCTAAAGTATCATTTTGTGCCACTTTTGAGGTTTGCTCCAGTAGATGATTCTTTGAGATGTAGTGTTACTAGTTCATGCACCGTAAATGCACACTATTTTTGGTGTGTAAATCCCTCATCCCCTGCCAAAACCCAGGGAAGTATGTCAAAGAACTAGCAATCAATGCCCTAGCGTGTCATGGTCTTACACCCCAACACTATATCTTGCTTTATTCTAACTCACCTCTTATTGCAGATGTGTGTGAGAAACATGTGAAACACAAACCTCAGAGCCAGAGATCAGCAAAACACAGGATGGGAGCCAGTGATTGAGGAAGGTGGGAGGGAAATGGGGGAGAGCCTGGGAATTGGGGAGTGGGAATGACAATGTACAAGGAAAATCAATCGTCCTGAAAGTCCCATGGAGAAAGAAGGAACCAAGCTATAGAAATGGAAAGTGGGCACCTCAGGTCCAATCAATCAGATGCTGGGCAGACAGGGCTTTAAAGAATGAGGCTATTATCACTAAAGTTCATTTGACAGAGCTCAGGTGTAAGAGCCACGTGATGAACACTCTCAGCCACAGTCATGAAAACAGTGTCAAGATGATGTATCACTATGCTCTTCTTACACATCTGACTTCAAGAACTGTTGATAAATATGAGTCACACCTGTAGAAAAACTCCATGTCATTGTAGATGATCCCAGTGTTCTGTACACAGTAGGCATTCAACAAATGTATAATGAATAAATGTAAGGACAAATTAATGAGTTGTACCAATGTAGGCCCAGCAATGTCAATCTATGTTTTGTGACTGAAGAATGCATTTATTCTCTTCTTTTAAAATTGTACTTGTTTATTTACTATTTGTATTTACTGAACAGTGACTTGCAAGAGATGAGAGGTGTATAAAATCCTGTTCAGGGAGCTGGGGACAGCTCAGCCAGAGAGTTTACTGGTCTTGCACAGGACTGAGTTTGAGTCCTAATAGAATAGCTCACAGCGTATAGTTCCAGGTCTGGGAGCTCCACCCCATCTTCTGGAGTCAGCAGACACCCAGACATATGCACAGGCCCCACTTTCTACACAGACATAAGCATATATATATAATAATCAAAATAAACGTTAAAAATCACATCTAGTCCCTAAAACATACAGGGAGCACACAATTATCTCATTCTGAGAGCAAAAAAGGTAAGATTTAAGGAAGCCACGCTAAGAGTCCTTAACCTATCTTTAGTTAGTCAAGTAGCTTGCAAAGTTCATTTACCTGATTAGCTGGGATCAAGTTAATAAGTGAATCAAGTAAGATCTTTGAACTTCAGTCAATCATCCATAGAATAGGAATATTAATACCTACTTCCCAGTATTGCATGGAAGGGTAAATAATGAACATTGTATCTGCAGCAACTGTAGCATCTGTCTCCCCAAAGCATAGAGGCATCAGTATAAGGAGGTCAGGGGCATAGAATGCCAGTCCTGGCACTAGCAATTTTATTCCCTTGGGCCATTGGCAGATCTCAGAGCTTCAGTTTATACCTGTGTAAAAAGATGGGAAAATAGCAAGGCCTACCTCTCGGGGCCGTTGAGAGTGAAATAACACAAAGCCCCCAGCAGTGTCTGGTACTTATTAATTGCTCAGTAAATTATCAGCTATATCCGCTCTCCAGCAAATGTAGTTGCTATCATTGCTAACTCCTTAGAGGTACAATGTTTATTCTACTGAAAGAAGCTCAGGCTTGGGGTGATGTGTGACGTCAGAATTGCTCTGCCCACTTCATAAGGTCACAATTCTCTATGGGTCAAATCAACCATGGTTGAAAAGAAATTTTAGAAAAGAAAGGTTTGGTACAAACTGTCACCCTTTTAAGTGTTCCTCTGCTTCTACAAAAGCAAATCCTTGGCTTGATGTGAAAGATTGTTTTGTGTGAGAATGCTTTACTCCCAGCAATAACAGCAATACAGTGAGCAAAGGAAGAAGAAACAAGATTCTACCCACAACAGCCTGGAAGAAGGCCCACCACCCCTCCTTGGCATTCAGGTTCTGTGAAATCCTTTCTCCTGTTGGATGTGGGTTAGACTTGGTGATGTATTTCTAACTAGTAAGGTGTAGACAGCAATATATGACACAGAGAAAAAGTCATAAAAGACTGCATGACCTGGCCTCTCTTCTGGAGCTTGCTCTGTGGGAAGCTACCATGTGGGAGCAGTCACAAGAAGAGGACTTTCTTAGTCAGGGTTTCTATTCCTGCACAAAACATCATGACTGTATTAGTCAGGGTTCTCTAGAGTCACAGAACTTATAGGTAGTCTCTATACAGTAAGGGAATTTGTTAATGACTTACCGTCTGTAGTCAAACTTCCCAACAATGGTCAGCAGTAGCTGAAAACCCGAGGATCTAGCAGTCGCTTAGTCCCACAAGGCTCGCAGACGAAGAAGATTGAATCTTCCTCCTTCCAATGTCCTTATGTAGATCTCCAGCAGCAGGTGTGGCCCAGATCAGAGATGTGCGCACCACCACACCTGAAACTTGTGTCTTCCAATCTCAAGATCTAGATTGCAGGTGAGCCTTCTAATTCTGGATCATAATTCACTCCAGATATAGTCAAGTTGGCAATCAGAAATAACCACCACAATGACCAAAAAGCAAGTTGGGGAGGAAAGGGTTTATTGAGCTTACACTTCCACATTGCTGTTCATCACCAAAGGAAGTCAGATCTGGAACTCAAGCAGGTCAGGAAGCAGGAGCTGATGCAGAGGCCATGGAGGGATGTTTCTTACTGGCTTGCTTTCCCTGGTTTGCTCAGCTGGCTTTCTTATAGAACCCAAGACTCCCAGCCCACAGATGGTACCACCCACAAGGGGCCCTCTCCCCTTGATCACTAATTGAGAAAATGCTTTACAGCTGGATCTCATAGAGGCATTTCCTCACCTGAAGCTCCTTCCTCTGTGATAACTCTAGCTTGTTTCAAGTTGACCCACAAAACCAGCCAGTACAAGGACCCTATGGTAAAAAAAAAAAAAAAAGGAAGCCTCCTGTCTACAACCCTGTAAGATGATGCTAGTCCTAGCCAGTGACTTGACTGCCTTTTTGACAAAGCAAATCTCCCCCCAGAAAACCATTGCCAGATTCATGACTCTCAGAATCCAGGATAATAAATGCTTCCAGTTGGCCAGTTTCAGAGATAATATGGTATATCGCAGCAAGTAGCTAACACAGTGATGGTGAATCTCACTTCCCACAGCAGTGTATTAAATCAGTGACTTAATTACTTATTTATTCTCTCACACATCTGTGAACTTTTGTGAACTTCTTGCCATGTGTCAGGTAGTTGTCTTAGAACCCTAATTTGAGGAAGCTTTCAGTCTCATGGTACACAGACTGGCGATTAAAATGATAGATGCATGTTAGATGTCACCATGTTGGTTTTTATTTTCATAATTTGTTATCACGTATGTGTACATGTGTCTACAAGTGCATGCATGACAATTTGCAGAGCCATTTCTTCTGTTCCAACATGTTGAACCCAGGAATAAAGCTCAGGCCCTCAGGTTTGGTAGGAAGCACCTTTACCTGCTGAGCCACCTTACCACCCCATCATAGGGCTTTGATGGAGGGTTTAGGGTTGCATCTAACTTGCCCTATGGGTAAATAAAAGACACCAGAGGAGTTGACACAACCTGAGATTTGATACCAAAGTGTTACTTTTCCATTTGAATGGACTAAACTATGTGTTTTCTCCAAGATTCTCCTTGGTCAGTTTCTAGTTAGCTACCTTCGCAATACTGTGAGAGGACAATTTGAAAGAAAGAAGTGTTTCTTTTAACTCACAATTCTAGAAGTTTCAGTCCAAGGTCTTTGGCTTAGTTGAATCATTGAACCTGTCACCAGTGAGGCAGAAACACCATGGCAGTGAGCACGTGGCAGGAGCTCATAGTGAGCAAGACACAGAGAATGAGCAAACAACTGGAGACTGGTTATTACTCCCAAAGCCACATTCCCAATAACCTCCTTCCGCTACCGAGGGCCAACTCCCTAAGCTTGCAGAACCTCCCCAGAGAGCAGCACAGGCAGGTGCTTGAGCATTGTGAGAGACATCTTATATTCACACCAAAGCAGTGGCCATAAGGGAGATCCAATCAAAGCCAAGGTCAGGAGCATATGTTTACTTCTGTGACTGAAGATCAAAGCCTCTAGAGGAGACTCGAAGTGAACGTAGCCAAGAACTGATCAATCAAGGCAAGCGTTCACCGTCACATGCCTTTTATGAAGCTGATTAGAAAAAGTTGGTGGTGGTGGTGGGGAATTGGGTGGCTTCTGAGGGTGCTATGGATCAGAATGTGAGCATGAAATGTAGCTACTTACCACGACGACAGGAATATTTTAATTTGTGTGCACAATGCTTCTCAGATGGATGCAAGCTCTGAGGAAACGCGGGGAATGTGTGGGATGTGTGAAGAATGAGCTGTTTAACATGACTGGGGCGCTGGCTGCTTCGGTGTCTGGTTATTCACCTTAAGCCTTCGTCCAGTCAGTGCATTTTCCCCCATATGTGGCCATAGACAAAGAGCAATTAAGACTGTTTTCTACAAACTAGCTACAAAAAATCCAACAAAATGACAACAGATAACAACAAAACAAAAACAGCCCCCACACAAGCAAGCAAACAACAACAAAATGATTACAAAAGATGGGATTCCATCCTTTCGCTGACACAAGAATCAGAAAGCAGTATATGGGCCTCTGTTCTTTTGCCACTACCAGCAAATCACTGTCTAGAGTTGCTGCAGTCTTACCCCTTACTATCTGTACACCTCTAGAAATCTAATTTATTCCCTAAAACTAGAGCCCCCAAGTCCTTCAACTCAGCACCTTATTGTCTCAGTACCAAGATTTTCGATATTCACTATTAACGGATTCGTTGTTCCTCTGCTCGCTTACGTAGTCTCACAGGTGTGCACTTGATCAGTCTCTTCCTCCTTTGGAATCGTGGGCTTTCAGCAGATGTATGACTTACTGGTTCATCCTGTGCCTTGTCTCAAACTCGAATACAGAAGGTACCTAATAGGTTCTTAAATGCTCTCCTATCATTTTTTGTAGGTTTTCATGTTTCAAATAAGAGTCAAACAGGACATTCTAAATGAGAATATTAAGGGTTTATCCAGCTCTGCATTGTCTCTGCCTGGACGAATAATTAAGAATAGACTTGAATCTTTGTGTGAGGGCCCATAATAGTATTCATGCGCGTGCTCTTACAGTGTATGAAATAACCCCCTTCACTTTAAATGAAAAGAAATCCTTGTTTAAGGGTGAATAGGTATGAATATAAAAACCATTTCAGCATCCTGAGGGCCACTAATGCGTCTTAGCCAAGCTCAAACTACAAACAAACAAACAAACAAACAAAAAAGCCTTAATTTTTTTTTTTTTTTTTTAGGAATAAATTCAAGTCTTAAATGGCAGAGGAAACTATGCACGTTGAGACATTTTAGATATATCTGTCTTTGGAGAGTGAGGGATTGATGTTTGGCTTGATTTCACAGCCTTACTGATCATGTCACTATTAACTCATTGTTCTTTGGTAAATGAAAGGGTCAGGTTGAATATTCTGTTGGGGGAAATGAAAACAAACAAACAAAAAGATGCCAAACTGTTGTTTAAAAAACTAAGCAATTCCCACAAAAGAAGGCAGGCAGAGTCTCACAGTGGTATCTGATTGTGATTGCTATAAACATGAATATTTGTATACAAATCCTTCTCAAACAACTGGGTTAATTGAAAATTTGCTACTAAAAAGCTAAATAAAGTTGACCACAAACAAATAAAAGTGCCCAGGTTTTGTGTGTTACTATGAGCAAAACTATTCCTTGTATGTGTGAAACATTATTTTAAAATGGAGATGGGGTAAATATCTCATCCTTTGTGTGTGGTTTATTTTCCTGCTTTGCATGTATATATTACTGAATTCAAATATATTTCCTTTACCTATGGGTGAGAACATTTTTAGCACGGCCTTGTGAGGCATGGGACAGAGAATACACTGAGATGTTTTCTTCTCCAGTCTATTTCCTCTGGAAACAGCATTTCCACTGTGAGTGACCATCTGTCAATAGTTCAGCTCTCAATGGCAGTACGAGTGCATTTCTCCTCAGTGTAGGAAGCTGCCGACCACCTCTTCACCCTTTGTAACAATAGCACTTGATCATTCACCCGTACAGCCAGGTGCAAATTTTTACACATTTCTTAATTTTTAACACATTTCTCATTCCCCAGCAGAGGTCATATCTCATAATCAGCGTCAGTACTCTTCAGTCAGAATTGCTCTTCTGAGTCCATGTTTTTGTCTCCTTTGGGCTTTCCCTCATAAAGAGCACGCAGAAGCTCTCTATTCATGAGCATTCTGAGTCAGCCCTCTGCCGTGGGGGCAGTGTGCCAATGCGATTTATATTTAGTTCTTCCTGTGCTCTGCGTCCTGTGAACGGGAGGATAAGTGAGCCAATTGGAAAAGGTTTTGAACTCTTGGCGGATCTCATCACAGAGTGCGCTGAAATGTTATAATCCGAATTCAATCTTCATTAAGTATTTCCACCACCTGCTTGCTGAAGCCACAGCACAGCTCCGCTCATAATCACCACGAAGGGGGTAGCATAACTAACTTCATTAGACAAATGTGTCACTTCCATGAGCATGTTTAGGGGAGTCAGTTGGGACCACATGGGCAGGGAACATCTTTTGGTTGACCTCAGGCCTGCATATCATATATTCAGCCTACACTAGCATCCTTTGACACCCCCCCCCTCCACCAAGCAAATCAGGAATAAAATTTTCTGCCCCACCTCACCCCCACTGTACACATATTTCAGGGAAAGTGTCAACTTCCAGGCTGGCTAAGGGAAGAACAAAGGCCACACTTTTTCCTAGCCTGTGGCAATGAACAAGTCCCATAACCTGTCTCATCTTTTCATCTAAACTGAGGATGGCATGTTTACCTAAGACACCTTAGGTGTGGCACGGGGACTGAGTGAGCTGATACAGACAACACACACAATGCGTCATGTGGGCCACAGGAAGCGATTTGATTCTGAAGCCTCTCAGCCCTTTCTTGTTCTTCTGTTTTTAAATCGTCATCTGTGAAGCAATTTCTAAGCTCCAGTCATGTGCCAGGCTCTTTGCTAGGCTCTTTGCAAACCCTCTATCATGCAGATTTCACATGCTTAGTACAATGGACAATATACTTTTTAAAAAATATATGTATAGGTTAGCAAATTGGAGTTTGCAGTAGCTAATTTGCTTATTGACTGGAGATGTGCAGATGCTGAGTGGATGACCTATTTATTGTACTTTATAGTAACCATGTTTTAAAATTACCTCAAGACTAATTATGACACAAATTTATCAAGCTGATGGCAGTTCTACATAAAAATCTATGGCTCAGAGAAGTTCATGATGAATCCTAGATCACAGAGTGGGTTATGACCAGATAGAGGCAGGACGCTTGCAAGCATTCCTGCTGAGGCAAGGCTCTGCTTTTTATCTATATTATTATTTTTAAGTCTACTTGATAGTTCTCTTTAAATGCCCTTCACAAACATATCAGAATGTGCATACTCTTCTTAGCAAGAAAATTCAGAGATGTAAATGGAAAATAGATTGCAGGGAGAAAAATACTTTGGATAGTCTCTAAAATTTAATTTAAAATTAAATTCAATTACTTTAAGTAAGCAACATCTTAAAAGATAGCTTTAAAGTCATCCCTCAGAAACCACAAATATGATAATAAATGGTTTACCCGGCCTGTTTCCCCCCAGACGTTCTTCAATCCCATTTTCTTTCCATGTTTATAACTAGCACGGAACTGAGGGAATTAAAGCCAGTCATCTTTCATCTTCTCTAAGACTTCTGTTTTAAACCTGAATTCCTGAGGGCAAAAGGGAATTCCCTGTGCTCTACATCCGCCACCCTATTACCACACACACACACACACACACACACACACATACACACACACACACACCACTTATTCTTTCCAGAATGAAGCGTATTTGGCTTTTCTCATCTCTTTCCCCCCAACGACCTCTACTCCCTCCCCCAAACATAAACATCAGAACTTGGCTCAATGACATTCTCTCAAGATCAAAGTCAAATAATAATTTCCATGAAAGCCAAAGTCATTTCAGTCCCTGTTCCCTTTCTCATTGAAATCCTGGGTCTCATGCCAGCAAAACACTAAATTTCCCCCTCCTCCTCCTCTCAAGATGAAATGCCACACGCCCTCCCATTCCTCCTTGTCTGCTTCTTGTCCCTCAGACACAGTTCTGGTTTACTCTCGAGATATTTACAGCAAATGTAAAATTCAAGATTTAGTTACTTCTCCCTCTCCTCTCCCTTCTCCTCTCCTTCTTCACCCCCTTCCCTTCCTCTGTCTCCCCCCCTTCCAGTTAAGTGATTTCTATTCAATTTGAGATGATAATAAAAAGGACCAAGAATTCAGAGTTTAGAAACTTGTGCTACAGTGTGGGTGCTGATGAGGTATGGATGAGAAAAATCACAGTGACCTCATCTGCACTAGCATAGCTGTAGATATAAGAAATACATTTGCATTTTCTGTGCAAGCAATCTTAAGTTCATGTAAAGAATCTCAAAGTTCAGGATCATTTCCAAAGCTTGAAAAAGATCTGGTTAAAATACTGACACAGCCATCTGAGCCTGGGGTCCTAATCCTGTGCAGGAGCGTGAAGTCAGAGACACAGCAATAGGAAGACAAGCTCCACGCAACATCATAGTCATGTCTTAACACACTTCTATTGCTTCTCACATGTTTATGGGGCATTATCCACGTAACATTATCCAGTCCAAATAACAGGTCCAAAGGAGCTGCCAACAACAGTAGACAATGATCCCAACCCACTTATCAACACAAGATTCTGTCACACAGACTTTCAGGCAGGCCCAGGGACTACCTTTAGAACAGGGGGGTGAGCTTTGCCCTAACAGTGGGGAACCCTTCTGAAATCTCTGGTATCCTTTAGGGACCTTGCATAAAGTCACTGCCTGAAGAGTTAGATGACAGCAGACAGGAGGGGAGACATTACATTCCCCTTTGATAGAATGACCAGAGAAGTTTTATGCAAATGGAAATACTTTATTCTATTTCCTTAAGAAATGGAATTAGCAATCTGTCTCTTAGGAAAGGAAAAATAGAGTGGTCTGTCTTTTTTGAAATGAAAACAGAGGAAGATATCAAATTCCTAAAACAGGAAATCTCTCTAGAGTCTACCTCCAGTAACTAAGCTCATTTTGTATTTTACAGGTTTTACCAGAAAAGCATTTAACTATAATAAGTAGTTATTTTAGTATTATTTCCTGAATGTTAAATTCACTTGTTGAGAATACCATAATACCATGGGATGAAGACTGGTCCCAGTAGGAATTATAAGCTATTCTGGGGATTATGGCAAGAAATGTTCATATATCCATTATTAAAAATGGGTCTGTTTTCTGCCCAGCAGGAGAAAGAAAAGTGCAGATTTCATTAAACAAATGAGCAAACCAAATCCTGAGTGTATATTCCATCTATACTGACAAGCACAGTGTCTTGTCTTCTTATATGATTCCAACTTGATAATCCTAATCATCAAGTAGATTTCCTGAAATAATGAAGAGGAATATCAGGAAATGAGAGGCAGAATTAACAGTTTATGCATGTAATACCCAAGCTCACTGTCGTCAAATCTCATTATGTTTTCCCACTTCTACTCAGCCTCGGGACCTGCTTTGGCTGGTGAGGTATTGCTAACTGGAGTGTAAACAGAGTCCTGCAAAGTGCTTATGAGTTCATACTTGCTCTCTCCCTGTACTATGCCCCAATAACATTTCTTCAGTGACCTGCTAGGGGATGAAAGACACACACTGCAGTGCTGAGCCACCCTAGCCATTCTAGCTGAGATCATCTGGGTCAGCCATCTTTCTGTCATTACAACAAAATACCTGAAGTTATCAACTTATAAAGAGAAAAATACATTTATTTTATCTCAATTTGGAGGTTGCAGTCCGTGCTTGGTTGGTCCCATTTTTAGGGGGTCTGTGGGAAGGCAGCATTGGTAGAAAGCTCACCAAGCCACTGACCTTGTGACGAGGACATGGAAGGGCATCATAATGCCCTTCAAGAGCATGCTTCAAAAGACTGGAAGACTGTTCACGAGGCATCACCTCCTAAAGGCTCCATCATTTCCAAATAGTGCAGAACATGGGCCTTTGGGGGACCTTTAATAGCCAGGCTAAAGCATCAACCTAATTGGAGTACAACCAGCCACTCTTCCCATGTGTGAGCAAGTTCAAGAGACAGCAGAAGCTCTGCCGTATCTCCTAGCATACTTACCACATCCATGGTTAAGAGATGTTTATGGTTGTGTGGTTTGGGTGTATGGCAGTTTCTTACCTAGAACTATTGGGATAATATAAATATTAGATAATATGTATAAAACCTCAGTGAGAAAATGGTATCTAGATATCAAAATGTATAGGTTGTATTATGTGCTATAACGAAAGATCCAGCAGGAATATATGTTAAGATGATCTGGTAGGTCTATATAAAGGCTAGCCATAACAAGTAAAGGGAATGCCTTCATTTGAAAGGTATGATCATTTGTGTGTCAAACACTCATGGAAAAGGAGCTTTTGTACAAATAGAGAATCTAAGAGTATAGATCTTAGGTGAGTCATATAGCTGATTTTCTCCTGGGCATAAGCCTTTGCCAAGATGTTTCTTTAAGGCTCACTCTCTGTGACTTCTGCTGTGTGGAGACTGACCAGGAACTGAGCCATTTAACAAATTAGGACTTTTCTTATTATGGTCTGAATCTGAAATGTCCCCCATAGCTCATGTGTAAGATCCCTAGATAGTGTCTGAAATCTTTGCACTATTGTGCACAGCCTGTGGATGCAGGCCACTAGAGGCAGGACTCAGGTGCTCTACTTCTGGTTCTACAGTCCACTTTTTGATTTGCTAACCTGGGAAGTAGCAGCTACAAGCTCACACTACCATGGACCACAATGCTCCACTCTACTTCAGTTGCAATGTTGAACTGTGTTCCCTGAGACTGTGAGCCAAAGTGTGAGCAATATAGATGATGGTAGTTGACATTTACTGGACAAGCTGCTTTTTATGTTCCAAGTACCACTCAGCTATCAATTTATTTATCCTCCTTAAAAAGCTTCATTTTTTGTGGCTTTTCCTTCATTTTTATTTGAGGAAACTTAAGCCCAGAGCATTAAGATTTGGTAAGAACAACTGATTATGTGATTACATGATTATATTATCAAATGATTATAGCTGATTCAGCTATTCAGCTATTCAGTGATCCAGCTGGTTCATCACCACTCTGGCTCAGGAATTTTATACTGAGAGCTTTTACAACCAAACAGCAGATGAACTGAATTAGAACTAGAACTTCATAGTTTGTAAGGTAGGTTGTTGATCAAGCTTGACCGGTTATGCTGAGGGACAGGCATTTATTTGTTCTTTTGTTTGGTGTGTGTGTGTGTGTGTGTGTGTGTGTGTGTGTGTGTGTGTGTGTGTGTTCTCTACACAGGCTACCACAGCCTACTAGAGGATAGACTGAGACTTGATGTGTGTATGTACTGGGATTGGGAGGAAGGTAGGGAGTCGGTGTTAAGAGCAAGGTCTCAGACTTTACTTGGTCTCTCATTTCTCAGATTACCTATACTGATAAGAGGGTCTGATTTAATTTTCTCCAAGAGTGACATTTGCTTATGTTTCAAAAGTGCCAGAATAGGTGGTGCCACAAGCTTTTCAGATACACTAGGCACTGAATTCTAGCAACCACTCTTCCAAGCGCAAGGAACGCTTTTATTCTTGGTTTTAAAGATTACTGCTATTCAAGGTATATGGCCCCTGCACTAGGGGTAATCTATGAGCTTGATCTCCCCTGACAATGGTGAGAAATCACAGAAACAAAGGACAGGTTTTTAAGGAACTTTTAGAATCAGTGTAGTTTTCTTTACGATGAATCTAAAGCTCAGAAGAAATAACACCACATGAACCAAATGTGTATTCTATGTATCTTTGTTTTCTATTTAATTTCCATGGAAATTCATTTTATATTTTTTTAAAATATTTTTTCCTTAAGGAGATTGAATGAATATTTAAGAAAGGCAGTTTGATGCTAATTGTAGTGGAACACACCTTTAATCCCCACACTCTGGAGGCAGTGGCAGGAGAATCTCTAAGTTGGAGGCCAGCCTGGTCTACATAGCAAGTTCCAAGACAGGCAGAGCTACATGAAGAGACTCTGTCTCAAAAGTAAGAAAGCAAGCAAACCAAATTAAGCAGATAGATAGATAGATAGATAGATAGATAGATAGATAGATAGATACATAGATAGATACATAGATACATAGATAGATAGATAAAATGGAAGTTTGGGAAAAGCATTCTAGATCATAGAATTGATTCTCAGAGAATACTAATACACTTCCAAAGTCATTTAACTAAGACCCAGGACAGGACTCAAATTTAAGTCTTCATCACCTATCAAAAAAACAAAAAACAAAACAAAACAAATAACCCCCCACCCAACACACCCAGTGTAACCCAGTGGTAGAGAGAATCCCTCTGTGTGTGTCAGGTCTTGGGCTTTGCTGCTGTAACAGTAAACACATCCATAAGTGTGAGTGCAAGAGCACATGCACATCCCCAGATGACACTGCCACAGGGTTTGTGTAGCAGACACAGCTGTGGTTCTTACTGAGGCTGTGATCCACAAAGCCCCACCCAGAGACAAGCAGTGCAGCCTTCCCCTCTGTTCCTGAAGCAACTCCCTTAGGGAGCAAATAGGAAATGCACAAAACCCCCATTTAAGGGGAAAAAAAATGGTCTGACAGATGCTCCATCTAGGAAAGCAGCTCGTCTCATGCTTTAAAAGGGTGCTTTCTTCTGTCACCTGTGAGCCGCACCACATTGCAGCAGTCGGACAGGGCGAGTGTGAAGCCAGGGCTTCTGCCTCTTTCTTTCTTCATCTGGACTTTCTTCATCTCCTTGCTCTCTACCACTAGCATAAGGCTAATATCTCCCAACATTCTTCTCATTTGTTAAATGTGACGTAGACGTCAGGAGCCTGGGAATGATTAAGTAATGTACTCACTTTCACCAAATAGGAAGTGGAGGAGATCCTGCAACCAGGTGAATGAGCCAGCTTGTTTGAGATATTTTCAAATGCTTCTACTCTTTGATTTCAAAATAATTAACCAAAAATTTTAAAAACTTAAATTATTCAACTGTTTTTCCAGCAAGAAATACAATAGGATTATTTGATTCAATTAAAAAACTTGAATTAATAATTGTTTGCATGTTTTTGTTTCTTGACAGCCTAATAATTTTGAATTATGGCCTCATTTATCTTATACTGAAAACTAGTTTCATTAGCTTTATAATTTGTTCGCTCTATAGATTATTGATAATCTTGTAAGCATACCAGTATAGTCATATTAGGTTATGTAACATAGTTTTGGGGGCATGATAGTCGCTGAAATATATTCTCTTGTTGTACTTAAAAATGGTACGATTTTTAAGTCAGTGTTACCTTATAGCTTTTAATTATGTACAATGATTTAACTTTGTGGGCTCTTTCAGACATAATAAAAATAAATCATTTCCAAATGGAAGGTAGAATTATGAGTTTTGGTGACTTAAAACTCCAGTGACTTTGTGCCAAACCCCTAGAATGGAATCTCTCAAAATGAACAATAGTCAACTCTGTCTGCTAGATGATTTTCAAGACCACACTCCAAGGAGTATCTGAAGCAGTGTGACGCCCTCACCATTTCCCTAGCAGTTGGCTCTGATACTGTGTCAACAAGTGCCCATGTGTTCTGGACAGCTCTGCCTAGATCCCAGTTCTAGTCTGAACAAAACACAAATGGTTTTGGCAAACTAATTGATTTTCCTTGCGACACCCAGAGGGGCTGTAGTTCAACTCCTCCTTCAAGGATTAGTTGGAAAGCCATCTGGAAGCATTTGGTAGCTTCGTTCCTGTCGTTGTGTTATCATGTAAGTGAAACTTAACAGATTTTTTGATCCTTTCAGAACATACATGTTAGCCAGTGTACGGTGCTTTTTAAACATCAAATGAGATCAGTTTGGGAAAGTACTTTGCAAACTAGCAAACACTGTGTTAGAGTCAGGCGTGGCTGTTTTGTAGGGAGATTTTACTGCTTTACAGTTCCTTCATGGTCAAAGATGGCTGCTATTTACCCAAATGTCACATACTCATTTGGGCAACAAGAAGCAAAGAGAGGAAATCCCCTGCATGCACGCACACACACACACACACACATACAATTTTGTTTTATTTCCCAGAAGCTCTAACCTCAATAGATTTCCTTTATGTTTTCATTGATTAAAACTGGGGCACATGCTGATTCCAAAGGGAAAATAATGGAATTATCAGTGTCAGCTGGGCAGAAATATAGTTAATGTCATTGGTTTATACCAAATACTACAACACAGTGTGATTTAAAGGTCTATTACATGCCGGTTCTTTCCCTAAGAGCCTAGCTTAGCTTTGGAAAGCTATCATACTATATAGCTCCTAGCCTTCTTCCTATGGCTACTTACATATTAACAGATATCCTGAATATGAATTTGATTTTCCCTCTTGGACATACTTAGTATTTATCTCCGTGGAGAAAGTGAGGCCAAATAATTTCTAGGTGTAGAGCCCTGCTGCATGAAATTTCCTATAGCCACCTCTTTCTTGGCACCTCTTGATTGCTGCACTCTCCAATGCGGGGAGAAAAGCAGGCACTGGCGGGGGGTCCCCTGGCTCTGGTGCTGGGCCCATGCGCCCTAGGCTTCAAGGCTCACTGAGCAGCCCTCCTACTCAACACGGTGTAGCATCCTCGGGGCCTGACGCCGCAGGGGTGAGACACGGGGTCGAGGAGCCCCGGCCCTGATGATGTGGCCACCGGTCACTTGGCTGCCAAAGCCACCGCCATGCTGCTGAAGCCGCTCCCCCAGCTGCTTGGCTATAGTTGCGGGCACTCTCCAGCTCCGTTGTGCTCAGAGCACTCCCAGCCCTGCACCCCTGTTAAGAGTGCTCTGCTGGTTAGTCTGGCTAGGGGTTTATCTATCTTGTTGATTTTCTCAAAGAACCAACTCCTGGTTTTGTTGATTCTTTGTATAGTTCTTTTTGTTTCTACTTGGTTGATTTCAGCCCTGAGTTTGATTATTTCCTGCCTTCTACTCCT